>CM060443.1:216763755-217319091 GCA_030545235.1 Helianthus tuberosus | reverse complement strand
CGAACACGGGTAAGTTTCTTTGTTATTTTGATGATTTTGGTTGATATTATAGGAGAAAAAAGGGTAATAAAGTTGTTAAATAGGTTTGAAATTTTGTGTGTTTTGACGTTGTTTATGGTTGTTTAGATGATTTTTAGGGTGATTATGTTGCTTATATATTTTTAGGGTGATTACAACTTACGTTATGATTTATAGGGCTTGAATAGTTGAAAATTAAAATTGAAACATTATGTTATGGAGCGATAAACTTATGTTATATAGAGAAAGAATTGCTTAAGAAATTAGCATTAGATGATGTTTTGAATAGATTTCAAAAAATGAAAACCCGCAGGGCGTCGACGTTTTAATTATGTTTGTAACAAGGTTGACATTGTTTTGGGAATATGGCACATAATAGTAACCAGGTTTTAAAAGTGTTCTAATTAGGTCTTGTTATTATTATATAAATTTAGTTTGATGTTCGTTTGTTTTACATGACCCAACCTGACCCGACCCGATACGAACCGATTTTTTTACTTATATACCTAGGGGCCTAAATTTTTTAAAAATGTTCTGCACCCCAATGGAAAAATTCCTGAGTCCGCCACCGGTGATGATTCTTTTTTCTTGAATGAAATGAAACTGAACACAAAGTATGTCAGAATTATTTAGACATAAAAAAAAAACATATCATATTAATTTCTTGACCAAGTAAGTACACCAATAATAAAAGACAACAATTTTATTCTACTGGTGAGAACAATTTTTCATCATTATTGTTATATACTCAGAACCCACAAGAGCGGTGACGACGACAGTTCTTGGTCTATGTCTGGTCGAAAAAATAAAAAGTCACGGATATGGTGGCCGGTAATTTTGGCGACTGGCGGTAATCTTTGTGGAGATTGTGGTTAGATCTCAAGGTTATAAAGATGAGGGTTATGGAGCTATAGGTGTGTGTTGCGTGGCAGAGTGAGTGAGAGAGAGGGGGGGGGGGGGGGTGGGGGGGGGGGGGGACTATTACCTTTACAAAATCAGTTGAGGATAACAAAATCAGTTGAGGAGGATAAGAAATGTTTGAAATTTCATTTTCTCATCAAAATATGGGTTAAAAATTCGAAATATAATATAAGAGTGAAGCTCAAACTTAATCACCAGTTTGAGTTCGTACATAGTTGTTATTCATCACATGGATTTTTATTTTGGGGTTTTTAATATTTCTTAAAAAATCTTATACAGTTACAAATCCGTCGTTTTTCGTCGCAACGCACGAGTCTCTAAAACTAGTTATTTTAAACTTGTGATAAATAGTATCTAATATTTTTTAGAGTAAACTGCCATTTTGGTCCCTGTGGTTTGGGCACTTTTGCCATTTTAGTCCAAATCTCAAACTTTTTACATCTGGGTCCCTGTGGTTTGCATTTTGTTGCCATTTTAGTCCAAATTTTAAAAACCCCATTTTTTGACTGTTGAAAGCTGCCTATTTTGTCCTTTAGTGCAGGGGCATTTTGGTCATTTAAAAAAAAACCTAAAAAATACATCACTCCCTATAAAGTCTCTGCACACACACTCTCTCTCTCTAAACAAAATCTGACTCTCTCTCTTCTCTCTCTCAATAACACCGCTCGATCCAGATCCAGGAAATCCAACACCACAACTTTTGTTTTTGATTCAGATCGATATTCATTCGATGAACAACAACAACAAAACATCGATGAAGAAAGCGGTGTTTCTCTCTCTAGGTTTTGACATTTTTGAGAGGTTTCTCTCTCTAGATTGGGGGTTTTGAGTACAGGGAACAACCGACGCCGCCAGAGGCGGCGCTGCCTTTGTCTTCGCCGGAACTGAATGAGAGAGAGAGAACAGGGGTGCCAGAGAGAGAACTGCCTTTGATTCCATGATCATCTACGGATGAAGAGTTCTGGGTGAGAGAGAGAAGAAGATGAAGAGTTCTGGGTGAGAGAGACAAGATTGTACTTTCTTGGTTCAATAATATTCAGGGTTTGGGTATTTCTGAGTTTGTGTATATTGATACCATAAATTTCACAGCAACGAGTTTGTTCTTTCTTCAATTTAAGCCATTCACTCCAAACGCAAAAGACGATTGAAACCAAAAGGGACCAAAATGGCAGTTTACTCTATTTTTTAAGTATTTGGTTTTTTTCAGTAGTATATTATATATTATTTTATTCATTTAAACTTTTAGTTATAAATAGTAATATTAGTACCGATTCTGTATCGATTGTCACCGAGCTCATATAAAAAAAAGAAAGCATTAAAAGTTGAATAAAATCAACAAAAAAAAGTTGTACAATACCGTTGTTGTTTGTACGTACGGTACCCGTGATCAGGGATGAGCAAATGGTATCGGGTAGCAGCATTGAATTTCCCGAACCAAAATATTTTCAATTTCAATTTGGCACCAACTTTTGGTGTTTTCTGTATTAGTGTCAGCTTTTACCTTCATGTACCGATACCGAACAGGACCGTACCGGTATTTTCGATACCAGTACTGGCTCGATACCGGTTGACACCAAGCTTATCCCAACCCGTGATATTAAAAATTGATTAAAGTTAAAAAGTAAAGAAAATAACTATTATTATAATATTAAAATAAGAAAAGTATTTAAAAAAACTATATAATATTATAATATTAGAATTAATATTCATTAGCTTTTATTTTTAATATATATAAAATTAATAATTAATAATTCTTAAGTGTTTGTTTTCTTATTAGTAGTGTTTTATTTATCACTTAATTTGTTTTTAGTAATTAACTTGTCTTTGTACTTTTAAAAAAATCTACATCCGCATCTATCTTTATCTGTCTGCACGTTGTGATGATACGTTATCACAGGCATTGAATTGGTACCAGTTCGGTTCCTTATAGTACCAGTACGATACATGCACTCGATATCATCGACCAATAATGATAAAAACGAACACCAGTACTAACACCGATATTGTTCAAACGGTATAAATATGTTCGTATTGTCACGGTGCTGGTACTGATTTTCATTTATTGTTGCAGACATATTTGTATAAATGAATAAAAAACAAACTGGAAACCATAAAATGAATACAAGTATCGGTACTAATGATGTTTTGTACGGGTACAATAGCGATACAATATCAGTTTTATCGAAAGAAAAATAAAACAATAAAAATAAATTCCGATAGCGAACCTATTGTGTTCGTTCAGTTAACTACGATATCGGCACGATATACGTTATCAGGCAAGAAACCATAAAAATGAATACATATGTGTACCAATGTTGTTCGATTCGGTACAATATGGTAGCAATGTCGCGTTAGATTATCAAAAACAAAAACAATAAAATAAATATGGCGCCTATACTATACAAATGTTGTTCAATTTGTTTCGGTTCATTTTGGAACGATACCGACACAATATTCGTTTCAATAAAGTTTATATCATATCTTGAAAAAAAGAACATAGAACACAAACCAATCGAACCGATATCAATTGAACAACATTACCAATATCGATATTCGTTTTTATTGTTTTCAGTCGATGTAAGGTTTTTTCTTTCGATTAATATAGTGAGTGTCAGTACCGTAACGAACCAAACAAATACTGACTAAATTCCCGCCGCGAAGCGCGGAAGAATTTCACTAGTGAGCATTAAAACACATACATAAGTATGATATAAAATTAGTATATGTTGCTTATTTCTATAAAATGAGAAAGTGTGTTATCTAAATTCATTATGCCTGAGATGAGACTGAGGCGTTATTAATTACTTTGGACTGACTCATTACAGAATTCAAAATCAGTCGAGCTTAAACGATATCAAACATAAATTGTAGCTCATTTAATAATATAATATGGGTCTAGACTTTATATACCAAGTTTGATTTAGTTAATGAAACTAAAAGAAAAATATTACTTATAAATATATAATGTAGTTAGATGATATCGTATAATCAACTACTCATATTAAAATCGCACCCTCTAAACACATGGATCTGGATGTAGGAACATCTATTAAATATATTTAATTTGTTTTTATATTATATTATACTATAAGTTAAAGAAGAAAGTTGGTGAACTTTCCACCAACACACCCTCACCTTTTGCTTAAAGCCATAACATTTCCTCACCTTTTCACCCCTCTAGGCCTCTATTTTACTTTTTTACTACTACACCTTCATGGTTTACAAATTGTCTCCATAACCTTTTTATTTTGCTTTTCCACTACCATCCTCTCAACTTTAACACATTTCCACTACTACACCTCTACTTTTGCATTTCCAACACGACCCCCTCAGCTTTTACATATTTATGCTACCATCCCTCTACTTTTATACCTTGCGTTTTTACCCTACTACTTTTACTTTCCGTCAAGTTTTAGACTTCGCATTTTTTCCTTGCACAATTACTCTATTTTTACACCGCCTCAACTTTAAAAAATTGCAATTATAACCCCTAGAATACAACTCCTAGTTTTGCAAATATCAATGCATTGTGTTTACGAATGTTGTGTAGCGTATTATGTCTTAGGCATTGTGTTTTACACTTTGTGTCTACCATTGTGTTTTACATTTTTTTTGTAATTATCTTTTACACGTTGTGTTTTACGAATCGTGTGTAGCGTATTGTGTTTTGCACCCTGTGTCTTACTAAACATTGCGTTACGGCGGGCAAAATACTAATGTACTTATTTAAAAGGCTATGTAGGTGCCCAATCCGTCATAGCCATGTGTCTTCTTATGGTGGTCACAATAAGCTTTAGGTTTGCTATTTTTTCAACCTAGAACTGTTTTAATGAAGGGCAAAATGGTCAGATTTTTTTAATTTGTTATAATAAAACATTAAAAGACCATTTTGCCCTTCATTAAAATGGAGGAAAAAGACAAAAAAAAAACTGAATGTTAACTGAAAAATCTAACCAGATTTTGCTTTTGAATGAAAATGGCAACAAAATTGAAACCACATTGACCCAGATTCAAAAGATTTGAGTTTTGGACTAAAATAGCAAAAGTAACCAAACCTCAAAGACCATTTTGGTAATTTACTCTTAGTTCTTATTTTGGTAAAATATTTTTTACTTCCGTTTTTGTTTACTATCTAAGTTACTTTTAAGTATTGTACTTGATATTGATATTCGTTTTCTCGTAAACACGTGTGGATATATTTTTGTCCTTATCATGACATTTTTTTTAATTTTCACTTTGGTTGCTAAACCAAGTGTTAATACTGTCGCAACCCCCGATCCCTTATCTGTCCCGGGAACGGGCGGACGCGAGCTCAGTGGTGGTGGTATCAGGTTTCGTTAATTTGGCAGCGGAAATTTACATCAGGACCGTAGTTAGGAAATGTTTATCAGAGTAAAACCACCATAATTGATATTAATAATCACATGGGTAAAACCCAAGTTTCTTATTACAATACATTTATAGGGACAAACCCTATTTTATTGAATTTAAAACATCGTTTATTAGGTAACTTTTATAGCCACATTTTTCCCTAGCCTTCAGTGCTCTCCAGCTGGCTTTTTACTAATTGGCTGTCACATTGTGTTACCTGAAACGCGTTTTAAAAACATTTGTCAGTCGGAAATACTGGTGAGTGAATCCCAGTTTAATCAAGCAACATTTATTAATTAAAACAGTATTGAGAGCGATCACATTGTTTATTTCTACACAATTACTCATTCAGTACTTGTCACTCGACCGGATCTATGGCTATGGTCAAGTTACACATTGGCTAACTCGTTGTCCAATTGTAACGTACTGTCGTACCGACATACTACTCGCAAGTAGTAAATTTTGTATACAAAACCCCATAATACCGGCAGTAATTGAAGAACTACAAAGACTCAATCACCGCTTAATCACATTGTAAAACAATTAAGGTTTTGTAAAACATTTCAAAAAGGTTAACAAAAAGAGGATAAACTCACATTGCTATTTTAGACTTCTCGTAAGGGTTTCCTGGATATAATCTATAATTTATATAAATGTACACTGGTTAGTATCATAACCCTTTGAAAATATTAAGGATACCCTCCCCGAGACGGCATTCCAACAACTACGTCGGGCAAAACCACGACAGTTGTTACGGAACCCTAAATCAATCGGGCAGCGTATCTATTACGAAACTGGGGTTATAATACTTACAACGGAGCAGAACCTCGCTAATTAGGGTGGTATAATACCCGCTTATAACTTCTACTACTTCATAAATTGAGATTGAGAATGAATTGTGAGCGACGGAAAACGAAAACTGATGCGTTCTATTTATAGTGCTGATATACGACTTTCAGGCGGCCCGCGTAAGGTAAGGCAAAGCCTTACGCGGCCCGCGTCAACACCCGGTCAACATATAGCTTAGCTGGGTCAGCGTATAGGTCCGCCACGATGTCGACACGTGTCAGCTCAGGGTGTCTCCGCGTTGTTGATCTCTCGCGGCCCGCGTTAACTTAAACGGGGTCTTACGCGGCCCGTTTGAACTAAAGAAACTCAAAGGAATCCGGTATCCACCTCAATACCGCCTGCGTAAATGGTTGGGGTGGGTCTACGCGGCCCGCCTCGACTTAATAATCAGATTTTATATTTTATTTTATATGTTATAACATATTTCGGGCTTGGTTTTTACATACGGGGTGTATTATAAGACATATTGGAACATTTTAAAATATATTAGAGTGTCGAAAATATTATGAGGGTGTTGGTTTTACCGAGGGTTGTTACATTCTCCCCGCCTTGTTTAGAGCTCGTCCTCGAGATCTACTGGAACAAGTGCGGATATTTCTTTTGCATTTCAGATTCAAGTTCGCATGTGTACTCAGGTCCTCTTTTGGAGTCCCACTTCACTTTGACCATAACTAGTCTCTTGTGCTTGAGATTCTTGACTTTCCTGTCTTCAATCTGTAGAGGCCTTTCTACAAACTTGAGTTGTTCATTTACCTCTATATCCTTAAGAGGTACTATCAATGATTCATCATCTAAACACTTTTTAAGATTAGATACATGAAACACATCATGTATTCCTGCCATCTCCTCTGGCAGTTGTAGCTGATAGGCTACAGGTCCTATTCTTCTAATAATCTTAAAAGGTCCAACATACATGGGACTTAGCTTTCCCCGTTTGATGAATCTTACTATTCCTTTCCAAGGAGAGACTTTTAACAATACTTTATCTCCTACTTGAAACTCCAAGGGTTTGCGTCGGTTATCAGCATAGCTCTTTTGTCGATCACGTGCTGCTTTCAGTCGTTCCTTGACTTGAATAATCTTGTCGGTTGTTTCTTGTACTATCTCAGGTCCTGATAGTTGTTGTTCCCCAATTTCTGCCCAACAGACTGGGGTTCGGCACTTTCGTCCATAAAGTGCTTCGAATGGTGCAGTATTGATACTTGTGTGATAGCTATTATTATAAGAAAATTATATTAAAGGTAAGTGATCATCCTAATTACCTCCCAAATCAATTACACAAGCTCTAAGCATGTCTTCCATTGTCTGAATTGTCCTTTCGCTCTGTCCATCCGTTTGAGGGTGATAAGCTGTACTTAATTTTAACTTGGTTCCCATTGCCTTTTGGAAACTTGACAAAAAATGAGATGTAAATCGACTATCCCTATCAGAAACAATTGATAAAGGAATGCCATGTAAAGAAACAATTTCATTTACATATAATTTAGCTAATTGTTCCATACTGAAAGTTTCCTTCATTGGTAGGAAATGAGCTGACTTGGTTAGCCTATCTACAATTACCCAGATTGTATCATTACCTTTCTTTGTTTTGGGTAATTTAGTAACAAAATCCATTGTTATCAGTTCCCATTTCCAAACTGGCATTTCTAATTGTTGTAACAAACCTGAGGGTTTCTGGTGTTCAGCTTTGACTTGTTAACAGGTTAAACATTTAGAAACGGCTGCTATGTCCTTTTTCATTCCTATCCACCAGAAATTTTTCCTTAAATCCTGGTACATTTTATCATTTCCTGGATGCATCGTATACTTAGACTTATGGGCTTCTTCTAATATACGATGACGTAGATTTCCTAATTTAGGTATCCACATTCTCTTTTTATGGAATCTCCAAATTCCATCTATTCCTTGTTCCAATTCTTTTAGCATACCTTTTAATTTTTCAGAATCATCCTTGATTACTGATTCTTGTGTTTCTCTTATCTGATCATTTAAATCTACTTGCAGATTTAATTTAAGAGAACGTACCCTTTTTGGCTTTTCATGATATTTTCGGCTTAAAGCATCTGCCACTACATTTGCTTTTCCTTCATGATACTGGATATCACAATCATAATCACTAAGCATCTCCATCCAGTGTCTTTGCCTCATATTTAATTCCTTTTGTTTGAAAATATACCTTAAACTCTTATGATCAGTGAATATGGTAAACTTACTACCATAAACGTAATGTCTCCAAATTTTAAGAGCAAAAATTATAGCTCCTAATTCTAGATCATGAGTTGAATAATTCTCTTCATGATTCTTAAGTTGTCTAGATGCGTAAGCTATAACCTTTTGTCGTTGAATTAATACACATCCATAGCCTAATTTAGAAGCATCGCAATAGACTACAAAGTCTTCAGCTCCTTCTGGTAATGCTAGTATGGGTGTATGGGTTAATCTTTGCTTAAGAATTCTAAAGGCTTCTTCTTGTTTTACTCCCCATTCAAACTTAACAGATTTACAGGTTAGCTTAGTTAAGGGAATGGCTATTCTAGAGAAATCTCGAATAAATCTTCTATAATAACCAGCCAATCCTAAGAAACTTCTAATCTCGGTTGGTGATTCAGGGGTTTTCCATTTAGTAATCGCCTCGATTTTTGTTGGATCCACATGAATTCCTTCATGATTAACTAAATGTCCAAGGAATTGTACCTGTTCTAACCAAAATTCGCAATTAGAGAATTTAGCATAAAGCTTTTCCTTTCTTAATAAACTTAAAAGTGCGTGCAAATGCTTTGCATGATCTTCTTTATTCTTAGAATAAATTAGAATATCATCTATGGAAACAATTATGAATTTATCCAAATATGGCTTACATATTCGGTTCATCATGTCCATAAATGCGGCTGGGGCATTGGTTAAACCAAATGGCATGACAGTAAATTCATAATGGCCATACCTTGTTCTGAAAGCGGTCTTAGGAATGTCCTCTTCTTGTACCTTTAATTGATGATACCCTGATCTTAAATCGATTTTAGAGAAAAACCGTGCTCCTTGTAGTTGATCAAACAGATCATCGATTCTTGGTAATGGATACCGATTCTTAATCGTGACCTTGTTTTATTCACGGTAGTCAATGCACATACGCATTGATCCGTCCTTCTTTTTAACGAACAGTATCGGCGCTCCCCATGGCGACGAACTCGGTTGTATAAATCCTTTCTCTAACAATCCGTCTAATTGTTTCTTTAATTCTTGCATTTCTGCAGGTGCCAAACGGTAAGGTGCTTTGGCAATCGGTGTTGTTCCTGGTATCAAATGGATTCTGAATTCAACTTCTCTATCCGGAGGTTGCCTTGGCAATTCTACTGGAATATCTTTTAAATCCTTTCCTTTAGTGTTAGTGATTATAGAAATCAAATACACTATAGAACCTTTTCTTATACAACTTGTAGTTTTCATCATAGAAATAAATTTAGTGGACTTGGAGGGTTTATCTCCTTTAATTGTGATCGTTTTACCTTTCGGTGAATTTACTTGAATTAACTTTTGATCATATAAAATACTGGCTTTATTGTCACACCCCGATATTTCCACGCATTACCGGTGGGCCCGGTGGGGAGTATCGTGACGTAGTTGATATCATCATAGTCAAACAACACAATATATAATTGCACAGCGGAAGCAAAAGATAAATATATTACAATCCGAATATAAAGTAATATCAAAGTATTACAACGGAAAGTAAAGGATCCACAGGCGGATCAAATAAAAGGAAAAATAAACTGTTCAACAGACTTTAGACGCCTAGAACTTGCAAGATTCCTTATTAACGCCCTGAGCTTCCAGCCAATTACGTTCAGTACCTGTCACTTAACCTTTTTGGAAAATACATCAGTTTACACTGGTAAATACAATTAACCGACTCATTTTAAAAGAGTTTAAGAAAATTGATTTAGATGCACCAGGCACAAAAATATCTTTTATAACTTGGGACAATTTTATTAATAAAAATCTTGTATCTGATTTACATGGTTGTCCAACATTTAGGGCCGGTGATTATACAATACAAGCCGGTCAAGATTAATCGACACACCATAAATATAACTCACAAGAAGACATCCTTACGAGTGAGTATATCTTTTACATACGCAACAGGAGGTGTTATGCCTACACCTTGTGCTTAAGTTATAGCCATTCACTTTTTAAATGAGCCAAGGATATCCAGGACACGGTCATTAACCCCCAATGTTATTTGTTATCAATCAATACAGATTAAAACGGGATTATGCAATTTAATCATCTCCGATTAAAAGGTTTCTACACCCGACCAAACGGTATTTTTATAATACCGTATCCCAAGCCCGTATAAGGGAAAATAAGTTAAAAGTATTTACCTGAGCTAGCAATGCAATTTATACTCAGCCGTATATTCTAATCAGCTATCACACCCCGACCACGTAGTACAACAAAACGTGGCGGAATTGTCGGGGAGTGTTGTAACAGAATCATTGTTTCATAACACATGGAAAATTGAAATATTGTTTTATTAATTAAAAGAGTTACAATGTCTTAACATACAAAGAAGTAAAACAAAATTAACTAGTCTTCCATCTTTTTATTGTCACTAAGGCCCAAGTCCGCCTAAGTATATCTTGATCAATCCTATGCATCATTTCCTGAAACACATGTGAAAATAGGTACGTCAGCATAAAAATGCCGACGAGTACATAGGTTTTGTGAAAATAGGATTCATGACTTATAAGTTTAGAAAAAGGTTGTTTAACAAAAGTCAGTCATGATCCTTGTAAAATATTTTGTTTTATAAATAATTTGAAAAAAGATGATAAAGTAGATGATATGTAAAAGAATAATGTGAGGTTAAATGAATAACCAAGTAAAATGAGTTTTGTATAAAATAAGTTGTTTGTAAAACAATGTCTTGTGAAAAATATGTTATTTGTATAAAATGTTATATGTCTAAATTGAAATGATTCAAATAACGCTACGATATGTAATACCATACAAGCACTTATATATAGGAAGTACCAGCGGCGTATCCACCATGCTTGTATCATATAACACACGCCTCGTTACTTAAATCACTTTACCCAAACAAACCACCACTGTAAATTGCCCATGTCTAAACCATTTGTCAAATGTCTTTGTGTAAACCATGTCAAAATGTTTATGTCAAATATAGTCCATGAAATGTGTGTATCAATATCAAAATGTCTATGTCAAATGTCTTTGTGTAAACCATGTCAAAATGTCTATGTCAAATATAGTCCATGAAATATGTATGTTAATATCAAAATGTCTATGTCAAATGTCTATCATATAATGTGTAAACAAAATGTCATGTATGGCAAGTGATATATATATTTATATATATATATATATATATATATATATATATATATATATATATATATATCCATTGAGCCATAGGTAACAAAATGCACAAAACAATGTATTGAAGTAAAACACTGTTTAAATCAACGTTATGTCTTGTGGAAATGCATGCTATACTGAATATAAACATTTATGCGGTAATGTGAAAATGCATACATTCAAGCCTTGTGACTGTGGTGATAAACCCTTAAACAAATTAAAGGACTATCTGTGTTATGTCTTAATCGAATTCGGTCATTCCTTTCATCCAAACATACCTAGGATGTCAGGAATGGGAGTTGTCAATTCCTATGGTACCATTACCTACTAACGAGCGGCGTAGCTAATGTTAATGAATGTATATGGTCCCATTTAAACAAACCAAATGTCATATCAAAATGTAAGCATGTGATGAAAATATTGTACCTAGTATGCTAAGTAAACATACGAGGTAGAGATGTAAAACAATGTGTCCATATGTTATTGGAACATATGCAACAGAGATGCAATGTAAAGCAAATGTACTAAGTATGATGAACATACAAAGCATGAAAAGGTAATGTAAAACAATGTACTAAGTATGTGCTAAATGAACATACATAGCATAAAATGTCATGTAAAACGATGTACTAAGTATGCTACAAAGGACATACATAGGAAAAACACAATGAAATCATGTACTAATAATGTACTAATGAACATAGCAAGTATATGATATTAAAGCATGGAAAGCATGAAAATAACAAGTAGGCACATGTGTTTCACCCCAAAAATGTTTGAAAAACGATAAAAGAGGGGACTATGTACTCACTTGAGGGTGCTTAGAAGTCTTGAACAACAACCAAGCAAAGCTAGAGGGATCACGGAATCAAACGACACCCTATATAGATAACTACGTAAATAACCGGACCTAAATCGGGAGATTGGATAGTATGAGGTTTCATAAACCAAATGAGTATTGGGACTCATATGATATGGTTTAACAAAGCCCACATACTAAAATGAAACCTAACCTAAGTGCTTACGACCCATTACGACCCGTTTAGGTAGCTTATGCTACTTTAACGCGTCGTTCGCGTAAAACGCGTTCGGACCACTTAACTAGCCCTATGACAAGTAAGATATGCCTTAACATGTTTAATATTGTTGCTAATTCAGTTTAGATGTCAAAAGTTATGTTACATAGGCTTAAAATGAATTTATGCGTAAAAAGGGTATTTTGGTAATTTTCCTAAGGCATATATACTATCTATCATACAACTAATTAAACGATGTGACCATAAGGTATAACCTTGGAAGGTTATTCCCTATACAACTATGGTCACCTAAAGTGTTTAGTCGGATCCTATTGATCGACCAAATGGGTCGGGTTCGAAAGCATAAGCGATTGTTTAGATCGCTTACCCTTACGACCCTAGACAAACACAAATCTAAAAGTGACGAGCTAAACATGCTAGAACACATTTAGTTAAGTTAGAAAACAGGTTTTGATATCAAAACAAACGGCTTTGATACCCTAGAGTAGTTTGGTTACAAAATACACAAGAATACGCATTTTGGCCGAAACTACGACTCGTCACTGAGCCTAGATAACGTGGTAATCAGTAGGTATAGTCACTAGGGACTATGACCATCATGATTACGCTCACGTTATGAAGTTCAAACGAACTTCTCATTAACCATAAACTGGTCAATGCAGAAAGTCAAACGCAGTTTGACTTTCGAGCTAAAAACGCATAAAAGAACGAAGGAACACTTACAAAGGGTCCCCGCAAGTATTTGATCCAATCCACTCTCAGGTAGGAAGCATATACTTCCACTTAGAGAGTATAAAATCAGATCAAATTGTGGGTTTGAGCAAATGGGGTGAAGGGGTATTTATAGATATGTTAGAACTGTTAAGATCGTTCCTCGTTAACCGAGATTCAATCCTAGCCGTACACATCAAGCCCATAGTTTTAAGAAACCATTGGAGCCCCTAGAAATGGCCCATTGTTTGCTAAAAACCGTTTGCAAGTGGAATACAAGGGTATAACAGCTGGAAACAGGCTGTTTGAAACAATTCTACATATCTGGGAGGGCCTAGCGGCCCGCGTAAGAGACAACAGAAGCTTACGCGGCCCGACTGGGCAGCACAGATCAGCAACAAGTTTGAAAAATGACAGTTTGAGTTCCTGTTGGTCTTTAAAGCCATTTCCGACACTTCTAAGGCCCGTTAAGCCAACTTTAAGGCCCTAAAATGATGCCTAAAGATTGTGGACATGAAACATGCTCAAAAATATGCCGGATGTCGGTTCGTTTGGTCGTACGATCGCGATGTTTGCTTAATTACGACGGAATGCGCATAAGCGCGAAAAACGATCCAAATTGCGCGACGAGTGGATTTTTCTTATGCCAAACACTAAAATAAAATATTTTAATGCTTACATAAATTTTTGGATGTCCGGATGTATTCAGAACGTAAGTTATGCGCGAAAATGCAAACTTATGCACTTTTTGACGCTTTTAGTCCCTGAAAGAGCATAAAGTTTATTTTAGCACACCGAACCCCTCAAAGCCTATTTATAAGCTATGTAAAGGATATTTAGGGTGTGTTTAAATTATGATCAAGTTCCGGAATGTCCGTTACAGTACAAATTGACATACTTTCACAGTATGTCGAATTTAGTCCCTGTAAGCGAATAAACTTAATTTCGGCATACCAAACCTTCCAAAACTTATTTCTAAGTTATGTAAAGGTTATTTAAGGTATGTTAAGATTATGTCACTGTTCCGGAGTGTTTTTTGCATTAAACTGGTTATATTTACGCATCAGATCGCGTATAACCTTCCAGAAAGCGATTTAAAGCCCGAAATCGAACAAGAATTGATATGTGTAAATGATACACATATTTATACAAATCCCAAGTATGAAATACAATATTTCATTGGTTTGGTATTTGTTTAATGGTTGAAGTGACACAGGTGTCACAGTCTCCCCTACTTCAGGAAATTTCGTCCCGAAATTTATTTTAGAGGAAACTTGTGAGAGCTTGAAACATGAAGTTGAAAAGATCAAACAACACTGGTTAAAGTCCTGAACTTCTAGTAACTTTAAATAACGTCATGCTTGAATGTGAGAGGGGCACTTATATACAAGTATATAATGTGTTATTGGTGCGTCCACCGTACCTCTATTACATTGTTCACATTCCGTTATGGTTGCTACTATCGGTTCTTCCACATAATAAGTCTTACTGTGGTTTCCGTGCACTGAACTTTGCAATTATGTATGCATCCATAATTACGTAATTCCTTGCATAGTCACGTAGTGCATCTTATAATGTGTAGGGGAAGAAAATAATGAACGAACTTGTGATGATTGTGACTAGATCACCAAAGGGTCCTTTTAATTAAATCAATAAATGATTTAAATGGACTACCAAGGAGTCTATACCACCACGTGTCGTTCTTAACCAGATTCTGAATCAATCTTTTTTACTAGACCACTAAAAGGGTCTCTTATGAATCATGGAGTGGTACTATATAGTCCAAGGGTCTTAACTATCATGTAGAAGCCCAATAAGGATTTAAGGTAGTACCTTTTTGAATATCCTACTACGAATCCTTCATATGAAGATATGAAAGGTTCTATGAGGATTTGGATAGCGAATATCCAGAGTATGCAAAAACATAAAATGCATAAAAGAAAAAACAAAATGCATAAACACATAGTCACATATCCACAAAATTGTTTATTTTGAAATTTGTTAATTTGTTCTGTTAATCGAGCACATGTATTTAAAGCACACCAGGTATCCGATCAGTGGATTTTGATTGGTGCTTTAAATATTTCCAATAATCTAACTATAAAGATAGAAAGATCTTAAAGAGAAAAATTCGATTTCGATTATAAGGAATCGAAATGTTCGAATTAAGGCATACAAGGAATCCAATTAAGGACTCTGATTTAAATGATAATCATCCACAAGGGTCAAATTATGGAGATAAAAAGATCACATATGGATTTTAGATGTTTTGAAACCTTGCACTGGATGTGCTTAAGTCAAAACATGAAGTAAAAAAATGCTTATGAAGTTTAGATGATAGATATGTCAAAGTGACACATGAAGCAGAATTTGAAGGTTTAGTTAATGTATGAGAAAAATGTTTTTTTTTTTGAAAACTATGCATGGGGTTTCTTTAAAAAAATGTGTTTAATGTTTTTGAAACTTTATGTAAAAATACTTTTGAAATCATAAAGTAGTTGTATTAGGTAAGTATATTTATAAAAATGTTTTAAAATCATGAGTTGAATTTTGAAAGTATGTATAAGGTTTTTGAAAACATGATTGATGCTTTTGTAATCGTGCACTTGATATATTACATAAAATTGTTTTCAAACTATATGAAATATTTTGAAATCATGAGGGTTGTTTTTGAAAACATAGACAATGTTTTTGAAATCATGCAGGTTGTTTTTGAAAACATAGATAATGTTTTTGAAATCATGCAGGTTGTTTTTGAAAACATAGATAATACTTTTGAAATCATGGAGGTTGTTTTTGAAAACATAGACAGTGCTTTTGATATGTTAAGTAATTAAAAATGTTTTCAAACTAGATATATAAAAATGTTTTTGAAATCATGAAGGTTGTTTTTGAAAACTTGTACTATGCATGTTGAAAAAACTCAAAACGTAAATGAGTATGAGATTGAAAAATACCTTAGCTTTCTAACCAAGGATTTAAAGGCACAGATGTGCTAAGAGCACGATTACTCATAATGTCACTTTATTTTCTGTACTTTGTTTCTTAGAATGAAACGAGTACTAAGAATTTTCCAAGGGAATCATGAGTAAACACAAGAATGGGGAAATCACAAGAGTAGTCTGTAAGGAACATAGTTCCTTGATGTAGGTATTATAGGGTAATGCCATACACATATGTAACTACACATGCACATCAGAATTGTGAACAACAATTTATTTATAAACAAAACTGATTGTTTCACATTGCAAGAAAAACAAAGAAACAAAAGCATAAGATTAAAACAACAACATCTTATACTCAGCCAAATGCTCATCCGTGGGTCAGATTTGCATTGACAATCTTTATTCACTTGTTCCTGAAATAGCTCGTCTCGCCGTAGTTGTACCAAGTACCAGATGGTAAACGAGTTGGAGCAGGGTTGACTTGGGGTTGGTTTGGGCCACCTTGGATTGGGTTGAAAAGACAAGCATTTGCCAGGTGACCGAGTCGTCCACATGAAACACACAGACGACACTGCAGGTAAGCTCGGTGAGGTGCATTACACTTGTTGCACATCAGTGCAGTACCGGCATAAGGTTTCCTAGCAGGAGGTTGAGCAGCAGCAAGGTTTATAACAGCTTTGTTTTGGGTAGCAAAGCGGCATATGTTAACCAAATGTCCCCGCCGTCCACAGTAGGTACATTTGAAGCAGGGTATGAGGTTTGAATGATGACGGTCGCACCGCTTGCACCATGGGGCAGCTCCCAAATATGGCTTCCTAGCTGGTGGCGCTGCCATTTGGCTAGGTCCCGTTTGATTAGGTGTAACTGCTGCGGGTTTCCTTGAAGCCTTACACTTCCTTGATTTTGGTGCAGGCTTGACTTCTGCTTCCTTTGGTGACTCTTGAGTGGCTTCATTGTTGAGACGAGACATGGCAATGCCTAAATCCACTGTCTTCAGAATCACTTTGCCTATTTGCTGAGCAAATATGGCTGTTTGCTCGGACATTTGACCGTTGTTGTGAAGAAGAGGCATTCTAGAAGAAAATGAAAGACATGGGAATAAACAAGTGAAAGGTTATCGGATAATCTAAACAGAACGGCAATGCATAAGAATTGCGATCATTTGTTTGTTACCTAAGGCAAACAAATGAGATGGTGACTAATCAAAGTAAGCGGGTCATAATAATGTATCGCTGAAGATATGCTTGCCTATAAGTGAACACTCACCCCAAGAGTTCCCAGGTAAGAGTGACTGGTCCGATACCATGGATTTGTACGAACACTCTAGCCTTAGACAGAAAACTCAGAGTACAGGCATTCACTCTTCCAGTTTGCACGTGTTCACATCAAAAGACCCGAACTTTGACGAGATTTGAAAACTTTGAAGGTTCAAAACCTTACAATAAATCATCCTAGAACAAATGATTGATTTTCAAAGCGGATTTGAAATTTATGTTCTTGTTGTGGTTGTCGCCTAAGGATAGGTGACGGTAATGTTTTATGTCTAAACGCAAGTAAACTCGCGTTAGGGTCCTAGGAAGGTTATAGACTAGGTCAGAGCATTACTAATAACCTAATTCCCTATAACCATGGGCTCTGATACCAACTTTTCTGTCACACCCCGACCACGTAGTACAACAAAACGTGGCGGAATCGTCGATGAGTGTTGTAACAGAATCATTGTTTCATAACACATGGAAAATTGAAATATTGTTTTATTGATTAAAAGAGTTACAATGTCTTAACATACAAAGAAGTATAACAAAATTAACTAGTCTTCCATCCTTTTATTGTTACTAAGGCCCAAGTCCGCCTAAGTGTATCTTGATCAATCATATGCATCATTTCCTGAAACACATGTGAAAATAGGTACGTTAGCATAAAAATGGCGGCGAGTACATAGGTTTTGTGAAAATAGGATTCATGACTTATAAGTTTAGAAAAAAGGTTGTTTAACAAAAGTCAGTCATGATCCTTGTAAAATGTTTTGTTTTATAAATCATTTGAAAAACGATGATAAAGTAGATGATATGTAAAAGAATAATGTGAGGTTAAATGAATAACCAAGTAAAATGAGTTTTGTATAAAATAAATTGTTTGTAAAACAATGTCTTGTGAAAAATATGTTATTTGTATAAAATGTTATATGTCTAAATTGAAATGATTCAAATAACGCTACGATATGTAATACCATACAAGCACTTATATATAGGAAGTACCAGCGGCGTATCCACCATGCTTGTATCATATAACACACGCCTCGTTACTTAAATCACTTTACCCAAACAAACCACCACTGTAAATTGCCCATGTCTAAACCATTTGTCAAATGTCTTTGTGTAAACCATGTCAAAATGTTTATGTCAAATATAGTCCATGAAATGTGTGTATCAATATCAAAATGTCTATGTCAAATGTCTTTGTGTAAACCATGTCAAAATGTCTATGTCAAATGTCTATCATATAATGTGTAAACAAAATGTCATGTATGGCAAGTGAAATATATATATATATATATATATATATATATCCATTGAGCCATAGGTAACAAAATGCACAAAACAATGTATTGAAGTAAAACACGGTTTAAATCAACGTTATGTCTTGTGGAAATGCATGCTATACTGAATATAAACATTTATGCGGTAATGTGAAAATGCATACATTCAAGCCTTGTGACTGTGGTGATAAACCCTTAAACAAATTAAAGGACTATCTGTGTTATGTCTTAATCGAATTCGGTCATTCCTTTCATCCAAACATACCTAGGATGTCAGGAATGGGAGTTGTCAATTCCTATGGTACCATTACCTACTAACGAGCGGCGTAGCTAATGTTAATGAATGTATATGGTCCCATTTAAACAAACCAAATGTCATATCAAAATGTAAGCATGTGATGAAAATAATGTACCTAGTATGCTAAGTAAACATACGAGGTAGAGATGTAAAACAATGTACTAAGTATGATGAACATACATAGCATGAAAAGGTAATGTAAAACAATGTACTAAGTATGTGCTAAATGAACATACATAGCATAAAATGTCATGTAAAACGATGTACTAAGTATGCTACAAAGGACATACATAGCAAAAACACAATGAAATCATGTACTAATAATGTACTAATGAACATAGCAAGTATATGATATTAAAGCATGGAAAGCATGGAAAGCATGAAAATAACAAGTAGGCACATGTGTTTCACCCCAAAATGTTTGAAAAACGATAAAAGAGGGGACTATGTACTCACTTGAGGGTGCTTAGAAGTCTTGAACAACAACCAAGCAAAGCTAGAGGGATCACGGAATCAAACGGCACCCTATATAGATAACTACATAAATAACCGGACCTAAATCGGGAGATTGGATAGTATGAGGTTTCGTAAACCAAATGAGTATTGGGACTCATATGATATGGCTTAACAAAGCCCACATACTAAAATGAAACCTAACCTAAGTGCTTACGACCCATTACGACCCGTTTAGGTAGCTTATGCTACTTTAACGCGTCGTTCGCGTAAAACGCGTTCGGACCGCTTAACTAGCCCTATGACAAGTAATATATGCCTTAACATGTTTAATATTGTTGCTAAATCAGTTTAGATGTCAAAAGTTATGTTACATAGGCTTAAAATGAATTTATGCGTAAAAAGGGTATTTTGGTAATTTTCCTAAGGCATATATACTATATATCATACAACTAATTAAACGATGTGACCATAAGGTATAACCTTGGAAGGTTATTCCCTATACAACTATGGTCACCTAAAGTGTTTAGTCGGATCCTATTGATCGACCAAATGGGTCGGGTTCGAAAGCATAAGCGATTGTTTAGATCGCTTACCCTTACGACCCTAGACAAGCACAAATCTAAAAGTGACGAGCTAAACATGCTAGAACATGTTTAGTTAAGTTAGAAAACAGGTTTTGATATCAAAACAAACGGGTTTGATACCCTAGAGTAGTTTGGTTACAAAATACGCAAGAATACGCATTTTGGCCGAAACTACGACTCGTCACTGAGCCTAGATAACGTGGTAATCAGTAGGTATAGTCACTAGGGACTATGACCTTCGTGATTACGCTCACGTTATGAGGTTCAAACGAACTTCGCATTGACCATAAACTGGTCAATGCAGAAAGTCAAACGCAGTTTGACTTTCGAGCTAAAAACGCATAAAAGAACGAAGGAACACTTACAAAGGGTCCCCGCAAGTATTTGATCCAATCCACTCACAGGTAGGAAGCATATACTTCCACTTAGAGAGTATAAAATCAGATCAAATTGTGGGTTTGAGCAAATGGGGTGAAGGGGTATTTATAGATATGTTAGAACCGTTAAGATCGTTCCTCGTTAACCGAGATTCAATCCTAGCCGTACACATCAAGCCCATAGTTTTAAGAAACCATTGGAGCCCCTAGAAATGGCCCATTGTTTGCTAAAAACCGTTTGCAAGTGGAATACAAGGGTATAACAGCTGGAAACAGGTTGTTTGCAACAATTCTGCATATCTGGGAGGTCCTAGCGGCCTGCGTAAGAGACAACAGAAGCTTACGCGGCCCGCCTGGGCAGCACAGATCAGCAACAAGTTTGAAAAATGACAGTTTCAGTCCCTGTTGGTGTTTAAAGCCATTTCCGACACTTCTAAGGCCCGTTAAGCCAAATTTAAGGCCCTAAAATGATGCCTAAACATTGTGGGCATGAAACATGCTCAAAAATATGCTGGATGTCGGTTCGTTTGGTCGTACGATCGCGATGTTTGCTTAATTACGACGGAATGCGCATAAGCGCGAAAAACGATCCAAATTGCGCGACGAGTGGATTTTTCTTATGCCAAACACTAAAAGAAAATATTTTAATGCTTACATAAATTTTTGGATGTCCGGATGTATTCAGAACGTAAGTTATGCGCGAAAATGCAAACTTATGCACTTTTTGACGCTTTTAGTCCCTGAAAGAGCATAAAGTTTATTTTAGCACACCGAACCCCTCAAAGCCTATTTCTAAGCTATGTAAAGGATATTTAGGGTGTGTTTAACTTATGATCAAGTTCCGGAATGTCCGTGACAGTACAAATTGACATACTTTCACAGTTTGTCGAATTTAGTCCCTGTAAGCGAATAAACTTAATTTCGGCATACCAAACTTTCCAAAACTTATTTCTAAGTTATGTAAAGATTATTTAAGGTATGTTAAGCTTATGTCACTGTTCCAGAGTGTTTGTTGCATTAAACTGGTTATATTTACGCATCAGATCGCGTATAACCTTCCAGAAAGCGATTTAAAGCCCGAAATTGAACAAGAATTGATATGTGTAAATGATACACATATTTATAGAAATCCCAAGTATGAAATACAATATTTCATTGGTTTATTATTTGTTTAATAGTTGAAGTGACACAGGTGTCACATCAGCAAGCACAAGTACTTCTACTGGGGCTCTCAATCTGGAACGAAGGTTTTATTAACCTATTAGATTCCTAACGGGTCTTATTTAAGTCGTAACTTTGACCGGTTAGTTTTAAGGAAAGGTTTACGGTTCAAAGTTCAAACGCATGATTAAGCGAAGACCGGAATTGTGACAACCCTCACTAAACCAGGTATCCGTACGACTAAATTAACAATTAATTACTGCTTAATTACTGTGCTTGTTTGAAATTACTGATGAACTGCTACTTGATTTCCGATACATGCATATACCTGCATCATACTTTACTTACCGTCACTACATTATTTACATGCTGAACCTTAGTGACAAACATGATGCACAAAAAGCACAGTAGCACTATAAACGGATAACCTATTGAACATGCTGATAAAGCCAGCATCAGGCAAACACTGCCTCTAAGGCCTGTATGAGCCAGAAATATTTTACTACACTAGTGGTGAGTGTAGGGATACAAGGGTTGTAGAACTGCGTCTCTAGGAATAAGTTACAATGACTGGATGTGCCTAAAACGTGCTCTAAGCACAAAAACTCAGCACTTTAATAAACAATCCAGCTTTTAGCTAACTAATTAAGTGCCAAAACATGAGAAAAATGTTACTAGACACTTTCCAAGGTGTCAGGAATAAGTTGTGTCACTAAAAATAATTATAACGACACTTTAAAGCTTGTTTAACGCTTTAACGGATTACTATCCAACCGAACAATCGGACTATACCCGGAACATGAAAATATTGTTAATAACATTATTTATCCTTTTCTGAGCCAGTTAGGGTCCCTGAATACCCTAACACCCGCAATAGAGCACAACACACTACTAACCGGGTTAATCCCTAAACTTAACTAGATTAACCTAACTAATACTTAGTGTTTAGTTGAAATGGAACCGGATTACCCCCCCCCCCCCTAACCGAACCATCCCCTTGGGGGACACCCTTGTCCTATTTGTTGATTATAATAATAAGTGTGCTTAATATCTAGATAACACATTAACCATTGGTTAATGCTCATGATAATTGTCTATAAGTTTAACCCTTAACACAGCATAACCTTCACCACAACTCACAACACTTGAGCACACACTCTCTCTCTCTAAGAGCTCTCGGCCGAACACCCCTCTACCATCCATCCATCTTTCGATTTTGATCAACACATTCCAAGTTCATACAAGCGTTAAGGATCACGTATAAGGAGGCTTGGTGCAATCGGAAGGCGAAGGACCTCACTCTATTGCTTTTATCCTCTCATTTTGCGCTTAGATTCTTCCCTAGCCTCGAGCTAGTAGTAAGTTGCTATAATCACCCTCTCGAACTATTTTGAAGTGGTTAAAATGATATGTAACGGTTAAAAGTCGCAAACATACAAGATGAAGCATAAAAGTCTACTAAAAACACTAAAAGTGATGGTTAAAAGCTCTTATGTTGTGTAAATCTTGTAGTAATTGATTTGTGTGATTATTTGGACCCGATCTATGTTGTGGTAGCTCGGATCGTCATTTAACCCGGGTTGGTCATGACCTTGGATCATGACATAAGGTTGTTTTGGAAGTAACAAGGGTTAAAGGATGAAACTCTACCACACCCGAATCATGAACTTGTGTAAAAGCGATTTAACTTGTGAAATAGTGTTTAAAACTAGTAGATCTACGTATCTACAAGCGGTATTTTCAAAGAACCAAGTACAAAGAAATCATGTTTTCTAAAGACGGATCTTACACTAACACGAATGATTTTTAAAACACACAAGTGTGTAAACACTTGTGTAGCACACACTTTCGACAAAATAACTATTTTTGTAAAAGATGACGAGAAGTTGTAAAAACGGAATTTCTCTAAAAACGAGGTTTTTACGAAATCGGATTGCTTTATATAAAGATCCGCTAAAAGTAATGGGAGTTACATCATAGTGTTGGAAAAACTACAAGTTCATGAGATTCTTGCGAATTACATGTTTATTAACTAGTTTGATGCGTTGAATATTGTTTTGGTTAAATAAGAAAAATGGTTGATGTGATTTATAAAAGAAAATGATACGCTTGAGAGCGTGGCCACCTCCAGTTACAGAGGAAACTCTGGCGAAATTTTTCTAAAAACCTAACACTTAGAATTATTTTCACTATAAGTGTTAGAAATACTTTTCGACATGTTTTCAAAATATAAGTTTCGCCACGACTATATTTACAAAACATCGGAGGTGGGATTTTCACAAAATAAAACTTGGTAAATATATATTTAGTATATATTTTTCTTAACGACACTTGTCATGTGTTTATGATTATTTTGTGAAAATACCAGTATTATTTTTAGGGTAAAAATAATACTATCGAATGTTAATGGATCCAAAATAATACGAGCGCTTTCACGATAAATACATAAGTTACACCGGTAATTATTATTACAACTCGATCGTTAAAACGTAACTTACGCAATTTAAAGAAATATTTATGAACGCGTAATTTTGACAAAGTATTATTTTGGGAAAATCATATGAGTTAAAATATAATATTTTTGAGGAAAATAATTATATTTTGGAGTTAGGAATAAATATATATTAAGTGAGACTTAATAATATATTTCGAAATTATACGAACACACATGTATTAAATCCCCCATCCTTGGGAAGGAAAATGATTACCAAGTATACAGAATGTAAACACGAAATAGTTGTCTAACTATTTCCCGAAAACTTAAACCTTAAAGCTAAGGCACGGCCGTCCGTCTAATAGAGTTAGTACGTGTAGGTCGTCACACAGCTGCTTGATTTGGAGGTATACTTGGTAGAGACGCACCACTGTGAGTTCATGTCCCCCTTTTCTCTTAACTGTTTTCAGTTTTCTAAACTGCGGGGGTGAAATACATGTTACTATGATTACGAGTACTTTATACATGGTATGGTTAGCATAAGGAGGGTTACTACTTAGATCATGTGAGTGGGTAGGCGGGAACTGGAGGCCATTAATCCTCATTGTAGGACCGAGGGACGTAAGCGGTAGATCTATCTGGGTGTAGCGAGTCCAACTCCAGGTCCAACAGTACGGACCTCGGGGTGACTTTGTGCCCAATGCGAAATCTGCTAGGTTTGAGTCTTCCTACTTGCACTTCACACATATCAATGGCCTTGTAAACCATTGGTGATCTCTTTTTCCTTATTTGCTACATACCAGGGATTTTTATACTTACAAGTGTTTTACATACTCACTACACATGAACTCGCTCAACATTATTGTTGATTTTTCAACTTACATGTATTTCAGGGAATTAAAGGATCTGGCGCGGTATGACACGTTTTCCCGCTGCACTAGTTACGTGGTCATCCGGGTTTAGGGAATGTGACTCTTTCCTGGACAAGTCACAGTCCTTAAACTATGCTTATGTTATATTTGTTGAACAATGTTTATGTCGTTAGGATGTGTTTCCGTTAAGACAATGTTATTGTATTTGGTTTTTAAAACTTAATCGAATGGATGATCTTGCATGGTTTTATTTCATATAGCTTTGTTATGGTTAAGCTATGGTATTAAGAAGTCACACCAAATTAACCACGCTTCCGCAAAGCCAGGGTGTGACAGGAATAGAATGTGATTTAAACCCGACAAGTTTGGAGACTTGTATAATATGGGTAAACTAAACACATTCTGGATTTCGAGATAAAAACGATAACGTTTGACCCGTTTCGGCTAATTTATGCAAACTAGTTACATAAACCGAACCGAATGCGAATAACGCATAACGGGTAACCGGATGAGTCATGAACAGGTTTCCTAAGTTAATATGCTTTAAACATGTTGTGATATCAGTAAGATACCTTCCATTATGCCCAAAACGAGTTTAATCTCAACTTAAGCCCCGTAGGGGTATTTTGGTCATTTAAAAGATTATAAAAGAGATTAATTTTAATTTTGAGACTCGGGTCCAAAATCATCAGTAAAACAACTTAATTTAATAGGTTATATCAGTTGGTGATAAGTCTTATATGCCAAATTGGTTTTAAGCCCATACTAGGTGTTTAATACGCGTAAAAAGCCGTTTTAAGCGATTTCCGGGTTATACAGGAAATCTGAGTTTTTTGATCAGGTTATAAAGTTCAAAATACTTCATTTATTATATAAAATCATTAGCAATTGGATTGGTGTCAAAATACTATGTAAAACTCATTTTATACCCAAAAAGGGTATAATCGGTATTTACCGAATCAAGGCCATAACCTTAGGTTATGATCAGGTTAAAAATAATTAAAAACTTTGAAAACCTCAAAATATTATATTACATCAGTGGGTAAAAGGTTTGGTGTCAAAAATTAGGTTTAGATAGGCTTTACGCTAATTATGCTTTTTAATTAACAAAAAGCTTTCTAATTACGCTATTGAGCATAACTCCTAATCTAGACCTCCAACTGATATGAAATTTTAGGTACATATTTATAAATCAGTAATAGAGATTATTGTCCTTTCATATTTCCAAAATTCTCGTTTTATGGTCAAAAAGGGCATTATGTTCAACATTAAGCAATTAACGGAAACGTGTAAACGAATCGGACAAACAATGAACCAATCACAGAGGTTTATACCAACATGTAACCTGGTCCTAAGGAAGTCCTAAGGCATTTCTAAATCATACTAAATCGGGTCAGAACTGAAGTCAAAGCAAAAGTCAAAGTTTTGCGACTTTCGGTTCCGAACCGGGTCAAAACAGAAAATTGTCGGGTCGAACATGCTTAGACATGTTCTCACATTTATTACTAAGTTATATGAGTGGTAAAATAGGTTACACGCCTTCTGCATTGTTAATTATGCGCTAATTCGAAGATTAGCATTCTGTTGACTTTTTCTAATCAACTTTGACCCGACAAACGGTCTAGTTAGAGTGGGAATCAGATGGTGCCCTTTTAAGGGTTTATTGCCCACATAATTACCAACTTATAACTACCTTCAATTCGACTAATCACTGGACCATTAATGATTAATCGCTAAGTCAAATGTTAATTATGACGGTTTGACTTTTAAGCTAAAAACTAAGTAAAACTCAATTAAGGAAGGTCAAGGGTACTTACTAAAGTCTAATGCACTATTAGAGATGCTTGGGGACTGATCTTATGCTCCAGTAAGCTCCACAAATGCAGATGGAAGGTGTGATCACAAAGTTGCAACATGAAGGGCCTTTTATAGTGTTCTTGATCCATTATGATGATGACAACTAAGCCTAAGGGGTGATCCAGATCAATAACAAGTGCCCCTAAGTCTAAAAATCAGTAGGGGGCGCGCATGGAAGTGGAAAATATCTTGTTAAGTTGGTTAAACGTTCAAAACAGCCAACTGTCAACAATCTGCTCGTTGTGCATGCCTTACGGACCGTAAGCCTGTTCCAGAAGGCAAAAACTTGTTGGCCTTTCAAGCTTCGAACGGGTAACTGATGTATTACGATTTTAGACCATTATTTTCAGTATGGGGCCTCATGTTTGGGTCATGAACAGTTTACACCACTAAGATAAGATATAAAGTTTTCTTGGACCCTTTTGAAAGTGCCGTAAATGAAGGTTGTCGTGCACATCCTCGTAGGATCCCATTCTTGTGTAATTCGCATCAATCATTGCTAGCATTTACCGTATTTGAGTATACCAGATGTTTGAAATATATATTAGGGTCTTGGGATTTATAATTAGGTCGTTCAGAGGTGTTTAATTAACATGTCGACGCTTTAAATCCTACCATACATCTTTAACTAGATCCGGGTTTATAACACTTTTTGTCTTACATGACACGTGTCGTTATTTTATTGAACACGAATTTTCGAGGTGTTACATCCTCACCCCCTTAAAAGAAATCTCGACCTCGAGTTTTACTGAAACAAATGAGGGTACTTTTCTTTCATTGTGGACTCTACCTCCCACGTGTACTCGGGACCTCTACGGGCATCCCATTTAACCTTTATAATAGGTCATGTATCCTTTTGGAGTTTCTTAACCTGCCGACCCTAAATTGATACGGGTTTCTCGTCAAATCATAAATCTGCATATCACTATGTGATAATGCTTCTTGACTTATTAGCGAAACACATCCTTAAATCATTAGTATATAACGCATTGCGAGCTCCACTAAGCTCCTTATATAGGTTTTAGCTCATAGGCTATTGACCTTTGTTGCATTTGATTTCCTGAAGGTTCCTATATATATCCAGGGCTTAACTTACCCTGAGGAATTAAATTTTAGCACACCCTTCTTAGGGTGATACCTTTGATCGAACCTTATCCCTTATTAAGGACTTAAGAAGGTTGCTACTAATTATTAATCCTTGATTTTCTGCCGAATACTGGCACCTTACTTATGACTATGGACTTGCATAATCTTATTTGTTGTCTCCCAGGCAACTTTCAGGCCCTGATAACTGGACTTACCAATCCTTTGTCTACATTAGATGCTTAACATTCCATCCATATAAGGTCTCCCAAGGAGCAGCCTTAATACTTATATAATAACTATTATAGGAAGGCTTATCTTAAGGTGAGATGGTTATTCCAACCACTGCTTAACTAATTTTAAGGAATAGCTAATCCATGTTGTTAGTCGAACAAATCGACGATCCTGGGCAGCTGATGGCGATTCTCAATCGTTGCCTAATTAGGGTTGCGGTAATGAATGCATAAGCAAAATGAACCTTCTTTCTTATTTAACAATATCAAACTCTCGGAATATTGAGTTAGGCTATATGAATCTCCTATCTTAAAATTTACTTAATCAGGGTTTCGATTATTCCATAATCAACATGGAGTTCTTACAACACTCCAACCCAAAGCGGGATGTTAATCTTAACTCTACTTGCTTCTCGGGAGGTAAACAGGGTAGTCTTAGGAGAAGATAATCAAGATACAAGGAGGTTACAGAGATTTTCCAAATCCCAGGCTCCAGTTCATCCATCCTCACTTGTGCCAAATGAGTGACACATTTATGCTATGAGTCCACAGATTCCTTTACCAAGAAACATTGATTTGGAAAATTCTATTTTCTAGATATCTTCTTTGAATGCCATTAGCTGACTTTAGTACCATATGATCATTGGGATATCTTTGTGGTCCCATGCATTAAACCTCCATACTGATCAGGCATGGAAGCAATCTATGGAACATATTAAGATACACCAATCCTCATATGGCGCTTTTGTCATACCATTTGGTATTCGAAATCAATAGAGATCAAAGAGATATCAATTTCATATGATGATGTACTTTATCTGGAGAGAGGGTACATTAGGACTTTATGATTAAAGATTTCTGACAGGAATAGAAGAAATAGTTCCTGTGAATTTTCTACCTGTAAGTTTTACCTTTCACTTAACAACTATGGTTCTTATGAAAGATTTTAAAGGTTTGCTATACTTATAGTTTACGAAGGATTTATTGGTATCCGAACCAAAATAAAACTCTTAGCATTTACATCACTGATAAGTGTTAAGGAATGTACCTGATGCCATTATTTATGAACTAGCTCAGGCATTTTAGGCGCTTCCATTCTTAGGCTTTCCTTCCTTAGCCGCATTTCCTTTGACAGATTTAGGGCACGTGGTCTTGATGTGGTCTTTCTCATTACAGCCGAAGCAGACTGCATTCTTCATGTCCTTGCAGTCCAACGTTTTATGTTCCCTTAATTTGCAGATCCCACAAGCCCTCGGCTGTGATTGGGATTTTGGTTCGAACCTGCACTTCCCATAATGGCGCTTCTTGCAGGTCTTGCATACAGGTTTCTGGTTGGACTTTTGTTTGTTCTTTTTCTTAGAACTCTGGGAGTTATCTTCCTCCCTTTTCCTTTTTAGTTCATCCCTTGCATTAGAGGTATGAACGAGATCCTTCTTGTGAGTAAGGACGTGTGGTCTAGGATGAGACTTGGAGCAAGTAGCATCGGGCTCCTTGAACTTTTTCACGGCCTTCTTCACAGCTTTTCTAACAGCTGCGTCTATCATAGTTTGAAGAACATCACTGGAAATTCTAAGGTTCACAATTGTAGCATCATTGGCATGTGTCGCATCATCCATAACACGACCAACGGCTGTCTTATCTGAGTTTGCCATACTCGATTTTGGTTCCTAACACCAATAAAACAATTTCTTAGTTGTAATCCAACAACTGCTATTCCTCATCCTGATGGCCTTAATATATACTAACCATGGTATCAATAACCCATACAGGCTAATATAGCACTAACATTCTTAATGAACGTTATTTAAGATATATATTAATATTACTTAGCCTAGGTCGCAAAAGACCATCAATGGCATTTAAGGTTTGGACCTAGTCCATCACTTTTCTGACAGAGGATCAAAACGTCACATCTGTCTTTATTATAGTGAAGAATTTAGGTAGCTTGAAAGCTTGCCATAGGGATATCAGAAAAGAGTGATTCCTAATAGATATAAAATATCAATTTGGAGCATTTCTAAAGTATCATCGGCCAATTTCTACCTCGAAGTAAATGACCGGAGTCCTAATCAGGCGGAGACAACAGTTCTCAACAGTTATCGTTCATTATAGAATCATATGTGCCAGCATCAAATAAATTTCTGCATAAACTGCTTGATAAAGAAAGGTACCTGCTATATAGTTATCATTTTGCACCATCTCCTGGGCGTTCATCCGGAAGACTCATGCGTTTGTTTTCCTGGCCTTTCCAGGCTTCTTTATAAGCTTTGGGCAGTTGGTTTTGATGTGCCCTTCCTCGTTACAATTGTAACATGTGGCGTTCTTTAACTCCTTGCAATCTAAGGTTTTGTGACCCTTGGTCTTGCAAATTCCACACAATTTAGCACGTGGGTCGATTGTACATTTTCCAGAATGTTGCTTTCTGCAGTTACTGCATTTGGGTCTGTTATTAGACTGACTCGGGTTTTTCCTAAACTCGGAATCTTTCCCGTGCTCAAAGCTTCCCTTCTTCTTCTTGTTATATTCATGAGAGTTTTCCTCGTCTTCTTTCCTTTTTCCCTCGCCGGAAGTTTTAATAGACTTATTCATGATAGCATCTAAAGTGAGAGATAAGGATAAGTCCACCGCGGACCTATATGTTGTAGGCCTAGATGCTTTAACATTTCCCTTTATCTCTGGTGCTAGGCCTCCAATGAAACGCGCTATGCGTTTAGGTTCAGGGGTGACTAAATAAGGAACTAGGCGGGACATAGTGTTGAAACTTGTCACATATGCCTGACAATCCAAATTCTTCATGACCAGAGTCAAGAAGTCTGATTCTATCTTTTCTACCTCATGCTGAGGGCAATAATTTTCCTTGATCAATCCAGCAAATTGATCCCAAGATAAGTTGTAGAGTAGGACCTTTCCCGTGGCTTGAAGTAATGATCTCCACCATGCCAACGCTTCTCCTTTGAATGATTGTGAAACAAATTTCACAACATCTTGTTCCGCACAACCGCTGATGTCGACAACAGTGTCCATCTCCTCGAGCCATGTCATGCAATCGATGGCCCCTTCCTCTCCTGTAAAGTCTCTGGGCTTGCAGGACACAAAATATTTATATGAACAGGTCTTAACTGGTGCTTCTTGATGAAGTACAACCTGTCTAGACGGAACACTCCTCTGATTTGATGAGTGATGAACATCGTCCTCCCTTGACTCATGTGTTTTAGAAGGGGGCTTACTACGAGCCACAGATAGAGTCTTAGAGTGGGTATCATTGGATTCATCATACTGTCTGTCAAGAGCTCGAGTAACAGCATAATCTATTATTGCCTGCAGTTCCGCTCCAGTTACATTAATTCTGGTAGTATCATTGTTCTCCTTCAAGTGACTGTTAACTTCATCTAATCCAGCCATGTAGCTTGATTGCTACATAAACATTGAGAATGATTTATTCAGAGGTTATTATGAAATTATCATTTTTGATGATTTATTAACCATGGTAATATAAACCATATGGGTTAATTTGTCAATTTTTATTAGTATTTTCATTATAATTTATCCTAGTATATAAAATATTAAGGATGTTAAAGTGGCACAACAGGCCTTGTCACGAGGACAGTTTTTGGATTTATAAGCCATGATCGTTTGGGGTCGAGGCATTTAAGGTTTGAGCATAGTTGGTTACTTTTCTTGACAGCGAGTCGACGACTACAACTGTCTTTTGTCTTTTAGGACAATAGATATAGCCCGTGGGCATTTCCCTTCTGAGGGGTGTTTACGATATGATCATCTTTTCAGATACTATTAGTCGAGATCGCAAGGATCATGCCGACTAGTATGCTTGGACATGGTCCAACATTTTTAGACAGGAGGTCAAGACCACCACTGTCGTTGTCTTATCAGACAACAAGTTTAGCCCGTAGGCACTTCATCACTAATGGATGTTTATAATATGATCATCTTATAGGATGATATAAGCCATGATTTCTAGATCATTAGGCCAAATCAGGAAATTTGAAAAATTCCAATATAGGGATGACTATTGTGATTTTCTCAGATCACTTTTGTCAAGAGTGCTAACACGTTCTTAGGTGTTAACAATATGATCATCTTTATTTGATGATTTAAGCCATGATTTCTAAATCACTAGGCTAGACAAGAAAATTGGAAGAATCCAATATCAGGATGACTGTTTGTGATTTTCTCGGATCACATTTGTCAAGAGTGCTAACACGTTCTTAGGTGTTAACAAGGATCTGAATCTCTTGAATAGGTCTTACCATCTTGGCCATGTCTTAAAATAACACGTGGCTAGGTCTTGTCCTTTTTAGATTTTTGTCATTTTATTATAATGGTAGATCTTATAAAAGGAATGTTATTTTTCATTTATTTCATTTTTTTCTCATGTTTAGAATGAAAATCTAAATTTAATCATTCCACTATATAAAAATAGAGGTACAGATGTGCCCTAGACGGGACTTGAAAGGAATAATGTTCTCCTCGAAGGGACTGAAAGATAAACATGTCCTTATAAGGACTTATTAAATAAACGATCTTCAGCAAAAGGAGTTTTCACTTTATCTCTGAATGTTTTCTCCCTGGATGCACGTTTCATCCTAGTCGCGGTACGAAGCTCAGCATTTCAAGGCTCCGGATGTGGAGAATTTCTAATACAGCTTCTTCGTTTGGTGACGTATCCAATATATATAAAAATTTGGAAGCAATAATTTCCAGATTAGGATTGAGAGTATTCCTATGTTAAGTCTAGACTCAGAAGGTCAAGGAATGTGCTAATGTGTCATTGAGATTAAGCACAAAAGGCTAGTGTTTAATTCACTCAATGTTGGCTCTGATACCAACCTGTCACACCCTGATATTTCCACGCATTACCGGTGGGCCCGGTGGGGAGTATCGTGACGTAGTTGATATCATCATAGTCAAATAACACAATATATAATTGCATAGCGGAAGCAAAAGATAAATATATTACAATCCGAATATAAAGTAATATCAAAGTATTACAACGGAAAGTAAAGGATCCACAGGCGGATCAAATAAAAGGAAAAATAAACTGTTCAACAGACTTTAGACGCCTAGAACTTGCAATATTTCTTATTAACGCCCTGAGCTTCCAACCAATTACGTTCAGTACCTGTCACTTAATCTTTTTGGAAAATACGTCAGTTTACACTGGTAAATACAATTAACCGACTCATTTTAAAAGAGTTTAAGAAAATTGATTTAGATGCACCAGGCACAAAAATATCTTTTATAACTTGGGACAATTTTATTAATAAAAATCTTGTATCTGATTTACATGGTTGTCCAACATTTAGGGCCGGTGATTATACAATACAAGCCGGTCAAGATTAATCGACACACCATAAATATAACTCACAAGAAGACATCCTTACGAGTGAGTATATCTTTTACATACGCAACAGGAGGTGTTATGCCTACACCTTGTGCTTAAGTTATGGCTATTCACTTTTTAAATGAGCCAAGGATATCCAGGACACGGTCATTAACCCCCAATGTTACTTGTTATCAATCAATACAGATTAAAACGGGATTATGCAATTTAATCATCTCCGATTAAAAGGTTTCTACACCCGACCAAGCGGTATTTTTATAATACTGTATCCCAAGCCCGTATAAGGGAAAATAAGTTAAAAGTATTTACCTGAGCTAGCAATGCAATTTATACTCAGCCGTATATTCTAATCAGCAAGCACAAGTACTTCTACTGGGGCTCTCAATCTGGAACGAAGGTTTTATTAACCTATTAGATTCCTAACGGGTCTTATTTAAGTCGTAACTTAGACCGGTTAGTTTTAAGGAAAGGTTTACGGTTCAAACGCATGATTAAGCGAAGACCATAATAGAATGTGATTTAGACCCGACAAGTTTGGAGACTTGTATAATATGGGTAAACTAAACACATTCTGGATTTCGAGATAAAAACGATAACGTTTGACCCGTTTCGGCTAATTTATGCAAACTAGTTACATAAACCGAACCGAATGCGAATAACGCATAACGGGTAACCGTATGAGTCATGAATAGGTTTCCTAAGTTAATATGCTTTAAACATGTTGTGATATCAGTAAGATACCTTCCATTATGCCCAAAACGAGTTTAATCTCAATTTAAGCCCCATAGGGGTATTTTGGTCATTTAAAAGATTATAAAAGAGATTAATTTTAATTCTGAGACTCGGGTCCGAAATCATCAGTAAAACAACTTAATTTAATAGGTTATATCAGTTGGTGATAAGTCTTATATGCCAAATTGGTTTTAAGCCCATACTAGGTGTTTAATACGCGTAAAAAGCCGTTTTAAGCGATTTCCACGTTATACAGGAAATCTGAGTTTTCTGATCAGGTTATAAAGTTCAAAATACTTCATTTATTATATAAAATCAGTAGTAATTGGATTGGTGTCAAAATACTATGTAAAACTCATTTTATACCCAAAAATGGTATAATCGGTATTTACCGAATCAAGGCCATAACCTTAGGTTATGATCAGGTTAAAAATCTTTGAAAACCTCAAAATATTATATTACATCAGTGGGTAAAAGGTTTGGTGTCAAAAATTAGGTTTAGATAGGCTTTACGCTAATTATGCTTTTTAATTAACAAAAAGCTTTCTAATTACGCTATTGAGCATAACTCCTAATCTAGACCTCCAACTGATATGAAATTTTAGGGACATGTTTATAAATCAGTAATAAAGATTATTGTTCTTTCATACTTCCAAAATTCTCGTTTTATTGTCAAAAGGGCATTATGGTCAACATTAAGCAATTAACGGAAACGTGTAAACGAATCGGACAAACAATGAACCAATGACAGAGGGTTATACCAACATGTAACCTGGTCCTAAGGAAGTCCTAAGGCATTTCTAAATCATACTAAATCGGGTTAGAACTGAAGTCAAAGCAAAAGTAAAAGTTTTGCGACTTTCGGTTCCGAACCGGGTCAAAACAGAAAATTGTCGGGTCGAACATGCTTAGACATGTTCTTACATTTATTACTAAGTTATATGAGTGGTAAAATAGGTTACACGCCTTCTGCATTGTTAATTATGCGCTAATTCGAAGATTAGCATTCTGTTGACTTTTTCTAATCAACTTTGACCCGACAAACGGTCTAGTTAGAGTGGGAATCAGAGGGTGCCCTTTTAAGGGTTTATTGCCCACATAATTACCAACTTATAACTACCTTCAATTCGACTAATCACTGGACCATTAATGATTAATCGCTAAGTCAAACGTTAATTACGACAGTTTGACTTTTAAGCTAAAAACTAAGTAAAACTCAATTAAGGAAGGTCAAGGGTACTTACTAAAGTCTAATGCACTATTAGAGATGCTTGGGGACTGATCTTATGCTCCAGGAAGCTCCACAAATGCAGATGGAAGGTGTGATCACAAAGTTGCAACATGAAGGGCCTTTTATAGTGTTCTTGATCCATTATGATGATGACAACTAAGCCTAAGGGGTGATCCAGATCAATAACAAGTGCCCCTAAGTCTAAAAATCAGTAGGGGGTGCGCATGGAAGTGGAAAATATCTTGTTAAGTCGGTTAAACGTTCAATAAACTTCTGATTTAAAATTTACAATAAACTTCTGATTTAAAATTTCTATGCTTGCTCGCTGCAAGATTTCAAAAATCCTAATGGTTTCTCCATTGGCTGTCTCTACTAAGCATTCTTGTGGTAGTTTAGTTAATGACTGATTTAGAAATTTGCAAAATGCTGTATTAATAAAACTTTGGTTTGCACCAGAGTCAAATAATACTTTAGCAAAAACATCATTAACTAAAAACGTACCAGCTATGACATCTGGAATCATTTTGGCTTCATCTGCAGTCAGAACAAATGCTCTAACATTTTTAGTATTCTTGTTGTCTGGAGCTGGAGCTAATTTTGGACAATTAGGCTTGATATGGCCTTGTTCTCCGCAGTTGTAACATATCCGGATGTTAACCTTCTTCCTGCAATTTTCTTCCTTGTGTCCCGATATTTTGCAAAAGTTACAGTATATGGAGCATCTTCCTGAATGTTTTCTTTTGCAATTCATACAGTAGGGTGCAGAGGTAGAACCTATATTTTTCCCACGATTAAAATTTCCAGAACGAAATTCTTGTGTGAGTTTCTGGGTTAGGTTCCTCCTTTGATCTTCTTCTCGGGTACGGACTAATTCATCTGTCAATGTATTTGCTAGTTCTACAGCTTCTTCTATAGTTTGAGGTCTAGCTGCCTTGACTACGTATCTAATCTCTCCAATTAATCCCCAAATATAACGGGAGATTAACACTGGTTCTGGTGAAGCAAGGGTCGGCACTATTCTAGCATATTCAAAGAATATTTTAGTATATCCCTTACTATCCACACCAGTCATCCTAAGGTTTAGGAATTTGTTTGCTATCTGTTCCTTCTCATTGGGTGGGCAGAATTTCTTTTCTACCTTGTCCTTAAATTCTTCCCATTCCATACTGTAAGTTCTATCACTTCCTCTTATTTGGAGGATAATGTTCCACCATTCTAGTGCTGCATTCTTAAACAAATTAGAAGCAAACAATATCTTATCTTCTTCAGCACACTTGCTTATCCTTAAGACTGCCTCAGTCTTCTCTATCCAGCGTAGGGTTGCAATGGCTCCTTCGTTGCCCGAGAATTCCATTGGTTTACAAGACCAGAATTCTTTATATGAACAACCGTAAGACACGGTTCTTCTTCTTTTGGGAATAGGCAATTGAAGTATTGGTCCATTGTTCACGATGTGTTCCAGTTCAATTGGTCGCTTACTAATATGTTTACTTTTATTATCAGCATCCTTAACAGTTTGAAGAATAAATGGCATAGCATCTATAATTCCCTGTGCCACTATGTGTTGGATAGCACTATTATCCACTTGGTTTCCATTGTTATTGATGCTCGGATTCTCATTAACCACGTTAATGTTACTCTGGTTATCGTTATTCAGATTTTCTTGATTTCCTTCGTCGGCCATCTGAATTTTAAACATTTATCCCATATTAATGTCACAAGATAATATTTAATATAGTTAATCACATGATACGCAATCTAGCAAAAAACGTAGATCGTTGCTACTTTTACTCTATTCATATACTATTATGCATCTATTACACACTAGTACTGAAATAAAAATTATAATACCAACAGAAATAGAATCACACTAATAGTAATATGCATCCGTATACACATATTTTATTTTTATTCTATTATATTATTATTACTACTATCGTTTCCTCCTTTCTCACATTCATGGATATGGATTTATCCAAAAAGCCATATTGCGCTCATCGTATTTCCATACGAGACGCTCTCCCACCTGACGCATTCTCACACTGCTTTCTAAAATTTCCTCCCCAAAAGTCCTAAGTTCTTGAACGTTTTCTACACTCATTGGGGGTGCAGGTTCTCGGACTGGTTTGGAATCTGGGGTGCGGGTTCTTGATATGGGGGTGAAAGTGCCTGAAATTGGTAAGGAACTTCTAAGATCTCCCTAATATAATCATCGTGGAAATAGGGATCTAAAGGGTCTATACCTGGGTAGGCTCCTATGTTCTGTATGGGTGTGTCTTCATGGATAGGGTAACGTTGCACAAAGTCCCTATTATCATCCCACCAGGGGTCGTAATTTGGGTCTAGGGGATTTGGTGCAGGTATCCTAGGGATTTCTTCTGGGTTGAAGTCATGCATCTCCACTTGGTTTTCAGGATTTTCTATCTCCATGGGTTGGTCTTGGATTGGTAGTTGTGGTTGGGGTGCTACTAATTGTTCCAGACTCGGGTTAGCAGCAGTTGTAGCTAGGATATGGAAATTGGCTAAGCTTCTATGGGCATCTGTTTTTCGCTTAGCAGCTGCTATAACTCTTTGTTGTTGCAACTTTCGCATTCTCTTCCTACGAGCAAAGGCTTCCTTACTGAACCATCCTCGTTTCTTATGAGGGAATGGCTCTTCTGACTGAGCTTTAAAAGCAAACACTCCTTCTTCCTGATCAGCAGAATACCCAGAAAGGGCAGGCTGTGAAGAAGTACCTTCACTCTTAGGTGAATCAGACAACTGACGACTCATGTCTGAGGCTCCTTGATCACTCATACTGTAAACTAACAATTAGTCAAATAACACATAACAAATAAATACAGTTATGCACGTATTTCCGTAATTTATTTCCTAACACAAAATATAGAATTTAAGTGTCAGCAGAACACTTCTTTGGTTCAGACCACTGGCTAGGCTCTGATACCACCTTCTGTCGCAACCCCCGATCCCTTATCTGTCCCGGGAACGGGCGGACGCGAGCTCAGTGGTGGTGGTATCAGGTTTCGTTAATTTGGCAGCGGAAATTTACATCAGGACCGTAGTTAGGAAATGTTTATCAGAGTAAAACCACCATAATTGATATTAATAATCACATGGGTAAAACCTAAGTTTCTTATTACAATACATTTATAGGGACAAACCCTATTTTATTGAATTTAAAACATTGTTTATTAGGTAACTTTTATAGCCACATTTTTCCCAAGCCTTCAGTGCTCTCCAGCTGGCTTTTTACTAATTGGCTGTCACATTGTGTTACCTGAAACGCGTTTTAAAAACATTTGTCAGTCGGAAATACTGGTGAGTGAATCCCAGTTTAATCAAGAAACATTTATTAATTAAAACAGTATTGAGAGCGATTACATTGTTTATTTCTACACAATTACTCATTCAGTACTTGCCACTCGACCAGATCTATGGCTATGGTCAAGTTACACATTGTCTAACTCGTTGTCCAATTGTAACGTACTGTCGTACCGACATACTACTCGCAAGTAGTAAATTTTGTATACAAAACCCCATAATACCGGCAGTAATTGAAGAACTACAAAGACTCAATCACCGCTTAATCACATTGTAAAACAATTAAGGTTTTGTAAAACATTTCAAAAAGGTTAACAAAAAGAGGATAAACTCACATTGCTATTTTAGACTTCTCGTAAGGGTTTCCTGGATATAATCTATAATTTATATAAATGTACACTGGTTAGTATCATAACCCTTTGAAAATATTAAGGATACCCTCCCCGAGACGGCATTCCAACAACTACGTCGGGCAGAACCACGACAGTTGTTACGTAACCCTAAATCAATCGGGCAGCGTATCTATTACGAAACTGGGGTTATAATACTTACAACGGAGCAGAACCTCGCTAATTAGGGTGGTATAATACCCGCTTATAACTTCTACTACTTCAGAAATTGAGAATGAATTGTGAGCGACGGAAAACGAAAACTGATGCGTTCTATTTATAGTGCTGATATACGACTTTCAGGCGGCCCGCGTAAGGTAAGGTAAGGCAAAGCCTTACGCGGCCCGCGTCAACACCCGGTCAACATATAGCTTAGCTGGGTCAGCGTATAGGTCCGCCACGATGTCGACACGTGTCAGCTCAGGGTGTCTCCGCGTTGTTGATCTCTCGCGGCCCGCGTTAACTTAAACGGGGTCTTACGCGGCCCGTTTGAACTAAAGAAACTCAAAGGAATCCGGTATCCACCTCAATACCGCCCGCGTAAATGGTTGGGGTGGGTCTACGCGGCCCGCCTCGACTTAATAATCAGATTTTATATTTTATTTTATATGTTATAACATATTTCGGGCTTGGTTTTTACATACGGGGTGCATTATAAGACATATTGGAACATTTTAAAATATATTAGAGTGTCGAAAATATTATGAGGGTGTTGGTTTTACCGAGGGTTGTTACAAATACCGTAACGAACTGATCCGTTACCGGCCGAAATCGAATTCTCACCGCAACGCACGGGGTAAATCCTGCTAATTATTATTATTATTATTGTTGTTATTGTTATTGTTATTGTTCCGTGACATCTTACTACCCTAAATTCTATCTAACTCATCAACACTACTGGGCTATTCCCAAATTAATATATTTCAGTTACCTAATAAATAAGTTTTATACATGATGTTCATTAGTTTGAAATCTCATTTAATGCTATTCACAATCAAAACTTAAAACAAAGAGAGCATATCGTTTTTAAATAGCCCGTGGCTCGAAACTCACTTATAAAAGGGTCTTTTGAAATCAGCTAGTTCATAAATGAGCCAAACCAACTTGGCTCGGTTTATAAACAAGCCAAACTCGGGTCAAAATAAGCTCGTTTGTTACATGTTGTGATCCTTGAGCACACTAAACACCACCCTAATATTAACTTAAATATTAAAAAATGATTTTAATCTAACTTACACAAGTTGGCTCGTCGAATTTACGAGTTAAACTTTCCTGTTTAACCTCGAGCCTGAGTTAAAATTCTGTCGACTCAACATAAGCATAGTCTCTTTGCCACAAAATTGATGCAATTTTTGACTACCCATAATGTTTTACTAATTAACTTGCAGTGTTTGACAAACTGACTTTCAAAATGGTTTAATCAAATATATTCATTTTGAATCCTATTTATAAATCAAACGCCACCTTAAACTCATTAAAAAGATGTGTCAAGTAGATTGTTTCCTCTTATATCCCTCTCAATTTATCTTCTACTTTAAAATAATAGTTTTAATATCAAGAGTAAACTGCCATTTTGGTCCCTGTGTTTGGCCAGTTTTGCCACTTTAGTCCAAATCTCAAACTTATTACATCCAGGGCCCTGTGGTTTGCATTTTGTTGCCAATTTAGTCCAAAATCCAAAAAACCCCCTTTTTGACTGTTGAGAACTGCCTATTTTGTCCTTTAGTGCAGGGGTATTTTGGTCATTTATGTTTTATTATAAACTGATCATCATCATCCCCAAAAATAATCAGCTCTCTCTCTCTCTTCTTTCTCTCTCTATATAGCAGCACCACCACCGCCACCTCCTCCCTCTCTCTCTCTTCTCTCTCTCTAGCACCACCACCACCACCACCACCGCCATAACCTCCTTCCACAACCACCTGTTTCCACCATCACCACCCATTCAACAAGCACTCCAGTCCGGCGGCACAACCAAACCCCCTATTTTCGATTAACGAATCCGTGACAACCGCTTTCACAAACACGAAACCTTCGTGTTTGTGTAACCCTAGTTCTCCAAATTCACCCCCAAAAACCACAGTTTTTTCAATTCTCCAATTCCAAACCCTAAATTCTCACCAGATTCTGAATATTCCAGTTTAATATCAATCATACAACCACAATTGTTTCTCTCTCTCACTAACTAATAATCACAAAAATGATTACATGTACATCAAAACCAGCGTTTAGATTCAAATAATTCAATCAAAACCAGTGAAGGTAATTTCCACCATCCTCTAAATTCCCCACCTCAAAACCCCTGAAAAATCAAGATTTAAACAAAACCCAAAAACAAAAAGCCACATAATCTGCAGATGAGAGAGAGAGATGAAAGAGAGAGAGAGAGGCGGTGGCATCAATCAACGCTGCAGCATCAATCAACGTTGCCGTTCATCAGCATCAATCAACGGCGATGATGAAGATGATGACGCCGGTGGTTGGGTGATGATTTATTTGGGGAAACTCGAACCTCCTTCATCAGCATCAATCGACGCTGCCGTTCATCAGCATCAATCATCACGGTTGTCTGTTCATCTTCAAGTTCCAGATCCACACATCTTTCTTCCCCCAAATCTCAGATCCGTCATCGGAGTTCCTTCCCAAATCAGTGTTCTGCTGAGTTTCTTTCTAGAGAGAGAGAGGGAGGAGGTGGCGGTGGTGGTGGTGGTGGTGCTATAGAGAGAGAAGGATGGAGGAGAGATTTGTGTAGAGAGAAAGAGAGAACTGAGAGAGAGAGAGTGTGTATGGCGGTGGTGAACGGTGGTGATCTGTGGTGATGACGGTGGTGAACGGTGTAGAGAGAGAGATAGAACTGAGAGAGAGAGAGAGTGTTTGTTTCTGTGTTGTTTTAGTGAGAGAGAGATCGAGAAGGATGACCAAATATACAATCCATCATCAGTCATCATGTATTATTAATTAAATTATATAATATATAATTAATTTTGTTTTAATTTATTAGAAGAGTAAAACCAAAATGACCAAAATGCCCCTGCACTAAAGGACAAAATAAGCAGCTCTCAACAGTCAAAAAGAGGGTTTTTTGGATTTTGGACTAAAATGGCAACAAAATGCAAACCACAGGGCCCTGGATGTAATAAGTTTGAGATACAAAACTAGCCAAACCACAGGGACCAAAATGGCAGTTTACTCTAATATCAATCATAACATATTCAACCAATAATCTTCTAATGTAATCATAAATTAATTTTATACTTATATATATATTTAAACAAAATAATGATGATGCCAACATGCAGTAAAATTAGACATGTGTCAGTCCATTAGGCGTGAATTAGTCTTTAGTTATCATCAAATCGAGATCATATATATTTGATAATCCCATCTTTCTAATTTCTTGATTAGTTTCGGTATACCATCCTTTTATTGTCAAATAATAATATTATATTTGATAATGTCATCTTTCAAATTTCTTGATTAGTTTTGGTATACGGTATACCCTCCTTGTTTATCAAATACTTTTTTTTACCATCCGCACACCCATATATTCTTTTCATGTGTAAGAATTAAATAAAGTGAGAATTTTTTTTTTCTTTCCGTCCACTCAAACATGGTTTTTAATTGAATTATTTATAGGTAGTCTAGTAAAGTAAATATATAGAGTTATTATATAAGTACTCTAGATTAATTATATAATTACTCCACTAGAGGAGTTATATGTATCTTTTTATTTTTCTTTTGGTTTTAAAACTAAAATACATGTTTAACTAGATAATAATAAAAATAAAAATAATAATAATAATAATACTAATAATAATAATTATAATTAGTCTAGTGATATTTTGAGGATGAGATAAGGCTTATAGACGGTTCTGAGTTCGATTCCAAAAGAGGATTTTGCGGTTCAATATTTGCCGTTAAAAAAGATAAAATAATACACACCGATGTATGAAATTTACAGGGGAATAATTAATAATATGGAATTTGACAGTCGTAGATTTGAAGGTATTGGGATAGATCTAGGAACAATTTATTAATGAATCAGTGAGGTCCAAAATAAAGAAAGCAATTGGTGGGGTAGGTCCCACCGGAAACAGCTGTGAAAAGTGAAGTTCGACCCGATTCACCCGATCGGACAACCGCTCCTCTTCATCACGACTGTGACTACAAAACCTCTCTTCTTTTTTTGTTGCAAATATCGGTATTTAAATACCCTTTAATACAATATAATGAGTGTTTTTTTTATTTGTTGCAAACGTAGGTTGATATGTATTTAAATACCCTTTAATACAATATAATGAGTTTTTTTAGTAAATTGCTAAAATCGTCACTGGGGTTTGGGCATATTACATGTTTCTACCAAAACGATCTTTTTTTGCATTGTAGTTCTTCACCTTTGTTTTTTTCCCTTTTCATCCTTGAGGTTGACAATTTATTGCGACTTTCGTTCATTGAAAAATGACTCTTAGGGATGAAAATGGTAAGATTTCTAACTTTTTGAATGAAAATAACACCTGATGGACGAAAGTTGGAAAAATGGCCGAGCCTCATGTACGAAAATGACATTTTATTCTTTGTGTTTTTGTGTGTGTTGAAATATCAAGGTTGTTATAGAACTTATATATAGTGGTGACTGGTGAATATTAAGTAATCGTTGATGTAACTCGTGTATGACTCTATTAGTGTAAGAGTAAGGGGAGTGGGGGTGGTATCACTTGCAAAAATTTTATCACTCACAAACATCCAATCAAATTTCGCCATGTCATCAACTATTTTTCCATCACTCACAACCTTTTTTTAGTGGCAATGGTCATCACTCACAACACCCAACAATAAACCCTCACACCCCCTCATATCAATTTATCACTCAATACCCCATAACGCGTGAAGTTTATCACGCACAAATACTATCACTCATTATAAATTTAGGTGGCGGTGGGAATTGTTTGTTTTCCACGCGTTGAATTTGGCTATCACGGAGTAAAGTTACTCCTCCCCACCTCCCCTAAGTATGTGGGAGCGTAAATATAATTTAATAAGAGTAAATGTTAGAGGGTATAGATGATTAATCATATGTAGATGTCATGGGCCTTGTATTTGTAGCATGTTTGTCATGGAACTTTTAAGAGTTTCTAATTTTAAGCTTTTAAGAAAAAACTCCTACTCAATAAAAAGCATTGTTTGGTTGAAGGAGCTTGAAGCTTTTGGTTGAACGCTCCTACTAGTATCGTTTAGAAGGAGCTACAAGCTTTTAGGGAAAAAATGACTATTTTAACCTCTAAAGATAATGAACTTATTAATGCACAAACTTTTTAAATTTTTAGTTATATCCATTTTGGTCATTTTATACATTTTATTAAAAGCTCCAGCTACTCTGCGAAACACCAAATATATCTAAAAAGCTACAGCTACTAGCTACCAGCTTCAAGCTACCAGCTACTTTTGCCAAACATACCCTAAGTAGGAACATGATTATGATTATGGGTAACAAGTCAGGTGGTCATTAGGAAATGCATTATAGCATATTAAGATATATATTGTTGTCTCATTTCGATGTGGATGCATTATAATATTTAACGCATACTATAATTGTCTGAAACAGTTCTTATTTGAAAAGTGGAATGAATGTGCATCGTATGAACCGTAATTGGTTTAGACATAAGAGTGTGTTTCCTCCAAAACATTGTTGGTCCGGATAGTAGGTTGAGATACACCCTAATGTTAATTCGAATAGAGTGGTTGGCACTGTTGGGTCAGATGTTAAGATCATGTTATCATTGCTTACAAACAAACCATCTTATTATGTTCAATTATTTTCTTAAATCCAAATAAAAAATATATTTTTATTTTGGGATTATTATTAAAATTGAACATTGTAAAAATTGCACAATTATCCATATAGAAGAATCGTACACCTTTGAATAAAAGAAAATGAAGGGAAAATAGCCTATCACTACATGTATAATATCCCATATCCATAAATAAAAGGTGGAGAAAAATCAAATTAAATAAATATTTTATTATTTTAATGGATGGTTCCAAATTATATTATTATGGCCAGGAATGTAGATTCTTTGTGTTATTCCTTAGCCTTGATTTGATTCCAAAGAATATGCAAGTCATTTTCATGGGATATAATGGTAAGTTGCCGCAGGGGCGAAGGTTTGTTGGTGCCTGGGGTGCACCCGTCCATCCCAATATTTCGGTTAGAAGTGTATAGGTTTCGATTTTTCGTCCGGAATTTTTAAAAATTATATAGGATCGTCTCCCCCTAGGTAACAAACTTTACTTTAATTTATATATTGTATAAATATTTAGGAAAAATTATATAGGATCACCTCCCCCCCAATTATTTTTCCTAAATATTTATACAATATATAAATTAAAGTAAAGTTTGTTACCACTTTGTATATAAGTGATGGGTAGTTTTGTAAATATATTTTTAACTCTTATTTGTTTAACCCTAGTTTACCCACCACACAATAAACTTAATCACAAATTTTTACGTCTAAGAACGTGTCCTTTGAATGAATGAATTTTTTTAGTTTTATTTGGAACTATTATTATTTGACTTGACCCGAATCGATAGCCGACCCGACCTGAAACATAACGATAGGAAAAAAAATTTGGGTCCCATCACTTTACGCCCCCTCGAAACTTTTGGTCAAGCTCCGCCACTTTGGTAACATGTAATATTATTTATTAGATTGGCTGTAATTTCCAAATCACTAGTTTCACTATAATATAGAAGGTTGTAACTGTGGTAAAAGGGACAAGTGTTTATAGAGTGTCAACTGTAGAGTTTGAGTTTGACTCAAATTTGTTCGAGTCAACTTTCGATCGAGTCTCAACTTGAACTCAAGATTTTAAACTGAGTTTAAACTCAAGATCAAGCATTAAAGATACATGATGTACGACTATATTATGCATATTGTTACGTAAGTATACACTAATTATTATAAAACAAGCACTTTGACAAGGTTTTGTTTTTTTATAGGTTAAACGAGAAAACATAGAATAAAGGTTACATTGGTAAAAAATTGCAATAAAACGATAAAGGAAAAAATGTTAGAAAAAGGTCAAAATGTTGAAAAAGTCAAAGGACAAATGACAACATGTGACACAATAAGTTCATAAGTTGCACTTACAACAAAATTGTGGAATTTTTATGAATGTCATAGCATAATGAGTTGGCGCTATGCACAAAGTTACATCATCATGATCTTAAACAAGAAAGAATGGTACGGTACTCCTAGCATAACATATGATATTCTTATTGTATGTGACCCGCCGAGTTTCCGTTCAAGCTTCGCCAATGCTCTATCCTCTTATCGCTTCATGTAAACGTATACAAAAGAAATCCATTTAGCATATAACTAATTAATAACTCTAGTTTGAAACCACCTGAAATATTTAACCAAAATATGTAAGGTGTTGTTTGTTTTTTAAGAGATAAAATATATGTAATCTGCGGACCACGTCTGCTGTAACACCTCGCAAATTTATATCATATAATAATGCGACACGTGTCCAAACTCTCCATTTATTTCCGATTTGTGGAAGGAAATGGACCAATTATGCCAAAAAGAAAATAGAAACCAAGTCCAAGGACTCAAGTGGCAAAAATGCCAAAATTCCATTTCTGAAGGTCACTTACGGACTGTAAGGTATCCCTTACGGACCCTAAGAGGTTCAAAACCTGTAAAGGCGGTGAACCCACCACTTACGGACCGTAACCCATCTCTTATGGTCCGTGAGAGGTGTAGAGATAACAGAATGACAGCTGGCAATTCCCTGCTGCCTTGTTGCCACCAATCTCGTGAGATTGTCTCAAACCCACTTCCTTGTGACACCTAAAATGACACTAATCCCTCTCCTAAAGCTCCTAGTCACACTTGTCATGATTTGAGAGATTTTGGATTAGTATAAATAGGTGATCATGGTTCACATTTAACTCACACCTTCAAATTCACTTCCGAATTTGTTAAGGAGCTTACTCTGGAGTTTAGAGCAGTCCTTTGAAGTTCCTAGTAGTTCTCCAAGTCTAGTAAGCCGTTCTCCCTTGTTCAATTTCATTAATTTAGCTACAACTAAAAGTCAAACAGTTTGACTATTAGTTCTGACCATTCTGGTCAAGTCTAAGTTCAATCTGAACTTTCTTACGTGATCGTAATAATATTAGTATGATTATCCTGTGATCATATATTCCGACAATCACGTTTAATAGGCGAAGTGATGAGTCGAGCATATATATATAAAAAGTCAAAACTAGTTGTCGCAACCCCCGCCCCCTATCTGTCCCGGGAACGGGCGGCCGCGAGCCAGTTTTGGTGGTATCATTTGTTTAGCATTTTGGCGGCGGAAATTTCATCAGGACCGTAGTTAAGAAATGTTTATTAGAGTAAATACCACACTTTTATAATATTAAACATATTGGAATAAAACCCAAGTTTTCATTACAAACATTTTCATAGGGAAAATCCATATTTTATTGAATAAAACATCTTCTTTTATTTAGGTAACTTTTTATAGCCACTTTTTCCAAGCTTTCAGTGCTGTCCAGCTGGCTTCTAGTTGGCTTTCACATTTTGTTACCTGAAACGCGTTTAAAACATTTTTGTCAGTGGAAAATACTGGTGAGTGAATTCCAGTTTAATCAAGAAGTGTTTTATCTATTAACAGTATTGAGAGCAATCATATTGTTTATTTCTACACAATTACTCATTCAGTATTGTCAATCCTGACTGGTGGGTCATATTACACATTGGCTAACTCGTTATCCAATGGTAACGTGTTCCACATTTTGTATACAAAACCCCAACATACCGGCAGAAATTGAAGAACTAAAAAGACTCAATCACTGCTTAATAACATTGTAAAACATTTAAGGTTTTGTAAAAACAGTTTGTAAAAAGAAGATTACTCACATTGCTGTCTTAGATTTCTTCTAAGGTTTCCTGGTGATTATCTATAATTTACACAATGCACACGCGTTAGTATAATAACCTTTTATATTTACATTAGTAATATAAATTAGTAATACCCTCCCCGAGACGGCATTCCAACGACTACGTCGGGCAGAACCTCGACAGCCGTTACGGAACCCTGGATCAATCGGGCAGCGTATCTAATACGTAACCGGGGTTATAATACTTACAACGGAGCAGAACTTCGTTAATTAGGGGGGTATTATACCCGAGTATAATGCCTACTATAAGAAATTTGAGAGAGAAAGTCGAGAAATGAACGAATTGACTGAAGGCCCGATGCCCTTCTTATATAGGGCCTGATTTGAGTTTTGTCGCGGCCCGCGTAAGCTTCAGCTTAGTTCTATGCGGCCCGCGAGGGCTTGTAGACTAGGCCGTAGCCTTGCTGCGTCGACACGTAGCCTCAACACGAGTCCGACACGTGGCGGCCTGGGGACTCGCCGGAGATCTGAGTTGTCGCGGCCCGCGTAGACCAGTGGTGAGTCTTACGCGGCCCGCCAGAGCCATAATTTTCGTGTTTTTATTTAATTTTTAATGTTATATCGTAATTTGGGCTCGGTTTTTCACATACGGGGTGTATTTTAGGACATATAGGAATATTTTAATATATATTAGGGCGTCAGAAAAATTCAGGAGGGTTGTTATACTAGTAAATGTGCATTTTACGCTAATTGAACTTTAAGCTATCGAAACTCAAAGTTTTGACATTATATCAGTAGTATGGATTAATATAACATATTTTGACATGCTCAACTCATCATACTCAATTTAGACATCTATTCTATATCGAAACTCAAGCACTTTGACTTTTGCTTTGACTTTCGATTCCGACCTGTTTGGTCTACTTTGAAACCCAATAAAGGCATGTTTTGTGACCATAATATTATAGGGAATAACCCTCTGAGGTTATACCTTATGATCACACCGTTTAGGGAATAACCCTCTGAGGTTATACCTCTGAGGTAAATCGACAAGTCCGCTATCTACACTTAAAAAAATGTCAAAAACGCCCTTTTAGCGTAGAAATTGTTTTAATACCAACGAGGCATGTAAATTGACCTCGAAACTGATTATATAACATTTGGAAATATGTTTTGACATAATGGACTTGCCATAGACCTTTCGACCATCTGATGTCGCGTTTACGCAAATGACTAGTTTCTAATATATAAATTATATAAACTAGTCAAAATGAGTTTAAACCTTTTAAAATCATTCCAAATCAGAATGTTTGGTTAAATAACCCTTATTTAACGATGTTTCGCACTCGGAAGCGTATAAACCACATTCTAACCGGTCAACGCTTAATCTAGCGAAACTGAATAATATTCTAAGGGGGTGTTGCGTTTTCAAAATAAATTATGCGTTTTCAAAATAGATTTTGCGTTTTCAAAACTGCGTTTGAAAAAGCATGTAGGTACATGCTTCTCCAAAACTACGTTTTAGTGGCAGATAATTACTTTTTCATCCAAACATTTTTTTAGATTATTTATGTTTTACAAACGCAATAATCAAATAATCACTTCAAAACATAATCCCAAACACCCTCTAAGTAGCGAGTCAAATTTACTGGTGAACAGTAACTCTTTCAAATTTACTGGTAAACAGTAACTTGTTTCTCTCCTTCACTCACAACAATTCAAAATCACTTTAAAAAATATAACATTTACGCTCACAATAAAATGTATGTTCCATTGTGAATGCTCTAAGTACATATATTAAAATTTCAACAACCTCTTTTATCTGTCACGTACTTTATTTAATGTTAATGTTCTTTTTACCAAATAAAGAAAGCAAAAACGGAAGTTAACGGGGTACAAGGTTAAAATGTTGTTCATTTGATCACCAAAGATTCTCTGCAGTGAACACTTTTCCAAATATGCCACTCTTATCCCTCTCAAACTTTAATTTTTTCACTTTTGCCTTTCCAAAAAAATAAATAAATAAATAAAATAACTTCACTTTTATTTAAAATTGAAATATTTGCGCTCGGGATCTATAAAATATAATATACAAGGTATATTTGATTATTGATATACAATTAAATTTGGTAAAAAAAAACAAGAAATTTACACACTTATAAGTAGTGTAGTGTATGATTGATGTACGGGGAGAGGAAACAAACATGTTATTGAATAAAAAAACTTAAAAACTTATTTAATAAACTAATTACACTATTTCACAAAACTTTAATGTTTGAATTTGAAAACTTATTTTGAAATTATTTTTATAATAGCATTATCTTATTATTAGTTATAATAATATGCATTATGGAGTGATGTCTCATGCCACCTCACCCAACTCTACGTCAAACACTGAAACATTTTTTTGAAAGTTGGGTACCATATAAATGAGCGCTAGCCCATTAACAGGCGTGAGAGGGTAAGGCTACATGGTATGGGCTTCGGCCTTGGATGGTCCTAGATCGGCACCGCACCTCCATTTCCATACCTCTATCCTCTTTGCCTCATCCTCACACCCGATCTACGTGGCGCTTACGTGACGGATAATCCTCTAAGGATGAACCATCACCATACCTCATAGCCTAAGGATGGAGTCCACCCCAATCAAGCAATCACATATTTTTTATGTGGTTTTTAGTTAAATCACAATGCACCTGTTAAAAAGTGTATTATTGAAATACTCGTTGTCTACATGACATTGACATAGCATAGCGTTGTGCATTTTTAATTAACAATGCAATGCAAGTATAAATGTTTAAATTGGTACTTAATAAAAGAAAAGAAAAAAGTACATGGCAAAGTACAAGTTTCTATATGCTCCCATCAACTCCTTTCACCGGAGCCAATGAAATTCGTCCATGTCAACTCCCATCTCCAACTCCTTTCAAACACTTTAATCACAAGGGGTGGTTTCATCCAAACCATTTAAAAAAAAGAAAAATACATGATTGGTTGGAACACCTCTCTCTCCTCTTCCCTCCTCTCCCGTTCACACAGTGACCACTCCCCGCACAAGTAACACCCCGGATGACAAAGAGTGGTGGCGGTGTTCCCTGCACGACAAACCCCTTCCCCACACTCCTCCCCGCATACAGCCCGTTCACCCTAATGAAAGGTAATATTAGATAATAATTTTTCTAATCACCATTAATAAAACAAAAGAAAAAAGTACATGGCAAAGTACAAGTTTCTATAATGAAAGGTAATATTAAATAATAATTTTTCTAATCACCAAAATATATAAGTTGTTCTAATTATTTACTATAGAGATCTTAAATTTGTAAGATGATTTAAAAGAAACAATCTTAGAAATCTTTCGATCGAATATTGTTTTATAAACTCACAACGACTAAACATGTGCTTATGATATCTATACTTTTATATATATTCTTTTAAAAATATATTAAATTCTTATAAACTATCATACCGGTAATAAGATCACTATAGCATTTGTAACGAGGTTCATCAATTCTATGGACATTGACATAGAAAAAGGATAACCGAGATGGAAAAAAGGATATCGAAAAACTTCGTTGGTTTGGTTTCTCTGATAATGATATGTTTGCAAGACCTCTACAAACAGTTTTCATGAGACGGAGAGGAGAGCAAAAAGAAGGTGGTCTACGAGTTGAGTTTAACTAGGCTGGGTCCATGAGCTTTTCACTTGAAAAAAGCCAATGTGAAAGTTCTATATCTATAACCCCTCAAAATGAAAACATTTTACTCTTTAGTTAAAGATTACATATCTTACAATGATGATTAATCACTTGTGACATGTGACACAAGTATTTTGCGACATTTATAATGATTCACTTATGACAAATGATAGAAACTAGGGTTGAACTCGGTATTAACCGGTACCAATGATACTGGTACCAAAAATCCTAAAAAACAGGTACGGCCACCGAAAGTATCCGATACGGTACGATCCAGTACTGGAATTTGAAGGTAAAAACTGACAAATACCGATACAAAAACGTCAAAAGTAGATACCGAAAATATTCCAGTTTGATAAATTCGGTACCTGTACCGATTCGGTACCATTTACTCATCGAGAAACACGTATTTGTAACATGTATAAACCGTAAAATCACGTATCATATGATATAATAAAGTATAATTCTACAAAGAATAAATCAAATAATAATAATACTCAATTTCGTCGTTTTCCTAATATTTAATTCACAGTTGGTGTCACTCTCTTTTCCAGAACCAAAACCACTAACCACCATAAAACATACAACCATTTATGCATACAACACCTTACCAACTTGAACACCAGTCTGTATTTAGCAACAATCACTCTGCACAAAGTCATAATCAACTTCACACCCGCCCAGTTGTCTCTCATCTATTTATCACTTCGAGGCCTCACCCTCATTCGCCACCATATAGAGATATACATACATACATCTATATCTATATCTATATATAGAGAGAGATTTAACAGATTTAACCCTAAAAATTGTTAAATCTCTCTCTGTTCTGTTCTCCGTGTTCCGATCGGATTTCCGGTTTATTTCTTTGTGTGTAGATCTGATGACGTCAGCTACAATTCTCTCAGATCTCGGCACCGAGATCCTTATCCCGATCTGTGCGGTTATTGGCATACTGTTCTCGCTTTTCCAGTGGTACCTTGTGTCGCAAGTTAAGCTCGTTGCTGAGAAACCGGATGCTGACGGAAAGAACGGGTTTACGGAGTCGTTGATTGAAGAAGAAGAAGGTGTTAATGATCATACTGTTGTTCAGAAATGCGCTGAGATTCAGAATGCTATTTCTGAAGGTATATTATTATTATTATTATTATTTTTAGGTTTAAGTTTTGTGTAGATTTGGATACTATGTTAATATTAATTTGATATATTATTAGTGAATTCATAAGTAAAAGTATCTGGAAAATTGAAATCTGAGAGTTTTTGTGGTGTTTTTTCTTTGTTTAATTGGAATATTCTGTTAATATTCGTTTTTTTGTTTATGTAATTCGCCTTAATTTTGTTGTTTAGTTAATTTATTAATTTATATGAATTTAGTTTAAAAATATGTGGAAAACTGAAATGAATTTGATAAGTTGAATGTTTATAGAAGTTTAATTAGTGTTATTAGTTTTATAATTGTAAATACAGTTAAATTTTCAATTAATTATGTAATTTGGTGGTGATTTGTGGCTCAAATCCAGATCTACCTTTTTGTTTCTTAAAAACTATTGATTAAATATTAAATTTAGTAATGGTGTTGGTTGTAGTATTGAATATAGTGATGGAAAGTATATGATTTTTTATATACACGTGCAGGTAGTGTTTGTTTCAAGTTTCAACATTTTAATTTCGAATATAAAAATGATTTGTTGGGATTTGATGTTAATGTGTGGCTACCTTGATGTTATGCAACCTTTGTTTAAATTGTGAGTCATGTGATTTCATCACAGCTGGTTGTCGGTGGTATGTTTTTATGGTATTTAAATTGTTTTTGTTTGGTGTGTGTTAACTGGATCTTGGGCAATTTGGTATCTTTATGACTCAAATGTGATTGCATCTGATGTTGTTCACAGATCTGGTTGTTTTGCTGGTGTATGGACCATTTTGTTTTTGATGTGTGTTTAGAGAAGAAAACAAGATATGCCTAAAATGTGGGTTAAGTTGTATGGAAAACAAGAATTTTCTGTCAGTATGTGCAGGGGACAGTAATATTCCATTTCCTTCAGTTAGTAATATTATTGATTTTTTCCCATTTGAATACTGATATATATTATTGTTAAACATGGTCATATAAATAAAAATACTTTTTTTTGTGTAGCAGTTATCATTTATAGGGTTGCAAACGAACCGAGCGAACACCTTGTTCGTGTTCGCTTGTTATGGAAATGTATGTGTTCACGAACTATTTATGAACACTTACCGAACGAGATTCTATGTTCGTGTTCGTTCGTTAAGGAAATGAACGTGTTCATGTTCGTTTGTGTTAGTTTGCTAATTTTAAGTAATGAACGCAAACGAACGTTAATGAACACAAACGAAAACAAACAAATACAAATAAGTCTTCATGAAAAGAATATATAATACATTGATACTTACTAAATATTTAATTTGTAAGTATTTTAAAGTATTTAAATAAAATATAAAAATGAAAAGTATTAACAAACTATCAAAGATAAACGAACATGTTACCATAAATGAACGAACGCGGCCTCTGTTCATGTTTGTTCATTTATTAAACGAACGAACACGAACGAACTTCTAACCGAACGGTTCACGAACTGTTCGCTGAACTTGCAGTTCGTTTGCAGCCCTAATCATTTATGCTAATAATAATGTGGTAGTCAGCATATCGGTTTGTAATCAAGACATACATACTGTAAACTATGTTGATGTGTTCTTAAGATTCAAGCGATTTAATAATTTTTCTTTCGAAATTGCAGGAGCAACCTCTTTCCTGTTCACTGAATACCAATACGTTGGAGTATTTATGGTCATTTTCGCTGTTCTAATCTTCGTATTCCTCGGGTCCGTTGAGGGATTCAGCACAAGTAGTAAAACATGCACATACGACGCCACCAAGATGTGCAAGCCCGCTCTAATGACAGCAGTGTTCAGCACTGTGTCATTCTTGCTTGGTGCCATCACCTCAGTTGTCTCCGGCTTTCTTGGAATGAAAATCGCCACATATGCAAATGCCAGAACCACCCTTGAGGCTAGAAAGGGTGTCAGCAAGGCTTTCATTGTTGCGTTCCGATCTGGTGCAGTTATGGGATTCCTCCTTGCTGCAAATGGCCTACTTGTATTGTATATTACCATTAATCTGTTTAAGATCTATTATGGTGATGATTGGGAAGGCCTTTTTGAGTCCATAACTGGTTATGGACTTGGTGGTTCTTCAATGGCGCTTTTTGGTAGAGTTGGTGGCGGTATTTACACGAAAGCTGCTGATGTCGGCGCTGATCTTGTTGGCAAGGTTGAGAGGAACATCCCTGAAGATGACCCCAGAAATCCTGCGGTAAAAAAGCTTTTTCCTTTACCCCTCCCCCATATCTGTTTACAACACGTGTATCGGAATAGTACAATGCTGTTCGGGCCCTTTATAAACATATATTAAAGGTGATAAGATGTGCAAGTTGGGTAACGGGTCATCTTTTAATATGGGTCGAAACGGGCCAGTTTGGGTTGGTTTGACCCCGACATTTTTCATCCATTTTTAATTATTATTATTTTTTCATAAAAGAATGTGCATTAGTTATGATTACGGAAACATAGTTTTTACGGTAATAAACTTAATCTTTGAATAAAACGATTTCCTAGGTATGAATTAAAAACATGAGTAAAGTACACGGATGGTCCTTGTGTTTACCATCCAACTTTACTCAAAATTGATATTGGAGGACTTTCAACGTGTTTGGCAGACATATCGTGTTCCGCTTTTAGCTATTTTTTTCTGGCTCGTTTGAGATAAAATACAACCCAAATCAGCCCGTTCGTAAGTATATGGGTCAAAATTGCCTCCTTTATGGTATATATGCAATCTAAAAAGAAAAGCTTCTCTATCATTTATATTTTCAGGGAAACTTATAATATGATATGGCAAAATGTTGCAGGTTATTGCTGACAATGTTGGTGACAATGTTGGGGACATTGCTGGTATGGGATCGGATCTGTTCGGGTCATATGCTGAGTCATCATGTGCAGCCCTCGTTGTCGCTTCAATCTCCTCATTCGGTAACACCCATGATTTCACTTCAATGATGTACCCACTAACCGTGAGCTCCGTTGGCATCATAGTCTGCTTGATCACCACCTTGTTCGCCACTGATTTCTTCGAAGTCAAAACTGTGAAGCAAATCGAGCCTTCTTTGAAAAACCAACTCATCATTTCAACCGTGCTGATGACTATCGGTATCGCCATTGTTAGTTGGATCGCTCTTCCTTCTAGCTTCACCATCTTCAATTTTGGAACCCAAAAAGTAGTTAAAAATTGGTATGATCATTGATCAATGTCGTTACTCAAGTAAGTTTTCGGAAACATATGTCTTGAAAGCTTACACTTTTGTTATATGATGCAGGCAATTGTTCTTGTGTGTTTGTGTTGGTTTGTGGGCTGGTCTTGTTATTGGATTCGTTACCGAGTACTACACTAGCAATGCTTACAGGTACTATTTTTTCTTCTTTAAAAAGATTTTTTTTTGGTGACGAAAAAATAAAATATAGAGTAAAATGTCATTTTCGACCCTGGGGTTTGGTTCATCCAAAGGTTTATTTTCCGCATCCGGATTCAAAAGGTTTGAAATCTTGCCATTTTCATCCGGCTCGTTAACTCCATCCATTTTTCTCCGTTAAGTTAGGGGTATTTATGTCTTATTTGCTAACTTCAAGGGCATTTTGGTCTTTTTTCGTAAAAAAGACCGAATACCCATGAAAAAGACCGAATTGCCATTTAAGTTAGCCAAAAAGACGGAAATACCCCTGACTTAACAGAGAAAAATGGACGGAGTTAACGAGCCGGATGAAAATGACAAGATTTCAAACCTTTTGGATCCAGATGCTGAAAAACAAACCTTTGGACGAAAGTCTCAAAACTGGCCAAACCTCAGGGGCGAAAATGGCTTTTTACTCTTAAATATAACTGTCAAGTGCTCCTATTTCGACTAACTCAACTGTTTCTTTAGCCCTGTGCAAGATGTTGCTGATTCATGCCGTACCGGAGCTGCTACAAATGTTATATTTGGTCTTGCTTTGGGATACAAATCAGTTATCATCCCGATTTTCGCAATAGCAATCAGTATTTTCGTCAGTTTCACCTTTGCCGCCATGTACGGTGTTGCTGTCGCGGCTCTTGGGATGCTGAGCACCATAGCCACCGGTTTGGCCATCGATGCATACGGTCCCATCAGTGACAATGCTGGTGGTATCGCAGAAATGGCCGGAATGAGCCACAGAATTCGTGAGAGGACCGATGCCCTTGATGCTGCCGGAAACACCACCGCAGCTATCGGCAAGGTACACATATAACTAGAAAAATTATATTAGTTTTAGAGTAAAATGCTATTTTCGTCCCTGAGGTTTGGTCAGTTTTGCGACTTTCGTCCAAATGTTTGTTTTTTGTATCTGAATCCAAAAGGTTTGAAATCTTGCCATTTTCATCCAGCTCGTTAAATCCATCCATTTTTCTTTGTTAAGTCAGAGGTAGTTTTGTCTTTTTTTGTTAACTTAAAGGGCAATTCGGTCTTTTGAGAACTTGTACATTATGCTATATGCTTGTACAAAACGTGAAAAAGACCAAATTGCCCTTTAAGTTAACAAAAAAGACAGAAATACCCCCTGACTTGACGGAGAAAATTGGATGGGGTTAACAAGCCGGATGAAAATGACTAAATTTCAAACTTTTTGATGCTGCTGCTGCTGAAAAACAAACCTTTGGACGAAAGTCGCAAAACTGGCCAAACCTCAAATGACATTTTACTCTTAGTTTTATATTTATCTTTTCAACTTGATTTTGATGTCATATTATCTCAATCACAGGGTTTCGCCATCGGTTCAGCAGCTCTTGTATCCTTGGCTCTATTCGGTGCATTTGTGAGCCGTGCCGAGATCACAACCGTAGATGTATTGACCCCTAAAGTTTTCATCGGTTTGCTCGTGGGTGCGATGCTTCCATACTGGTTCTCAGCCATGACAATGAAAAGTGTCGGAAAAGCTGCACTTAAAATGGTTGAAGAGGTCCGTAGGCAATTTAACACCATTCCGGGCCTCATGGAAGGAACCGCTAAGCCCGATTATGCCACCTGTGTGAAAATCTCGACCGATGCCTCGATTAAAGAGATGATCCCGCCTGGCGCTCTTGTCATGCTCACTCCCCTCATTGTCGGGATTTTCTTTGGCGTTGAAACGCTTTCTGGTGTTCTTGCTGGGTCTCTTGTTTCTGGTGTGCAGGTACGACTAACATTATAACTTATAAGCAACTCGTCTGTCGCGTTAAGTAAACCGTTTAAAATTGCCACCTCTAGTAATTATATTATATTATAAATTATAAATATTATTAAAATACAAATCAAGTTACCGTAGCTCCCATTACATCGTGCTACAGTAACTTTTTTTTTTCTTTTTTAAATTTTTGTCCCTTTTCACTTTAGCCCCTTAACTTTCAGTTTTTTACACTAGACCCCGCTTAACTTTCAAAAAGTTTTATGAAATGTCATTTTGACCCCCCTCGAGTTTTGAGTGCTTATTGGTATATATGTACGTGTCTGTTAAAATTCAAGTTGGTTTAAGTTTCGAGGAAAATTTTGTCGGGTCAAATAAAATACGTTTTCGCGGATATTTTTATGTACGTTTTTCAGCTGGTCTACGTTTTGACGTAAATGTTGTTTGGAAACAAGTCAGGTCAAAGATAATACGTATTTTCATTAGACTGTATAAATTCTAGTTACTTTACGTTTTGACGCCGTTGCAACGCGGTACCATCCTTTAATTTTAAAAAACACTATTTCCTTACGTTTCAACGTAATTCTTTTTAGGAAATAAGTCGAGTCAAATATAAAACGTTTTCCTACTTATTTTTATGTGCGTTTTCTATTGGTCTACGTCTTGACTTAAATTTTGTTCGGTATAATACGTTTTCATTAGACAGTATAAATCCCCGTTACTTTACGTTACTTTTGAGGGAGAAATTTACTAGATATTACTATACAAGCAAGTTTTTAACTGTGCTTTACATGATGCAGATTGCTATCTCTGCATCAAACACTGGCGGTGCTTGGGACAACGCTAAGAAATACATCGAGGTACGATGAAAATGTTTTTGTAGTTTTATACTTTTCACTTCTATTAAGTTGTCACTAATTCATTTTTCTTTTGTAATGTTAGGCTGGTGTTTCCGAGCATGCAAAATCACTCGGACCTAAAGGGTCAGACCCACACAAGGCGGCTGTGATTGGAGACACCATCGGAGATCCTTTAAAGGACACTTCAGGACCATCACTAAACATCTTGATCAAGCTCATGGCTGTCGAATCTTTGGTGTTTGCCCCCTTCTTTGCCACCCATGGAGGCCTTTTGTTCAAGTTGTTCTAGATTCACAATGAAGGTGATGTCGGTTATATGTCCTTTGATTAGCCTATCGTTTCATGCGTTTAGTTGTATCACTTGACGTCTTTGCTTTATTTTTCGAGTCATCTAGCATATGTTTCTCTACGTCTTATTTTTGATGTTTTGTTCGGCGATTAGCAAATTTTCGATATGTATAAGACATGATAAGTAATCCTTCTCATCAAGAGTTTGAACATGTCACTAGTACCTATGTTATTCATTTATTCCTTACTAGATGAATGAGTCATGCTTATAATCTTTCGTTTGTTAGCTGAAATGCATGCCAATCGATGCTGATAAAACAGTTTTAGAATGATATTGATTATGAAATCAGGGATTAGTTTTCCAATTTCATTTTTTAACTAGGTTTCAAAGGCAGCACAAGTCCTGAAAACCAAAATTAGGAATCAAACTGACACATAAACTTTAGTTGCAGATATGTGATTCTTAACTCACAACTGCCAATTATGGTATCAATTCTAATGAGTAATTATCCACTTGGCCATAAGTTGTTGCCAAATCATTTTACTTGCATTTGATACCCCAAGATTGACAAAATTGCATCATGTATCACGAGAACCATGTATCATCATTCAAGACTTGAAGCCCTTTTACTCTTGGATCTTGCAAAAGTAGAGTAATGCTTGATCTATCTTAATAAGCTTTTAAACCAAACGCTAGCGCACGGTGGGGACAGGATATGTAACGCCCCGACTTTTCGAGCATTTATATTAAAATAATAACAATAATTGAACTATATGATAGTTTTCTAAAGTATTTATGGAGTTTTATTAAATAAAATTTTACATGTTTATTATCATCAACAATCACCGCCCTTAGCCGTCACCACCACCATCCACCGTCACCATCAGCCGCCACTACCACCATCACCATCAACAACCACCATCAGCCACCACCACCACCATTACCCGCCATGGTGGTGGTGGTGGTGGCGGCGGCGGCTGATGATGGTGGTTGTTCATGGTGGTGGTGGGTACGGCTGATGGTGGTAGTTGTTGGTGGTGGTGGTAGCGGCGACGGCTGATGGTGGTGGTTGTTGATGGTGGTGGTGCAAGTTAGGATTATTAAAATCCAATCAGTAGCTTTGTGCCACATAAGGATACGCATAAGCAGGCACATCAATGAATAACTAGGTTTGTGCCACGTCAGCAAAAAACTTACTGGGTTAGAAAATGATTGATAGGGGCAAAATTCTTACAAGTTGGGATTGTCAGAGTGAATTTTTTAAATTGGGATTAATGCCGACCAATTGGTGAAAGTTAGAATTATTATTTGTTAAAATACAATAACCTTTTTTTTATAAATTGACGCCGTTTACCATTTTCGTTATATTGTTGTGGCGTGTTTATTATATCCACAATCAAATAAATATATACAATCACAAAGCATAGAATAGAAAATCAATACCTTAAAGACATTGAGGTTCTAACGTTAAATATTTGTTTTCTAAAACTATGATTAAATTAGATATTTCATTACATAGCTTTCTAGATGGTCCGTTCTTGCTTACGTTGATTTGAGTTAGTCAATGATGAGTAGATAGATTTTTTATTAATCGGCATAAAGAGTAGATATTTAATTATGCATTTAATCCGTTGTCAATGACTTTTGTTACATTATTTTAACCCTTTCCTATATTTCAACTCTACCGGGTGACACTCTCAAACTTATAAAAAAATAAATTTTAATCACAAATATATACCCAACCAATGGTTGAATTTTATAAAAAAATAAATTTTAATCACAATATATATATACCAATCACAATATATATATACCCAACCAATGGTTGAATTTTATAAAAAAATAAATTTTAATCACAATATATATATACCCAACCAATGGTTGAATTTTGAGGCATTAAATTTTGATCAGGATTCCTTTTCCTTTGGTTTTGCTACTATACTTTAAGCACAAGATCACAATACCCAGCCATAACTTTTTGATGGCTATAACTTCAGAGCCGCTATGCCGTCGCTACTCTCTTTCGGATATTCAATTAGCAACAAAAAATTTCGATGAGGAACGGGTAATTGGGCATGGTGGTTTTGGGAAGGTTTACAAGGGTCATATAGATGAAGAAAGAGGTCGTAGCACCAGCGTTGCCATCAAACGTTTGGATTCCATGTCGAATCAAGGAGCCCCTGAGTTTACGACTGAAGTAGAAATGCTTTCTAAGTTGAGGCATGCGCACCTGGTGTCTCTCCTTGGTTGTTGTGATGATGGCGAAGAAATGATACTTGTGTATGAATATATGCCCAATGGATCACTTTATCATCATTTGCACAATAGTAATACCCCTTTGTCTTGGATGCAAAGACTCAGGATAGGGATAGGGGCTGCACGCGGATTGGACCATCTTCACACAGGTGTAGGCACCCAACATGGGATCATACACCGTGATGTGAAGAGCTCGAACATCCTTCTTGATGAGGATTGGGCAGCCAAGATATCAGATTTTGGGCTGGCGAAACTATGTCAAACAAATCAGACATCTACTTATGTCCACACCGGTATTAAAGGGACGTTTGGATATCTGGATCCAGAGATCTTTATGACTGGAAAATTTACAAGGAAGACAGATGTTTTCGCCTTTGGAGTGGTATTGTTTGAATTGCTATCTGGGAAGCATGCAGTCCTCCCCGAAGAAGATGACGATTTGAGTTTGGCAAGATGGGCTCAAAATTGTGTTAAAGAAAAGAACATGGATCAAATTGTTGCGGATGAAATAAGAGAAACCGTATCTCCTAAAAGTTTGAAAGAGTTTGCCCAAATTGCATACTGTTGTTTGCATAGTGATCCGAAAGAACGCCCTACAATGTCTGAGGTAGTCGCAACACTTCTGCTTTCACTAGCATTACAAGAGAAGTTTGAGAATTATGCAAAACCAGTAGGGCTATTTGGATTCACTTGGAATTATATTTTTCTTCCAAAAAAGGAAAACTCTGGTACAAACTCTGTAATCGTCACAAGAGGTTGCACAAATGTTCACCGTTCTTACTTATGTTTAAATGTTAGTTTTTTTATTGCATCTTATGATTAATGTTATATTTGCTTTGTTTTATGTTCCTTGTAAGGCCATGGTGACCAAAACTCATCAAAGGATAGCAAAAACAAGAATGATTGTCATTCAGTACCCAGAGAGGATGGCAGTGGCAACAATGAAATGCTTCCTGCCGCCCATCATTTTAAAGTATTCTCATATGATGAATTAAAATATGCTACAAAGAACTTCCAGAATAGGCTGTTAATAAGCGACCAACGGGGCTGGGTGTACAAAGGTTGGGTTAATAAGAAGACGTATTCCCCCTCTAAGGTAGGTTCTAGATTGACCGTTATGGTGACGCCGTTCCACCATAGGCCCGAGGTAAACAAACTAGCGCGCTATCTTTTATTCTGTCATTACATTTCTTACAGACATGGAAATATACACCTAGTTTCCGAGGCCTTATGGAAGGTGATGAACATTGCACATTTGCACTCCAAACAAATGAAATACCAAAGAGTTAACTGCCATTTTCGTCCCTGTGGTTTGTTCACTTTTGCCATTTCAGGCCAATTTTCAAAAATGCACCAGTTTTCTCCCTGACATACTGGAAACGTGCCACTTCAGTCCAAAAATTAAAACCCATTAAGTCAGACAGGTTAAATGAAGGGTATTATTGTCAATTCATATATCTTTTATTTTCACCTTATTTTATGAATTGACAATAATACCCTTCATTTAACCTGTCTAAGTTAACTGGATTTTAATTTTTGAACTGAAGTGGCATGTTTCCAGTATGTCAGGGAGGAAACTGGTGCATTTTTGAAAATTGGTCTGGAATGGCAAAAGTGAACAAACCACAGGGACGAAAATGACAGTTAACTCAATACCAAATGCACCATGCTTATGCATCTTTTGAAATGATATGCCATGTTACACAATATACTGCCATTTTAGCATTTGCATCCTGGTTAAATAACTTCTTTTTTTTTATTGAATTTAATCTAAGGATTTTCATATGTAGATGGATGTACACGAGTTGGGTGAATTTTGTCATCCCAACGTTCATCGAATTCTAGGATATTGTTTGGAAGGCGAAACATGGTATCTTGTACATGAATTGATGGAGAAAAGAAGCTTAAAAGATTACTTGCATAAGGGTATGTAGCAAGAAATTCATTGCTCATTTTAGATTTTATATATCTTGTCAACAGTATCAAGATGAGATAGAGCAATGTTCTTTCATGGTTGTAGGAACTGGACTACTTCCCTTTACTAAGAGGGTTAAAATAGTAGTCGGAGTTGCTCGTGGCCTGCTTTTTCTACGACAGAAGAAGTTGATCTTCGAAGATTGGATACTAGACACAGATGAGATTTGGCTTGATAAGGTAATTACACTTTGAACTGTTCTTGATCCAATTTTTGGATCTATATATGTTATTATTCTCCTACAAAAAAAAAATCCTAGTAAAAAATGTCGGAAATTGCAACCAAATAGCAACACCACTAAAAACCCTAATATAGCGACTAAAAACCAACCAAATACGAACAAATATATTTTCGTGGGAAATGGTCAGAAGATACTTGGCATTTCCGACCAAATGCCAACACCACCGAAAACAGTAAATGAGCAACTAAATACCGACAAAAGTCAATCTCATGGGGAAATTGTCGGAAGTTTCCTATGCATTTCCCACGAAAACTTTGCGTATTAAAATATTAAAATTTTCGTGGGAAAATGGTCAGAAGTTTATCACGGGTTTATATTTCGATCTTATTTAACGTGTTTGGTCACTCTTTTACAGAAATTCAATGCGAAGCTTTTTTATTTCGATGTAGGAAGGTTGTTAAATAGATCAGAAGGTAACAATTTATCACTATTTATATTATTCTTGTATTTTCTTTTGTGTTAGAGGTTGTATGCTATAATCTGCATCACAAATAATATCATCTTTCAGGCCCGACGGTTCAGAGAAGGCAGTGTGATGTGAACGGTCTTGGGCTGTTACTAATGGAAATACTTACAGGGAAACCTGCGCCTTCGGATTATATGGGACGAGAACATTGGTCACCCAAAGTTGCTTTAGCTTATGTCGAGGATCTAGTGGATCCACGAATGAGATTAAAAGATACTGAACTTAAGAGAGCGCGCGAACTACTTTCCCTAATACTAAAGTGCACTAGTTACCACTGCACAATGGAACAAGCTTTGAAGGAACTAGAACAAATATATAGCAGAAAGAAAAGATGGTTTTTCTAAGATCTCATTGATTATCACTGCTGAATCTCGGAGGAAAAGACTTCAGCAAATTGTAAGACAAGTGTAAGTGTCCTAATAGATGGCACTATAATAGATCTGTCAAGTTTTCTTTAGATATGTAGTTCTTGCGGAATACCTCTTGAAGCATATATATGTGGTGGCAGGCTCTTGATTGAGCTTGATAAATTTCATTTGCTTTCATATTCTTGCCAGTCATGTAAATGTGCAGGAGTCAGTTTTTAAGTACTAGAGTTACAGGACATGAGGATAACAAAATCAACTTAATGAAACGACATAGCTGGTTCCTATATGCTAAAGGAATGCCTCGAAAATATCTAAAGGTCTTGTAATGGTGATGACGTCGATTGATCTTAACCAAATTTCAACAAGAAAGAGTCTAAGCTTTGATACCATGAGGCTAACCGGTGTAGGTAAAAGCACCATATGCCTTTATGATTCTATTTCAAAACTTAGACCATATACTCCTTTGTGCTTCTAACTTTGACCATATACTCTTTTGTAGTTCTAGTTCATTCCTTTGATCACATGCACATTTGTGATTCAGCATTCTCAAGCTTGAGATTTATACCTCCTAACTCAATTGAGAATTGTATTCAATGCATACAATCTCTTTTATGCACTTAAACACATTCTGCGTAACACATAAATCCCAATTCATCGAGGGTATCATTTCAAAACTATTGAAGCTCGCTTATCCTCGAATGGACTCTTAGATCTGAGTTTAGATCTTTTGGCCTATTACTTTAATTCTTTTGACTAGTTTAATTCTCTTGAACTAGTACAAACTCATATTTTGATACTTCAAATTATACCAATAACACTTCAAAGTTCAAACATAATTTAAGAGACATGAATGATAATTTAAAATGTACATTATGTTATAAATATATTATATTATGTGGTTATCAACTCCTTAAATAGATTAGCTTGTTCTCCAAGACTTCATCTCCTATATATATTCATTGTATTCCTTTTTAAAGATATACCTCAATCAATAAGATCAATCTCTTTCTCCCTATTGTTCTCTTATTTGTTCTAGTAGGCTAGTTTCACAACACGTTATCAGCACGATCGTTCTTGATATATTTTATTTTGGTTAGAGTAACCAACGTACCATCAGATGACAGAGTTGTTGCTGTGCAATAGAGTTGACACCAAGATCAAATATCCACGATGAACTACTCCAACCAACCAAGTTATTCGTCCCATGTATGTTTCTTTTTACTTGGCATTGAAGGTAATAATTTCTGATCCTTTCTAACTAAATATCTTACGTACAAGTATGCTAAAAGAAATTGATGAAATTTACATGGGTAGAAAAGCGCATCAGTAACTTGCATATCCGGCTAAGCTTTAATTCTTTTTGCTTGTCCATGACTTCACCGGAAATTTTGGATAGTTAATAATCTAAATTTAATCGGAAAAAAAACGGACAACAAGAAAATATCATAACTTTTGATTTAATCTTATCTTACAATTGAAATTGTCAAGCTTTGTTTTACCTAATTTTTCTATGGGCCTGATTGGAGTCATCCATAATATATTTACGAATTTTAATTTAGAGTATTTGGGATAAGCATCCAAAGGATCAAGTTTCGGTATACTTGTTACAAATTTTAGTTTATTTTTTTAAGTTTTCTAGATTGACTTTTAATATATTTCTTCTCATATTATCTTTACACGGTATAAGATAGTGTAATGATGCCCCAATTTTAGATTCAGCTAAGTTGCTTATTGGCATAATATGCTTATCACCCTGCTTTTCATTGGTTAAGGTTAGAAAATTTTAATTAATTTCGTTATCAGTTATTTAATTTTACATGTGATAATTAATAAAGGGTGGAATATATTTTTATCTTTAACTTAATTGATTTATTATCTTTCTTTTATATCACAGTTATTAATTTAGTTGATTTATTATGTTTCTGTTTTATCATAGTTATTTAGAAAAAGAGAATGTTTTTTTTATCAACATATTTTTATCTCTACCAATAATTTTATTATTTGATGGATTTAATGGGCATGATTGTTATTGGTGTGTTTTTATTGTATGGTGAATGATGATATAACATATGTGTTTACATATTAGCTTTATTAAATTAAATAAGAATCGTATAAGATTCGAAGGTATGAATGTTTATCTGGTTAAAAATATATACTTGCAAATGAAATTTGAATTGAGATTTTCTTTATAAAAATTTGTTACTATAAAATTAAAACCACACCTATTTGTAAGCAATACAAGAGTCATATGTTATTAAAACATCACCATGTTATTAAAACATCACTGAAACACGAAAGTGATACTTGTTTATGTTTAAAACTAAAGTGTCAAATAATTGTATGTAAGTGATACTTGTGATTGGTTATATCATGATAGATTATATTTAAATTTTATATATCTTTTGCACCCAATGAAAAAGAACATCTTATATCATTTAATTTTTGTAATAACTCGTTTTATATGTTGATATGTTATAATCTTGTGTATTGTATGATGTGGTTTTATGGTGTACATTATATATGTCATCAATCTATAATTTATTTTTACGGATTGTACCAAATAGTACAACTAAACTAAAGTTATGGTTTATTGTCACTTTCATGAGAAAGTTTATTCATGATACGACACTTGAAGTGTCACACTCTCTAAATCTCATTATCAAGTTATAAAAGGTCGTATGATGTAAGACCGATAAATGTTATTAGACTCGGACATTTATTTACTTATCAATTGGTGTATTGCCAAGAGAATATTATTTATGAGGAAAATGTTGATTTGTCATAAGTGAGATATGTACCTATATTGTAATATCATTAATAGAATATGAAAAGATTGAAATGATTTCATGCCCTTGTGACTGAGTAAAATGGAAATCTATGAAAGTTTTCATATTCTATCTGATTCTCTAAAGTTAATGTGATAGCGTATTGATCATTGTAGAGGTAGTGATCATATACATAATTGAACAAATTGTTATGATGAGATCAATCCTTTAGAATTATAATGATGGTCATATTAATAATGAGATGGACCACTAAAACTGGCAAACTAAGGAGTGATTATATAACACGATGGTCAACTTTAAAGTTACAAGACATTCTTTCGTATCTAATATTTCGTATTACATAAGTGCAAGTAATACATATACGATCATAAACTATAAGTTTATGGATCATATTTATTTATTTAGCCGGCATGACTGGTTAGACCACACCGAGTCAATGATGATGTGAAACATATTGAAGAACTAGAAGATTCTTCAAGTTGGTAATTAGCATGCAATATTTGCTCTCAAGGGAAATTCATTATTTACCAACCAAAGTAGGGTGAGAATCCTTAAATATTCTGGAAATGATTAAAGGATATAAATATCCATCCTGATACCATTTAGTGTTTTAAATCGATGCATCGTCTAAATGGTTATCAAGTTCGCAATTTAAAGTTTGCGTGATTTATGGCTTAGCTAATAATATAGCAAGCATATTATTCCAGATTGACATGTTTATTTTGGTAATAACAGTAAATTTAATTGCCAATTATTAATGATCATTGGAATAAGTGTTGAACTTCATATAGTTTATGTTCATACACGAATTGATTTTTGCTGAGACGATCACTAGCGCCTACAATTAATTGCAAAGCTAATGATCATGAGAGCAAAAGTTTATGTTTGTATTTGGATACATGTGAGTTTACATATATAACACAAGTTCACATCAAGCAACAAGTTATAATACTTCATCCCCATTATAGTTGGTTTCGGTCAAGAACCATATATGTCCCTTTTAGATTTTTGGTTGTGCGCTATATGAAACTGATCCACCACTACGCACAAAGATGGGACCTTAACAGATGGTTGGGAATATATGATAACGAATAGAGTCTTTCATGAGATTTTATTTACGACTCAGTTAATTGATATCTATCTCAATGGATTAACATTCCCAATATCAGGGGGAGATAAAAAAAACAGTTGGAAAAGAAATGAGTTGGTATGAATTATCATTGATCCTCAAAACTAAAGGTGTGAATCAGAAGTTCAATGAATAACTCATTTACAAAGATTAGTGAATCTATTACCAGACACATTCATTGACCTTTAAAAGGTGACTATGTCAAATATACCAACTGCTAATGCTCCAATTAAGATGAGTGTCCCAGAAGGATAACCATATGTTTGTAATGAGTCTATTGCACGTTTGAAGCGTGGTAGACCAGTCGATTCCAATAATAAAATTCCTCGAAAGTTGGAGCAACTAATTAAGATGGTCAAGTCAAGGTTATATTAAAAAGGTCTCCTGAAGAGACATTAGACATGAAGGTTCAAGAAGGACCTCAGGTACCCGAAAATAAAGAGATCTCGATAAGTTATATCATGTCTAAGATATGTATGGAATCGAAACAAAATCGACGTCGTTATACTTTTGTATATAATATAGCGCTTGAATTGATGAAATGACGAGGATCAAGATTTAAGATCTGCCTATGAAAGAAAATACATAAATGATTGGCCAAAATGGAAAGACGCAAAGTATGGCAGATTTAAATTCTCTAATGAAATGGAAAGTTTTCGGATCAACAGTCCATACAACTGAATTTGTAAAGTATGTTGGATATTAATGGGGCTTTTATGCGAATCATGTGAAAATCAAATTAAATGAGATAAGGCAAATATGGTGCACAAAGATTTTCGCAAAAATCCATGATTGATTATAATGAGACACATTCTCTAGTGGTGGATGTAATTACTTTCCATTATTTAATTAGTCTGGTAATATAAAGAGAGAATTGATATGCTTTTTATGAAAGTTATGAATCACTGGATACTAAAAGTTTACATGAAAGTCCCTTAAGGATTTAATTTATTAAAATCATGTAAAATAAGTTCTCGAGAACAATATGATCGTTGTATACAGATTCATATTTGAATACGTTGAATATAATTGGAACTCATGCTGAGTATCCATAAGCATTTAAGTGCTTATAAGGTTAGTTGAAACATCTTATGTATGTAATTCTTGTGCACCAATAAACATACATAGAATACCTGTACTTGGTGATTATGGTATCTCAATGTACAGTGTATCTCAATGTACAGTGTACAAGCATGGTACAATATGTAGTATACAAATAAAGCAAGTGCTCAAGACATCCTTGCATATGATATAGAAATCATAGAAGAGGTTTATGTAACAGAACTCCTAAAGAGTGTATGCACATAAATTGTTTTTCAAAGTGGAAAGAAGTAAGTGAATGATTGTAAATGCCTGAAGCATTAATTTCAAAACCTCATGAATGTATCTTTATAAACTTAAAAAGATAGTATGAAAAAATAGTTGGGTTGAGTGTTGTACAACTCATGAGATATTCTGATAAAAGAGCAATATGAGTCTGATAATATCATCCATCTTTATCAAAAGTCCTCTCCTAAAAGTTCACTATAATCGCAGTTTACAGTGATGATGTCTAGGCACCATCGAGAGAAACTGTCGAGCTTTTAGAGGGGGAATTTTGAATGACTCTGGCTCAGTCTAGTTACAACTCAACCTACAGTCCGAGTATATTTGTGATCATATTTTTATCCATTGATCAAACTACATCCAGAAGATGCTGAGACATTATAGTATGGATAAAACTGAACCTTAAAGTATGCTAAAGGTTGTCCAGACACTTTTTATAAGAAATTACTATTATCATCTTCTACCAAGATACCATGGCTAAAGTAAAATTGTGTATTGATATTTCTTCCTAGCTATGCATGATTATATATATCTTTTATTTGAATTTATAAATATGATATAGCACATGTCCAGTGAGGAGACATTTGAATGGTAAAGAAGATATGTCGATACTCTAAAGGTAAGAATGATATGTGCCTAGATTTTACTAACCCATGAAAACTAGTTTTGTTAGTCTTGTAGATGTAAAGAATGTAACACAACATAGTTATGGATCTTATGGTATTTGTTTGTAAGAGGGAGCAGTAGAAGTCTCACAAGAAGATTTTATAATATTATTCAACATAAAGGATTGCACTTCAAGGCATCAAGCGACAAGTTATTCTACAAAAGTTTTGAGCAACTTTCAAGGAAGATGAACACACGTCACTTAAAGGATGCATATTATAATGAGGGGGAGATTTATTCAAGTTGCACTCTTTTCCCTCACTAAGTTTTGTCCCATTTGGGTTTTCTTAGTAAGGTTTTTAATGAGGTAACATATCTGATCTAGAAGTATCTGGAGAAGAAAATATGCGCTGCACTCTTTTTCCCTTAGCTGAGGTTTTGTCCCACTGGGTTTTCCAAAGCAAGGTTTTTAACGAGGCAGCATTTCAAAACATACAAAGTTGATAACCAAGGGGGAGTGTTATAAATATATTATATTATGTGGTTATCAACTCCTTAAATAGATTAGCTTGTTCTCCAAGACTTCATCTCCTATATATATTCATTGTATTCCTTTTTAAAGATATACCTCAATCAATAAGATCAATCTCTTTATCCCTATTGTTCTCTTATTTGTTCTAGTAGGCTAGTTTCACAACACATTAGACAATAGACATGAATGATAATTTAAAACCTACATTAGACAATAGATATGAATGATAATTTAAAACCTTCAATGAACACTTCATTTGAAAGTGTTCATAGGCAATGACACACCATGTTTATTAAAAAAATCACCATTTTACTAATTGACCAAATCTTTTGATTTAGATCCATTCAATTAGTGGTTATAATAAATTATCTCAACTATTAATGATCAAAACATGTCTATTATAAAAATCCCCAATTTAGGTCAAAACCTCAAAAACATACACAACAAAATCTTGACTTAGGCTACAAAATCCAAATATTTGGATTTCTACTCATTATAAACATCTGTTAAATATGTTTCTTTACCCTTATACTCCATAAACATTATCATTTTCCAGAATTATGGTACTTTCTGTTCCTTCGCTATCCATTTCGCCAAACACACCCACAACCGCCACAACTACCATCACCGTTGAAAGGGGAAAAGAAGAAAAAAACATTCGGCCTCAAACTTCTAGGATTTGAAGTAGTTTTTTTTTCTCTCTCTTCTTATAGAGGGCCCGTTCTTCTTCAAAACATTGGGCCTCAAACTTCTAATATTTGTAACGGATGTTTTTTTTTTTTCTCTTCTTCTAAAGGGCTCTCCCTTGTTCAAATTTATTTTAAAAGCAAAATTGACTCACATTTTACTTTTTAATTAGCAGTTGTTTAAAGGGCCCGCTCAAATTTGACTCACGTTTTACTTTTAATATATAAACTCATTCAAAAATCTTATTATTTTCAAGAAAAATATCCAAAGAGAATTCTAATGATTTAAGAAATTAAAATTAACCTATGAGCTATTTTCAATTTTTTTTTATAAAGATAAAAAGTTGGACATAACTAAGACTGGGATCGGTATTGGCAACGTATCAAAGTATACGTATATGTTCGATATAAGTATTCGATGTGTGATGAGGATACGTCCCTGACCGGACCGAACCATTGCCAAACGAAGAATCGATCTATAACACATAAAGGTCGGATCGCACCTCATGCTATGGACGGAACGACCAAATACATTGGTACGCCATAACTAACTGGGCCCCATAGCCATAACCGCCATGACAGTGACTGGTCCGACCATAACTAACTCGCCACGTCAGCATACCCAAAGACTATAAATACCACACTTAGGCCTCCAAAAAGGGGTAATCGCTACTCTCTCTCTCTAAACTCTCCTCTCTCTCTCCCTGACCTATTTCCTCCTCACAAATACTTATTCTCACACCCGAGCTTGGTCACAGAGAGGCCCCCCTCCCTGTAACGAGGCTAACGGTGTGCTTGTTTCCTTGTGATCTTGCAGGTTCTTGCTAGGTCATCTGAAGCTCTGCTCTAACCAGGTCGGACAAACTGGTTTTGAGTCTTCAGTGGCGCCATCCCCTCGAATTCACTCAATTCATTTTGCTAATTCTGTTTGTTTCAAGTCATGGAATCCACAACAGCTGCTCCTACAAGCAATTTCCCGTCTTACAACGACATATGGGAAGGAAATGTTGTATCCACAACTGCTTCAACAGCAGTTGCCGCCGCAGCGGCTCCGATAGGATCAGCATCAGCACCTCCACCTGCAAACTCTGTAGGCGGAAGCTCTATCACCACGTTTTCTTTTACTGCTCCAGTCGTCACGCCGTTACCTAACTTTGACAACGCTTTCCTTTTACGGAATGCTGATCTATTGCGATAGTTACAGCAGCAACAACAGCGAGAAGAGATGTTGCAGAGTCTCCGAACGAACCTGTTCAGCAGTGTTTATCCAGGGGGTAACCCCGTCTCCGTTGGAACTTTCACCTCTGGATCTATGGTAAGTCCTTTAACCTCCAATCCCATGACATATGTTAAACAATGTTCTTCGTTTATAAACGCTCCGATGAATAACGGTCTCAACGACCTATTTCGCCAGGGATCTATGGGTCTAAACCCTCAGGATCAGGAGCTGATCATGCCGTATCACCCTATGTCTATGACCACTCAGTCAAAGTTTACATTGCGGATCGTTAATGCCCCACTACCGCCCAAGTTAAAAATGCCCCCCACTTTGAAGTTCTATGACGGTACGTCCGATCCGGACGATCACATGTTCGCATTCGCCGGAGCGGCTAAGGTCGAACAATGGCCCATGCCGGCTTGGTGTCACATGTTCGCTCAAACTCTCACCGGATCGGCAAGAGTTTGGTTTGATGGGTTGCCAGAAGGATCGATTGATCACTTCGAAGATTTCCGGCGTATATTTTTGCAAAACTTTTGCCAACAGTGACGCTGCAAAAAAGACATTACCGAGGTTCACCATATAAAGCGCCGCGACGGAGAATCTGTGGAAGATTTTATCGATCGCTTCAACCGAGAGAGCATGCAGATAAGCGGGGCGGTTGACCAGCTCCGAGTTTCTGGGTTTTGTCACGGTGTTCGAAACAATCAGCTTGTGGAAAAGCTCCACGAAGATCTTCCCAAAACCATGGAGATACTTATGGAGCGAGCTCGAGCCTTCGTTCGGGGAAAGAGTGCTTGCGGTCAACCGAACGAAACCACAGCAAGAAATGCCAAGGCTCGAACTACATCGTGGAGACGGAACGCGTCACCACCAAAAGATAGAAGCAACAGTTGGAATAGAAGTCGCGGTCCGTATCAGAAGTCAGATCGAAGCAGTTTCCGAACCAGAAACGAGCGTTTTAACACCTTCTCCGAGCTCACAAAATCGCCAAGTGAAATTCTTAGTACGGAAACTACCCGGTTCCCTACACCGTCGAAGCAGCGGCCTACCTCGGATAAGCACTCCAAGAAGTATTGTGAATATCACCGAGACAAGGGGCATACAACTGATGAATGTTGGGCTCTGAAGCAAGAGATCGAGAAGGCTGTACGATCCGGTAAACTCTCTCATCTTGTAAAAGAAGTAAAAGATGGGAAGAAATCTGCAGCAGCAATCGACAACCCGAACACCGAGCCCGGGATCAATATGATCCGGTCGACCGAGTCAAGAGGGGTAAAGCGATTGAACCAGCATATGGCAGCATGGATGCACCAACCAACATACTTCCCTCTGATTGATCCAGATGATGCTCGAGACGGACCAATTACGATCTCGGCCGTCGTTGCCGGACACCTGGTCCGACGAGTCTATGTAGACGGAGGAAGCGCCTTTGAAATCATGTATCTACAGTGTTTCCAGCAGCTGAACCCCAAAACGAGGAAGAAACTGATTGAAGTCTCTACTCCTCTGATAAGTTTCTCGGGAAAAGTAGTTCGTCCAATAGGGCAGATTACCCTTCCGACCACCTTCAGGGATAATGACAAAAGCAGAACCGTTCAATTAACTTTTCTGGTCGTCAGTACTCATTCGTCACATAACATAATACTCGGACGACCCGGGTTGCGAGCTCTTGGAGCAACCAGTTCGACGATACATGGTGCCATTAAATTCCCCACCGAAGCTGGGGTCGCCACTATCCTTTCGGAATCAAACTCGTTCGTAGCTGAAGTAAGACACGCAGCGGAAACAAGATCCAAAAAGTCCGAAGTGCCTACAGAACTATGGGCGATCAATCCGGATTTTCCCGAACAGCAAGAAGCTATCGGTGCTCAACTCCCAAAACGAACAAAGAAGCTCCTATGGGAATTATTGAGCAACTCGACCGATGTCTTCGCATGGAAGCACTCCGATATGCAAGGGGTCCCTAGGTCTATGGCACAACATCATCTAAACGTAAAATAATCAATCAAACCAATAGCACAAAGAAAAAGGCACATGGCGCCGGATCGAGCCAAGGCAATTGCAAAAGACGTAAAGAGTCTCCTAGACGCCGGGATCATTCGAGAAGTCTGGTATCAAACGTGGGTGTCGAATCCCGTTATGGTGCGAAAAAAGGATAACTCGTGGAGAATGTGCATCGACTTCACTAATTTAAATGATGCGTGCCCGAAAGATTGTTTTCCGTTACCGGAGATTGATGAGAAGATTGATTCCGTCGCCATGTTTAGATTAAAGTGTTTTCTAGACGCATACAAAGGGTACCACCAGATACAAATGGCGGTCGAAGACGAGGATAAGACAACCTTTGTCACCAACGAAGGAGTTTACTGCTTCACCAAGATGCCTTTTGGGCTGAAAAACGCTGGTGCTACGTATCAGCATCTAATGAGCAAAGCTTTCAAAGATCAGATTGAGCGAAACGTAGAGGTATATGTTGATGATATCGTAATCAAAAGTCATGATGAAGCCGCCATGCTAAAAGACATACTCGAAACGTTTACCCGACTCCGAAGCATCAACATGAAATTAAACCCCAAAAAGTGTAGGTTCGGGGTAGAAGAAGGGAAGTTTTTGGGAGTCATGGTCGGGTCAAAAGGCCTGCGAGCCAACCCAGACAAGATCGATGCTGTTCTTACAATGAAGCCTCCAACATCGGTTAAAGAGATTCAGTCCTTAAATGGACGGTTGGCTGCCCTCCATCGTTTCTTGTAAAAAACAGCAGACAGATCACTCCCGTTCATGGACGTACTCAGAAAAAGCTTCAGATCGGAGTTTAAATGGACAGAAGAAGCTGCACGAGATTTTGAAGAACTTAAAGTTTATCTCGGCACTTTGCCGACTCTCACCGTACCAGAAAAGGATGAGGTATTGACGGTCTACTTGGCCGCATCGTCTGGTGCTATCAGCGCAGTGCTAGTCGCTCACCGAACTGGAGCACAAATCCCCATTTACTACGTGAGCCGAACATTAAAAGATTATGAAACAAGATACTCAAACTTGGAGAAGCTAGCCCTGGCGTTAGTACACGCTTCGAGAAGACTTCGCCGATACTTCCAAGCTCATCCAATTGAGGTACGAACGGACAAAAGAATCCAACATGTTCTCCGACGACCCGAAGTTTCAGGCCGCATGGCTAAGTGGGCAATCGAGCTCGGCGCGTTCAATATCACCTTCAGAACCAAAGGTTCGTTAAAAGGGCAGGTGATAGCTGATTTTCTAGTCGAAATTCCGGAGGAGAAAGAAACGGAAGAAACCGAGAAAGCTCCAGACAAACCCTGGTCCTTATACACAGACGGGGCTTCGAGCTCCGAAGGGTCAGGAGCAGGCTTGATTCTCACCGATCCGGATGGCACGGATATGATGTACGCGCTCCGATTAGAATTCAAGAGCTCTAATAACGAAGCTGAGTATGAGGCCTTGCTAGCTGGCTTACGCCTTGCAGTAAAAGTTGGAGCCAGAAATGTCGTAGCCCATGTAGATTCGTTGCTCGTAGCAAATCAAGTGAACGGGGAATATGAGGCAAGGGAAGCCAACATGATTGAATACCTCGAGCAGGTAAAGCAGATTATGGCATCGTTCGATTCATGTAAAGTTGAACATGTCCCCCGCAGCAAGAACAAAAAGGCCGATGCGTTGAGCAAGTTGGCGTCCGTGTCGTTCAGTCATCTGGCCAAAGAGGTTAGGGTAGAGGTATTAACCGCGCCCTCAATTGCTACTCCTCATGTTATGCAAGTAGAAGCTCTGGCACAAACATGGATGACTCCCATAATAAACTACCTGGTGCATGATGTCTTGCCAATTGATAAGGCAGAGGCGAGAAAGATCCAAATCAACTCTCTTCATTATCAAATGCAGGAAGGGGGATTCTACCGAAAAACTTTCCTTGGGCCTCTGTTAAAATGCCTCGATCCGGAGCAGGCCAGTTATATTATCAGAGAAATACATTATGGCATTTGTGGTATTCATGTCGGGCCAAAAATGATCGTGACAAAGGTGAAAAATGCAGGATATTATTGGCCCGGAATGCACGAAAGTGCGGTCAAAGAGCTCCAGCAATGTGATGAATGCCAAAAGCACGCACCAGTCAGCCTCCGAGCAAAAAATGAGATGATACCGGTAACTGCTGCATGGCCCTTCCAAAAGTGGGGCGTCGACATCGTCGGGCCTTTTCCACGATCGAGCGGAAGCGCTCAGTATCTGCTAGTCGCGGTGGATTATTTCACCAAATGGGTGGGAGCTCGACCGTTTACAATCATCTCCGGTTACAATGTGACGCGATTCTTCTGGGAACAAATCGTATGCCGCTTCGGCCTCCCACTCTACATCGTAAGCGACAATGCAAAGCAGTTCGCAGAAAACCCATTCAAGAGCTGGTGTGAAAACTTGAAGATTAACCAAGTCTTTTCCTCGGTTGCCCACCCCCAGGGGAACGGGCAGGTCGAACAGATAAACCGACGAATCGTCGATGGGATAAAGAGGAGGCTTGGTTATGAGGGCAAAGGTTGGGCGGATGAATTACCAAACGTTTTGTGGGCTCACCGAATGTTACACAAGACTAGTAACGGAGAAACGCCGTTCAGTCTTACATATGGCACTGAGACTGTGATCCCCACAGAGGTCGGACTCCCGAACCAAAGGTGCAGAAATTGGGAGGAAAACGAGCGTGAGATCCGATCCAATCTTGATTTGCTAGAAGAACGTCGGAACATCGCGGCGATTAAAGAAGCTCGATACAAAAAGAAGATCGAGAAGTACTATAACGCCCGCACCAAGCTTTACAAATTCAGGGTCGGAGACTTTGTGCTCCGAAGCAATGATGCAAGCCGCGTCGAAGCTCCAGGGAAGCTAACCCCGAAATGGGAAGGACCGTACCGAGTCAAAGAGGCAAGTGAAAAATGCTCGTACGTGTTGGAAAAAATTGATGGAACCCCCGTACCCAAGACATGGAACGGGGTGCATTTAAAGAAGTGTTTTATGTAAATAGCCTACTACGGCTAAGAGAAGATCGCTATTTCCTATGTTTTGTTACTTTCAATTTCCATGTATAAATCGGGAGGGTAATGCCCCGAATTAATTTCCATTTTCCTTGTAGACCGGGAGGGTTTTCCCCGGAAGCTATGATTAAATCAATAAATAAAGCGATCTGTATTTTTACAAGTATAAAACATAGCATATGTATAAGTTCGAACAAAATCAAAAAACGTGCACAAACGGGCCTCGACCCATGCCTCGCGCCGATCGAGAAGGCTTAAATAGTTCCAAAAAAATATACGAAATCTATTAAGCATATGGGCCGTATCTAATACGGTCCGACTATAAACAGTCTATTAAGCAAAAGAAATCAAAGAATTTCTCGCTATGGTTCGGTCACCAAAGACGACCGAACAAAAACCTGGTCGAACAGTAGAAATTTGGACGCAAATTAAAAACTAAGTAGCCAGGCCCAAATAACTTCACCAAAAAACATTACTTCATATAAAGCTACGGTAATATAAAACTGTAAGCAGGGAGTTAAATTGTATAATTACATGCCATCACAAAAAAAATATGGTAATAAAATGTCGTACGGGAACAGAATCTAACGTCAAGCTTCATAATCTTCCTTTACAATGGGAAGTTCGCTCCTTTGCTTGATAACAGACAAAGGTTTGTCAACTAAGTCGGCAACCTTATCAAGCACGGAGATGTGAAAATCATCGAAAGCTTTCACCGCAGCGTTTAGTGCGTCCTGAGCATTTTCGTCGTAACCAGGGACTTCTTCAAAGGAACGAACAGAACCCTTGGCAGCCTGGAAGCCATGTTTAATACCTTCGTTCGCCCCAACTGCATTTACACTGTTCACCAAATCGGAAACCACCTTCTCCATTTCAGGGATTTGGTGAACCAGTTTAACCACCCAGGCAATCCCATACGTCAAAAACCATTGCTTGGTTAACATGAGCTCCGATACCTGGGCATACAACTCAACCATTTCACCATCAGTACGAGTCAACATGCCCTTCGCCTCATCAATCGTCGCTGTATGTGATTCGATCGCCCTGTCGCGGGCTTTCTTGAGTTCTTCATTATCTAAAGAAAGATAAGATTTGATTAGCAAAGAAGGTAAGCATTAAAAAGTATACTACGAACGTACCGCTCATCAAACGGTGATGATCAGCCAGAAGCTGGTCATAAGATGTTTGCATTTCTTTCAGCTCAGCCGTATGCCTTTTCTCCGCGCCAGACAACTTCCTCTCCAGATCACTAAATTTCATCTTGAAAGCCTCCAAGTCTTGAAGGGCCTTGTCTCGAGCTTCATAAGCAGCCGCAGCCGAAGCCTGAGAAGATTTATTAACTTCTTTTGCCTCCAAGGCCTGCTCTTTCAAACGATCAATTTGAGATCGGAGAGAAGCTAGCTCCTGTTTTGTCTTCGACCGAATATTTTCTTCATTTTTCAAATTAGAAATTTCGCGTGATTCCGACTCGACCCAACGTTTATAAGTCTCCACCACCAAAGAATTCGACTGGGCTTGATTCAGCATTAGGGCATTCCCAAGCTCCGGGCCGCTCATCTTCCGGTAATGTGCATGTTCGGCCGGAGTCCCAAGATGAAACAGAGCCATCTTTGCCGACAAGGCATCCACAATCCTATCTTTATTCACCAACGACCACTCGGGAATATACTTCTCCAAAGCTCGAGCCGAATCCATATCCCCAACATCGCCCGAACCTAACTCCCAGGACAAGAAAGCAGCTTCAGTTTTAAACCACAAAGGGGAAGAAGAGGCACTGTCCCCGCCATCAAATGGTTGTGGACTTGGCCTTGAAACGTTAGAAGCAACCCCGGTTGTAAGTGTAAGTCCCCTTGACGTATAGATCTTCACAGAATTGTCTTTCCAATCAAGAGTGCGGAATCCTCTTGATCAGAATATAGCAGAATAAGTAGAAACAGAAAACAGCTAATCACTTTCAAACCGGGTTTCTATTGATTATCCAAACAAACGTTTTACAATCAATCAAACCCTAACCACACACAATTTCGTCTAAGTCTATGCTCTCACGAAATTACTCTCTCAAATATTGTTTTGGCTGATTAACCTAAAGCCTAACCTTGTTTATATAACACAAGGTTGCTACTTGGGCTTGGTTAAACATCATGGACTGCGAATTGGTGTAAGCCCAATTCGCCCCCCATCACCCAATGTGGGTTTTGTTTAGCCCAAACTCTATTATCTCACTAATACAAAGCTAAACCCGCTAACCGTTTATCGTATTTCTAATTACAAGATATCCAAAGACCAAATCTAAGCTCTTGTCACAAACATGCACCAACAAACTCCCCCTTGACAATAGCTTCATAAAATAACTTTGTCTTCAGTCATCTTGCAATCTTCATGTAATCTTGCAATGTCTTTGGTCTTTGGATAGCTTCAGCTTCAATAGCTTCTGTCAGCAACAAACTCCCCCTAAGCTGATGCATCCAATCACCAAATCTTTAAAAACTTTAGCGTTTGAGTAAACTCCAGTTCAGCATTTGTATAGCAATCTTCAAACTCTTCATCTTTGTCTGCAATATAGAAAGGAGGTTCTACCATGCATCCAATCAAACTCATCTTTTCATCACAGCAACTTCTCAGCAACATACTGCTTCAATCTGTATTAAAACAAACATCTCGAGAAACCATAAGAATTTTTCAACAAAGTTAAATAAATTATTATCTTTCAAGAGATAGTTAAACTGTATCACAGATTAAGCATTTTCAATTTATCACCAACACGTAAAATTTTTTAATCACACACCCTATAACCCGCATGATTTAAAATTTTGAACTCACTTTCTAACACCGTCTCCCCCTATCAGTAACAATTCCTCCAAGAATAACAGTTTTCCGTACGTTAAGAATTTTAAACAGAAAAAGACACTATTTTTGGATTTTTATATTTTCTGAAAGCAAGTAAATACAAAAGCAATAAACACTCTATTTTTGTGAGAATCACTGGTAAGAAGATCATATCAACAAAATCAAACTGTTTCACACAATTAGATAATTCTTTATTTAATTTTTCGTGAAAAGCAGTCCAAGACGATTACCAGTATGTTTGTCCTCTTAAACAAAATGCATGAACATTTCAAGTACCATTACCGTATGATACGTTAAGGTAATTTTATTTCTGATATATTAGTGTGTCCCACTTCAGGATATACCCCCGCGATCAAGGTATGCACAAAGATTCATCGTAGTAGGTGAGTATACTGAATTCATCCGTTTTGTATTTCAACGTTTAGATAATTGGTGAACAGGTCAGTACTTCCGTACAGCAAAGAGACCAAAATATCTAACGAGGGCTAAGACAAATACCATTTTTGGTACGATTTATGCATTTTGCACATTTGAATGACTCTCTTTGAGAGCTTCTTCATTTAAGGGTTTTGGCATTTTTAGCTCTTTTAAGATATCCTGGGTGTGTCTAGGTCAGCATATATCTGGATGCGGCAGAAGGACACCCCTGATATCCCCAGATGAAATAACAGTAAAAAGACCCAAAACTTCAGATTTTGGCAATCTATCAACGCAAGATTTAAAGTCATTAAACCATACACCACTGATGTGTTCCCCACTCATATTCAGTTCATTTAAGTTTATATCACATTGGTAAGTTGATTATTTCATGCTTTTTGCCTACTGGTACATCATATGATGAAGCTGCTATCACACTTAAGCATTTTAATTTCATTTTCAGTGTGACAATCTAACTTGCTGATGTACTATCATTTCTTCTTTTTCACACAGTGAAAACTCAATTTTTAATTTTCTATTTTTTTATGTTTTTTTTTTTATTTTTCAATGTTTTTGTATTTTTGATTTTTAAGAAAAGCAGTAAACTATTTACAAAAATTCTTATGAAAAAACAGTTATTCAGGATTCCTCATCCCGTTGAGTTCGACTAAATGTTCAAAGCGAGTCCTGTCAAATGCTTTAGTATAAAGATCTGCCAGGTTATCTAGTGTGTCGACTCAGCACTTTGAACTTCAATTTAAATCATTAAACATATATATATCAACAATCTCACATCCCCCGTCATGTGCCTGAAGCAGCCATTATCAACATACCATAAGTTGATAATCCTCCTTAGCAGCTCCTGCACACACCAACTAAGAAATTAGTTAGATTGGGGGACCCAGGGCCGGCTATTGGGCCGGGCGGCCCGGGCAACAGCCGAGGCCCAAAACCTCTAAGGGGCCCAAAATTTAAAAAACTTCTTTAATATATATTATGCATCGATGTGGGCCTAGGGATATAACAGGCGGCTAAAACAAAACACGGCAGTAGTAGCAACCATTCATCTCTGTTCTCTGATAATCAAGCGCAAAAAAACATGGATTCAACAGCAGCAACGACATCATTCTGATCATCTGTTCGTCACATTCATCTCTGAATTCGACATCAACAGCAATCTGAGTGACTAGGGTTTTTATATTCCTGCAATTAATCTCAGAAACAACTCAAAATCTGACTGACTAGGGTTTCGATTTCACATAAAAGGTAACTCAAACTTATTATGTCTTGCTCAAATGGTAGTCCAATTAATCTGGTCTAACAATCCATAAGGATTTTTATGATAAATTATGATTCTTTTTATTAGTGTTGGACTGGACATTTAGTTGATTTTTGAGAAGAAACAAACGCCCAGCCCCCAACTCCAATTCTAGAAATCATAGCTTAGGTGGAATGGTGGATGACCAAACTGTGGATTTTAAAGCCTTTTTGCCAATCTGTTTTGCTTTTTTAATTAATAGAAGTAGAAATACTGATTGAGTAAATTATGTTATAATTAAACAAATAGGCCAACAGGATGCTGTTGTTTTAGATTGATTGAAGCTTTGATATAATCAAAAGGACAATAAATGACCATCTTGATTTTTTTTTTATTCTATTTTTTAACAGTTAAGTAATACTCTAATTAACCACATTTTTTATTTGATCAATTTAGTGTGTATGCGATGTGTGTGCTTGTTTCATTTGTTTGAGCGAGTTGTGTGGACATATAATATATGTATGTATGTTCAATAAGGTCTATTTGTGCAAAGTTGAATGCTTAAAACTTTGATGTTTATACTTTTGCAAGTCGAATTGAAACTTTGAATATTTTTGTCTAGAAATTACGCCTCAAGTTCCCAAATACAAATACTTATCCGGTAGTCAAAAACGTAAAAAGAAGAAGCTAGAGGAGGACAAAAGAAAGGCCGACGAAGAAAGACTTAACGGATTGGCGATGATATCTATTGAAAACGAAATATTAGAAGGTATGGAATATAAAGACTTGATCGAGAGTTTTGCTTCCAAAAACGCTAGGAGAGCCGCGCGATTCGCGTAAATAAGTTCGATCATTTTGTTACACTACTTTTGTTTTGTTTATTTTATAACAATTATCGTCGTATTGTGGTTTTTTGATATATAATTATGAGTTTATATTATAAGTATTAGGCCCAATTTTTTGGTCTTGCCGAGGCCCAAAAGTTTTTTGTCATTCTCGGGGACGGCCCTGGGGGGACCCAAGCCTTAATGGTCTTGGGTCGTCCAAATTCACCAACCACTGGAACATCCATCCAATACCCATTACTCCTAACTGGAGTCTTGGATCGTAGACCTGTTGATGGAATTTGATTTTGATTTCCACTAGGTCTTTGGTCCTGAGGGTTCCTATACGTATTTGGACTATTTGACCTTTGAAAATTTTGGTTTTGATATCTTGAATTTTGATTCCAAGAAGCATTATTGTTGTAATTTCTAAAGCCATTGTTATAAAAAGTTCGACCACCATTATTTTGGTATCGATTTTGATATTGACTTTGACTTCTGAAATCATTATCATTATAATTGTTCATTCTTGGTGAACTGCTTCTAGGTCTGTCAAATCTGCCTGGTGGAGATCTAGGCTGAAATCTTGGTTGATTTCTTTGAAAACGAGGAACTTGTGGAGTTCCTTTTTCAGCCTTATCTACACCAACAGCAACATTTTCTGGTTGCTTAGGAGCAGATTTCTTTGGAGAATTTGAGCCTTTCTCCTCACTATCACCTTTCTTCTCAGGTAATTTCCCTCTCTGTTTTTCACTAAGTTGTGCTTCACTCTTTTTGTTAGGACAGCAGCTAGCTACATGTCCCTTGGTGTGACATTTGAAGCACGATCTCCTTTTCAAAGACTTCTTAGCTGGAGTCTCTGAGGTAGATCCCTTATCAGATGGTGATGATCCCTTGGATGAACCTTGTTTAGTTTGCTTGGATTCAGATTTTTCTTTGTTTTTATTTTTAGCAAACTCTACATTGGATTCATTTTCAATAACAGTTGTTTCATTTTTCATATCACTACCTTGAACAAAATTAATCTTTTTAACAAAAGCTTGATTTTTATTCTTAGGCGGTGAATTTTTCCTTTTCAAAGGTTCCCTGTTATTGTTATTCTTAGCCTCATCACTCTCAGATCCATCACCTTGACTTGATGTGGATGCGAAACTACTAGGTGCAGATGCCATAAAGTTTGCTAGCTCATCTTCACTAGGCAGGAATGAATAGTCATGACTAAGAGGAGGTGGAACTTCATTAAAGCCCTGGAAGCCCACACTGGTCTTGTCATTACTCTTCTTTAACCCACCCATCATGTGTTTCATTACAAAAGATGAATCTCTGAATTGACTCAATTTCTTTTCAAGTTCAACAATTTTGAGTTGTGCATCTGACAACTCTTTGCATTTTTCAGAAATCTCTTTTGTTTTCTCAGCCATCATGTCATGAGCTAAGTCTATTACTTGAAGTTTTTCATTTAGTTTGCAAGTTAAAGCTTCAATTTCAGCTTCATAACCTTTTATCTTCTTCAAGTATGACGATTCATTTCTTTTAGCAAAAAAGTTTGACTCTTTTACGTTTGACATCTCGCTTATCAAACTTTGGTTTTGTGTTGACAACCTGTCAACCTCACCCTGTAGTTCACGACATCTCAAACATACAGAATTAGATTGTACCTCTTTCTCATGAACTTCTGTATTTTCATCAGCAACAACCTGTTCAGCTTCACTTTCTTTCTCTACTTCAGCATCCATTTTTGCTTCAGCATTTTTCACTTCAGATTCAGCATCACTCACAGTAGTTTCAGCCTCATCAACTGGCACTATCTCTGCCATGAATGCCTGAGTGGCACTCTCATTCCCCTGATATCGCTTTTGTAATGCATCCCACATATCCTTTGAATTAGTGTACTTTGTGAAGGTATGCTTGATGCTATCAGGTAAGGACATCTTTATCGCAGCCAAGGCTCTCTTTTCAGCCTCATACATCTTTTTATCATCCTCTTTCATGTTCACATAGTCTGTTCTACGTGGTCTGCCCTCATAATCGTGTGTTGGGTTTATGTACCCATCTTCAATACAGATCCACATGTGTGCATCCTGAGATTCAATGAATGATTGGAAACTATCCTTCCATGTAAGATAATTCTCCACCTTCATCATCTTAGGTGCGTTCAAATTCGTCATGTTCGACATTTTAACGCAACAGACTGGTAAAACCGTAAGATTCAATGAAAACCGATTTCGGGATTTTCCAGAATCTTTTTTTTTTACCCTAAAAATCCAAGGAATTCAACGGTCCAAACGGTTCTGTCTAACGGGCTACGGATCAATTTCTATTTGCAAAACACTGAAATTTTATCGACGCTTGCCAACTGAAATTCCACCCTGTTAAATTCGCTGGTCTAAGTTAATTTCGCTGGGTTCTTGGTTAATTTCGCTGCCCTGTAATTTGTTCAATTTCGCTGATCAATTTCGCTGCCAAATTCGCTGCTTAAATTCGCTATTACGACGATTGGTAAAGTCGCCGAAACCGTGATAATTTCGCTGTGGAAAGTAATCCGGTTACCAAAGTCGCCTTTGGATTTTAACGTCGCCGGTAATTTCGCAGGTCAGTTAATTTCGCAGGTCCTGACTGCGAAATTAATCTAATTCGCCAGTTAAACTTGGAAACTTGATCTGTTCGAAATTCTGAAGATTCTCCCGGATTCCTTAACAGTTTCTGCAAAATCAAAACAGCAAAATATCAGTGATTTTCGAAAAAAAACAGTGAAAAACAAAACGAAGAACGTGAAGAACACGAAGAACAGTCTTCGAATCTTCAAGTCTATCAGCCGAGAACTTTTCCAGAATCAACAAATTCTTTCCAGAAATCCTGCAAAACAGCAATAAAACAAACCAGAAGATCAAAACAGCCAACAAATTCGAAAATTTTATCAAACCAACAAAAAATTTTCGAAACCCTAATTTTATCAGGTTTCAAAAATTCGAAAATGTCTTCCTGTTTCTGCAGCAACCAATTCTGAACCGAGCCTTCAAGAGCCTAACGCTCTGATACCAATTGTAAGTCCCCTTGACGTATGGATCTTCACAGAATTGTCTTTCCAATCAAGAGTGCGGAATCCTCTTAATCAGAATATAGCAGAATGAGTAGAAACAAAAAACAGCAAATCACTTTCAAACCGGGTTTCTATTGATTATCCAAACAAACGTTTTACAATCAATCAAACCCTAACCACACACAATTTCGTCTAAGTCTATGCTCTCACGAAATTACTCTCTCAAATATTGTTTTGGCTGATTAAGCTAAACCCTAAAGCCTAACCTTGTTTATATAACACAAGGTTGCTACTTGGGCTTGGTTAAACATCATGGACTGCGAATTGGTGTAAGCCCAATTCGCCCCCCATCACCCAATGTGGGTTTTGTTTAGCCCAAACTCTATTATCTCACTAATACAAAGCTAAACCCGCTAACCATTTATCGTATTTCTAATTACAAGATATCCAAAGACCAAATCTAAGCTCTTGTCACAAACATGCACCAACAGTAAGCTTACCCGAAGGAGAAGGCTCAATTTTCTTAAAGGATAGGGGCTCAGGCATATGAATATCTTCCAAAACCTTGGTATTTGCCCCTCCAAAGGATAACGGACTCGTCGGAATCTTAACCGGACGATCCCTTGGGGTACGACCACCATGGAGATGGGCGTCCAAGTTTGCCAACAAACCCCCAGCAGTAGAGAAGTCGGTGGCTTGATCTTCCTCATCGTCATCCAATGTAATGGTTTTAAAATCCATCTTCGTTTCCATCTGTTTAACTTTCGGACCGGACTTAGAAGAAGTAGTCCGTCTTCTCTTCAAGCTGACCTGAGGACGTTCTTCACCATCACCCTCTTCGCCCCCTTCGGCATGCACTCCTTCGTCTTCAATAGAGACATGTACTCCCTCATCTTCGATAATAATCTTGGAACCGGACCCTTTCGTCCCACTCGAACTAGTTCTCTTGCCCTTATCACCACCAACCACCACCGCAGTCTGAGCCGGAGCAACATTCACTATTTGTGCCGCAGGAGATGAACCTGAACCTCCCTGACCGGCTGAACCTCCTTGATTATCCGGAGCCTTGGGTTCCCGAATCAGATAAAGATTCTCCTGAACGATGCTCAGATACGGGGGATCGCCTTTCGGTGTCTTGGTGGCACGGACGTCGAGCTCCTTGGAATCAAAAGATTTCAACCTCAAAGCCTCCATTAAACCCATAGTTGCACAAAAAACGAACGATAAATAATATCTATAGTTCGACATGACGTAAAGCATACAAAACGAGCAAAATAATCAAAACAAATTAAAGAAGCACCGCATGACTAACCCTCTTTATTCCACTTGAGGGTAGGATACCACTCTGGTTCGGCCCAGATCGTGCTAATCCGCCCCATGACAAGGATGTGTTCCGGATACTTCTGTATACGTCCGGCTTCCTTAATCAAATTCGCATATAAATCTCTGTTAAACTCGAAGTCTTCAGGAAGAGGAGGTGGAAGGCGCGACTTCTTCAATCTCCACGTCATAAACTCCGGAACACACCGATCATCAACCAAGAAGAAGTGATCCTTCCAATCCTTTATGCTAGTAGTAATCCACGTATAACAACAAGAATTTTTATCCCTAACACATCCAAATCCGAGTCGGATCCCAAACCACGACAAGCTAACTCAAAGTGACACACCTTGGCAAGACCGAAAGGGTTCATTTGAGAAATATGAACCTCGTGAAATAAAAGAACTTCGATCAAGAACTTCGTCAGAGGAAGACGATAGTTGCAGTAATCGAAAAGGCGAGTGTAAATCCCTATTTTCCCCGGTACGAAAGGATAAATAGGCGTGTTCTTTTCGGGGAGAACGGGGTGTAATGAGGCAGGAATTGGGTAATTATCTATGTACCACTGTAAACCATTTCTACTCAAAATATTGAAACAACCGGATAGATTGCTCTTGTTCGCCATACTAAAAAGAAGGGTACTAACCTGTTTAGTGAACAGTTTAGCCTTAGAGAGAAGAAAGAGATGAAGTAAAAAGTGAAAACAAAAGTTACTTTTTCGCCCCCTTTTATAGGGATGTACACCGCCTCACCGTAACCAATAAAAAACGACACGTCATGATAACTGACGCACATCAAACGTCACATCACAGGGGAAGATAAAACGACCGTCGGTTATCCAACAAAATTCACCGCCCAAAATTTAAAATTCAAAAAAATCAGCAACACGACAAATCAGGATGTCAGCCCGCCAAAAGTTACGCCGTTATAGTTCGAAGCTTCTACCGAGGAAATGCTACGAACTAGGGGGACTTGATGAGGATACGTCCCTGACCGGACCGAACCATTGCCAAACGAAGAACCGATCTATAGCACATAAAGGTCGGATCGCATCTCATGCTATGGACGGAACGACCAAATACATTGGTGCGCCATAACTAACTGGGCCCCACAGCCATAACCGTCATGACAGTGACTGGTCCGACCATAACTAACTCGTCACGTCAGCACACCCAAAGACTATAAATACCACACTTAGGCTCCAAAAAGGGGTAATCGCTACTCTCTCTCTCTAAACTCTCATTTCTCTCTCCCTGACCTATTTCCTCCTCACAAATACTTATTCTCACACCCGAGCTTGGTCACAGAGAGGCCCCCCTCCCTGTGACGAGGCTAACGGTGTGCTTGTTTGTCACGGCCCCCGACCCGGTTTGACCCGTTTCAGGAGCCGCGGGACAGAAATCCCGTGGTATTTATTTAATTGAGTTTAACAGCGGAAGTTTACTTCAGGATCTTTTAAAAACTGCAAATTTCCCGATTATTTTATTTCACAATTCGGGATAAAACCCGGTAATTTACAACCTTGAGATTTCATGTAGAAATCTTTTATTTTTACAAAACATGTTTCTTTATTTAATACTGAGCCACTTCTTTAAGCTGGTAGTGCTACGCGGCACTTTTTCCTGGATCACACCAGATCACCTGAAACATGTTTGAAAAAGGTTTTGTCAGCGGGAAATACTGAGTGAATCATTCATTTTGCTAAAATGACTCTTTATTTATAATTCACAGTATTAAGAGAGATTACAATGTTTATTTCAACCAAATACCCACAGTACTTGTCATCGACTCGTTTCGGTGACTGTGGTCATATTACTATTGAGTCCGTTCACCCAATAGTAACGAGTATCATTAATTAGGTTCGCCCACCTAAATTGATAAAAACAGTAATGTGCACAATACCCCACATACCGGCTGTAATTTGGTGACTACATATACTTAATCACTGTAATTATAACTCTGAAAAATGTTTAAGAAAATACTTTGATAAAAAGAGAATGACTCACATTGCAGATTTAACTTTTAACAGAGCTTAGCCTACTGATTAGCCTTGATAACCTAGTTTAATAACAGACACACAATTTGGTTAGTAACTTAATACAGCATTTACGATAACTCACGAGATTAACACCTTCACAACGAATGACAAAGTGCGATACTTAAACATCCATCGATTTAACGACGAATGACAAAGCATAAACCCTAATGTGGGCAGCACTTAAACATCCATTGGATAGTTTAATCGATCGGACATTGAATCGTAGCAGCGATCGAGTTATTACCCTGAATTGCGGCGTCGATTTGTGAACTGTGTGTGTTAATTGTGGTAATTCTACGATATCTCGGTGCATGCAATGAAATTCTACGTCGTTTGAACACCAGAAATCGATTGCCAATGTCCTCTATTTATACCCTAAATTTGGTCAAGCTTGCGCACCGTAAGCCTCTCATTGTTGCGGTGCGTAAGCACCCTTGCGCACCGTAACACTCAAACCCTTGCGGTGCGCAAGGGACACGTTTTTACTATAGACTTGCCACGTCTGGGACTAGCTTTGCTGAATTGATAGATTCTTAATTTCGAATTTTGACAGCGAGTAATTTAGATAATCGTTAACTAGGGTATACCCCCTTGAGTTTTAGGGGCCCTGATCCTGATTCCGATTGTTCTGAAAATTTTAGGGTTTGTGCAGAATCACTTGGGTGTCTCAATTAGAGTTTCCTTTTTGACTAATTATCTAAATAATTAGGACTTTTAATGAGAGTTGTTACATTCTCCATACCTTAATAAAAATCTCGTCCTCGAGATTTACTGGAATAAATACTTTCGCTTCATTTCTGATTCTAGTTCCCAAGTGTATTCAGCTCCTCTCTTTGAATCCCATCTGACTTTGACTAAAACTAGTCGTTTGTGTTTAAGAAACTTAATCTTTCGATCCTCAATTTGAAGAGGTTTCTCAACAAATTTCAGCTTTTCGTTTACCTCTATATCTTGGAGAGGTACTACCAAAGATTCGTCTGATAGACATTTCTTGAGATTGGATACATGAAATACATCATGTATTCCAGCTAACTCTTCTGGTAGTTGTAAACGATAAGCAACTGGTCCTATACGTTGGACTATTGGAAAAGGTCCTACGTACCTTGGACTTAGCTTTCCTTTCTTTCCGAATCTAACAACTCCTTTCCAAGGAGAAACTTTTAATAGTACTTTGTCTCCAACTTGGAATTCTAACGGCTTGCATCTATTGTCTGCATAACTCTTTTGACAATCACGAGCCATCTTCAGTCTTTCCTTGATTTGAGTAATCTTATCAGTCGTCTCTTGCACTATTTCAGGACCTGATAATTGACTTTCTCCTATTTCTGCCCAACAGACTGGAGTTCTGCACTTTCTTCCATACAGTGCTTCAAATGGGGCGGTTTCAATACTTGAATGATAGCTATTGTTATAGGAGAATTCAATTAATGGTAAATGATCATCCCAATTTCCACCAAAATCTATTACACATGCTCGGAGCATGTCTTCTAGAGTTTGGATCGTCCTTTCACTTTGTCCGTCTGTTTGGGGATGATATGCAGTGCTCAGATTTAATCGAGTTCCCATAGCTTGCTGGAAACTTTTCCAGAAATGAGAAGTAAAACGACTATCCCTATCTGATACAATGGAGAGTGGAACTCCATGTAAAGATACGACTTTATCTACATACAATTTTGCCAATCTTTCCATGCTAAATGTTTCTTTCATAGGTAGAAAATGAGCAGATTTGGTTAATCGATCCACAATTACCCAAATCGCGTCATTACCTTTTCTGGTTTTGGGTAACTTAGTAACAAAATCCATTGTTATGAGTTCCCATTTCCATACCGGCATTTCTAATTGTTGTAGTAGACCTGAGGGTTTCTGATGTTCTGCCTTAACCTGTGAACAAGTGAGACATTTAGAAACATATCGTGCTATATCCTTTTTCATTCCTATCCACCAAAAGTTCTTTCTTAAATCTTGGTACATCTTATTGTTTCCTGGGTGCATAGTATACCTAGATTTATGAGCTTCTTCTAAAATCTTAGGTCTTAAGTCTCCCTGTTTAGGTACCCAAATTCTACTTTTGTGGAATTTCCAAATTCCATCTGCTCCTTGTTCTAATTCTTTTATTCGTCCTTTCATTCCTTCAGCAACATCCTCTATTGATGTTTCTTGAAAATGCTTCAGTAGTTCCATTAAATCTAACTGTAGATTTAATCTGAGAGCACGAACCCGTCGTTGTTTCTCATAATACTTACGACTTCAGGCATCTGCAACTATATTTGCCTTTCCCTCGTGATACTGAATATCACAGTCGTAGTCACTTAGGATCTCCATCCATCTCCTTTGCCTCATGTTTAACTCTTTTTGCCCAAAGATATATCTTAAACTTTTGTGGTCTGTGTAGACAGTAAATTTACTTCCGTAAAGATAATGTCTCCAAATCTTAAGGGCAAAAATTACGGCTCCTAATTCTAAGTCATGAGTCATATAGTTTTCTTCGTGCTTTTTCAATTGCCTTGAAGCATATGCAATCACCTTTTTGCGTTGCATAAGCACACATCCATACCCTAGTTTTGAAGCATCACAATATACTTCAAAATCTTCAGTTCCTTCTGGTAAGGCTAAGATTGGTGCATTTGTTAATTTCTGCTTTAATATTCTAAAGGCTTCTTCTTGTTTGGGTCCCCATTCAAACTTAACTGCTTTACAGGTTAGCTTAGTTAATGGTACAGCTATCTTGGAAAAATCCTTAATAAACCGTCTATAATATCCAGCTAAACCTATAAAACTTCTAATTTCCATTGCTGTTTGTGGAACCTTCCATTTGGTAATTGCCTCTATCTTAGCAGGATCTACGTGAATACCTTCGTGATTCACCATGTGTCCTAAGAATTGTACTTCTTGCAACCAAAATTCACACTTTGAGAATTTGGCATAAAGCTTTTCTTTTCTTAACAAAGTTAAGAGTGCATGAAGGTGTTCACAATGCTCAGTCTGACTTTCGGAATAAATAAGTATATCGTCTATGAAAACAATTACAAATTTATCCAAATATGGTTTACAGATCCTATTCATCATGTCCATGAATGCAGCAGGTGCATTCGTTAACCCAAAGGGCATGACTGTAAACTCATAATGACCATACCTAGTTCTGAAAGCAGTTTTAGGTATGTCTTCTTCTTGTACCTTCAATTGATGATATCCGGAGCGTAAATCTATTTTAGAAAAATATCTAGCCCCCTGAAGTTGATCAAACAGATCATCAATCCTAGGTAATGGATATCGATTCTTAATTGTAACCTTATTCAATTCTCTATAATCGATACACATTCTCATTGAACCATCCTTTTTCTTAATAAATAACACTGGCGCTCCCCAAGGGGATGAGCTAGGTTGTATGAATCCTTTACTTAGTAATTCATCTAATTGCGTTTTTAGTTCTAACATTTCTATGGGTGCTAACCGATAAGGTGCCTTGGCTATCGGTGTAGTTCCTGGAATTAGATGAATCCTAAACTCTACTTCCCGATCCGGAGGTAATCCTGGTAAATCTTCTGGAAATACATCTGGGTATTCTGAGACTATTGGTATTTCCTTAAGATCTTTACCCTTAGTACTAATGATTACTGAAATCATATATACTATTCCTTGTTTTCGTTCATAATTAGCAACTTTCATTACCGATATGAACTTCATGGGCTTACGTGGTTTATCTCCTGTAATCCTAATTACTTCTCCAGTGGGTGATTGAATTTCTATGGAATTCTGATCACAAAGGATTCTAGCATGGTTGGCTACTAACCAATCCATTCCTAATACAACATCAAATTCAGCTAAATTCATTGGCAATAGGGTTGCAGAGAATTTATGTCCTAAAAGTTCTATATTTTCTTCCTGCAAAACTTTATTTATTTTAACTGAATTTCCGTCTGTCGTTTCAACTGTAAAAATCTGCCTAATATTGGTTAAAGGTAAATTAAGAGCTTGACAGAATGAAGTATTTATAAAACTTTGGTTTGCACCAGAGTCAAATAATACTTTTGCGTATACGTTGTGAACTAAGAACGTACCCGCTATCACATCTGGAATTAACTCGGCCTCCTGAGTTGTCAACTGAAAGGCTCGAACATTTTTCTTGGTAGCTCCATCAGCTGGCTTAGCTTTGTTATCTGCTGGTTTAACCAATTTAGGACATTCTGTTTTGAAATGGCCTACTTCTCCACAATTGTAACAAATTATGGATTTCTTCCTGCAATTTTCTTCACGATGTCCTACCATTTTACAAAAATTGCAAGTTACACCACATCTTCCAAAATGTTTCTTTTTGCAATTTCTGCAGAACGGTGGAGTTGAAGATTGCCCTGTTCCTTTTCTCTTGAAGTTGCTATTATTACCCATCCGAAATCCTTGGGTAATTTTCTGAGCTAATTCCTTCTTTCTGTCTTCATCTCTCGTGCGCACCAGTTCGTCGGTTAGGGTATTCGCTAATTCCACAGCATCGTCAATAGTGCGAGGTCTCGCAGCTTTAACGATATTGCGGATTTCACCAATTAAGCCCCAAATGTAGCGAGAAATAAGTACCGGTTCTGGCGAAGCCAGTGTTGGTACCACTCTAGCATATTCAAAGAATGTCGAAGTATAACCGCGACAATCTACACCCATCATCCGATGATTTAGGAACTTATTTGTCATCTGTTCCTTTTCATACTCAGGACAGAATTTTCTTTCTACAAAACCCTTAAATTCTTCCCAAGTCATGGCATAGGCTATTATTCTTCCTTTTGATTGTAACACAGTATTCCACCATTCGAGTGCTCCTTCCTTGAAGAGATTTGATGCGTACATAACCTGATCATCTTTAGCACATTTACTTATTGCAATTACTGCTTCGGTTTTCTCTAACCAACGCAGTGATGCAGTTGCTCCTTCATTGCCTGCAAACTCAGTGGGTTTACAAGCAAGAAATTCTTTGAAAGTGCAACCAGGCGTTGCAGTTTTCATTTTCTTAGGTAATGGAGCTTGATGGGGTTCATCGTTATGATTAACATGATCATTGCCTCTGTTTACACTATTACTGAAGTTATCTTCAGAAATACGTTTACTAGGAACGATTTGTTGCGGTTCGATTGGATTCTTTACAGCAGCAACGATGGCTGGAATAGCATTGGCTATCCCTTGAGCAACAATATTTTCGATATCTTGCCTAGTCATATATTGATCTCCTGGATGTTGCTCAGACTGATTAACCTCATTTACTGGTTCATTACCACTGTTTGCCATCTGATAATTAATTTTATATAAATAATTAGTATAAATACAATAAAACAGTTTGCACATAATCACATTAACATGCATAACCAAAAAAAAATTATTGATTTCACAGATTTCATTTCTATATATATTATATTATGCCTCGTACACACGATTATCATACAACGTTTTATTGTTAAGTTATTACACATACTGGTTATTATGATTATTTATTAACACATATTCCTGTAAACTCCCATTATCTGATCAGCTAATTTCTTAAAAACGACGCTCCCTTTCATCGTACTTCCAAGTAACTCTTTCTCCAACATCCCTAATCCAATTTCCTGCATCAATTAACTCTTCGCCCCAAAGACGAAGTTCCGCCAGATTCTCCGGGCTCATAGTTAGGTATAATGGAGGTTCTGGGTCAACTTGTGGGAAAAATGTATCAGAGTTGTTTAAAATATTTTGGTATTGCCAATCAGTTGTCCACCATTCATCTAATTCTACTGGTAGTGGTTGAGGTTGGACAATAGGATCTGGAATAGCAGGTTCCAGATTGATTGGAATTGGAGCTTCTAGTGGGTAGCTGAAAAGATCTTCTTCAGTAAATATAAGGTTTGGATTGGCTGGTTCAAGGTTTCCATCGGCAGGTCCGATGAGGTCACTCATTACTAATTTATGATCTAAAACTTCCCAGGGAGTCATTTCCTGTTTCTGTCTAGAACTTTCTCCGACTTCTCTTTCTGTTTGCTTATAACTCTGCTCAGCTTCTATCTCTACTTGATTTATATTTTCCTTAATTTCTACTCCTTTTCCTTTGTCTTTTGGTTCTTCAGTTTTGGTAACCTTTCTTGTTGCTGGCTTTTTCCTTCGTACACGCCTCCAGCCTACAAATCTGTGTCTTTTCTTGGGTTTAGGTTTTGCCAGTGGTTTGGATTGAAATTCCATGGGTTCTTCTTTATCAGCGAAGTAACCAGTGAATTCCTTGGAAACTTCTATCTTAACAGGATAGAGGTTAAGATTTTCTAAACCTTCAGATATCTCATTCATGCTGTTTAGCATATATGCAAAATACATACCAAATGTTAAAATAAAATAACATTTTTTTTATAGATAACCCGTAAATATTATTGCATACATAAAACAACTGACAAGTAAATTATACTACAATTTACTGTAACTTATTTATTTACTAAATAAGATTTTTGGAAAATAAAAGTGCTAAAACTTTTGAGTATTTAGAGATTTGCATTTTCTGCTACTGTGGCTAACATATAAAGATTTGCCCATTTCTCATCTAATTTGTCCTCCCAAGGTGATTTACTGATTAATTCCTGGGTTTCTTGTTTAACTTTCTTCTCTCGGTTTTTCCTTATTTCCTCCTGACTTTTCCTAATAATCAAACTTCTTTTATTAAGAGAAAGTGGTTCCTCGTAATGTGCCTTACGGACAAATATTCCTTCTTCAGGAATTACATAAGGTTTTGTTTGGGATGAACTTCCCTTCTCGTTGGATGACCTATCTAGTTTAAGATAGATGTTTGACAGCTTTTGTTTACCCATACTGTAATTAACAAATAATCAGTTAATAAAACACATAAGCACATAATTGGCAATCAATAAAATTAAGTATTTCTAAATACTTAATAGGCTTAGATCAGTGGCTCTGATACCACCTTATTTCTGTCACGGCCCCCAACCCGATTTGACCCGTTTCAGGAGCCGCGGGACAGAAATCCCGTGGTATTTATTTAATTGAGTTTAACAGCGGAAGTTTACTTCAGGATCTTTTAAAAACTGCAAATTTCCCGATTATTTTATTTCACAATTCGGGATAAAACCCGGTAATTTACAACCTTGAGATTTCATGTAGAAATCTTTTATTTTTACAAAACATGTTTCTTTATTTAATACTGAGCCACTTCTTTAAGCTGGTAGTGCTACGCGGCACTTTTTCCTGGATCACACCAGATCACCTGAAACATGTTTGAAAAAGGTTTTGTCAGCGGGAAATACTGAGTGAATCATTCATTTTGCTAAAATGACTCTTTATTTATAATTCACAGTATTAAGAGAGATTACAATGTTTATTTCAACCAAATACCCACAGTACTTGTCATCGACTCGTTTCGGTGACTGTGGTCATATTACTATTGAGTCCGTTCACCCAATAGTAACGAGTATCATTAATTAGGTTCGCCCACCTAAATTGATAAAAACAGTAATGTGCACAATACCCCACATACCGGCTGTAATTTGGTGACTACATATACTTAATCACTGTAATTATAACTCTGAAAAATGTTTAAGAAAATACTTTGATAAAAAGAGAATGACTCACATTGCAGATTTAACTTTTAACAGAGCTTAGCCTACTGATTAGCCTTGATAACCTAGTTTAATAACAGGCACACAATTTGGTTAGTAACTTAATACAGCATTTACGATAACTCACGAGATTAACACCTTCACAACGAATGACAAAGTGCGATACTTAAACATCCATCGATTTAACGACGAATGACAAAGCATAAACCCTAATGTGGGCAGCACTTAAACATCCATTGGATAGTTTAATCGATCGGACATTGAATCGTAGCAGCGATCGAGTTATTACCCTGAATTGCGGCGTCGATTTGTGAACTGTGTGTGTTAATTGTGGTAATTCTACGATATCTCGGTGCATGCAATGAAATTCTACGTCGTTTGAACACCAGAAATCGATTGCCAATGTCCTCTATTTATACCCTAAATTTGGTCAAGCTTGCGCACCGTAAGCCTCTCATTGTTGCGGTGCGTAAGCACCCTTGCGCACCGTAACACTCAAACCCTTGCGGTGCGCAAGGGACACGTTTTTACTATAGACTTGCCACGTCTGGGACTAGCTTTGCTGAATTGATAGATTCTTAATTTCGAATTTTGACAGCGAGTAATTTAGATAATCGTTAACTAGGGTATACCCCCTTGAGTTTTAGGGGCCCTGATCCTGATTCCGATTGTTCTGAAAATTTTAGGGTTTGTGCAGAATCACTTGGGTGTCTCAATTAGAGTTTCCTTTTTGACTAATTATCTAAATAATTAGGACTTTTAATGAGAGTTGTTACATTGTTTCCTTGTGATCTTGCAGGTTCTTGCTAGGTCATCTGAAGCTCTGCTCTAACCAGGTCGGACAAACTGGTTTTGAGTCTTCAATGTGAAACTCCCCATCCCTTTGACATAACCACCAGATTAATAAACGATTCTCTACCAATGAGGTAGTGGTGGAGTGGTTGGGGAAAAATGGTGTTCCTTGTGACTCAGGTTCGATTCCCAATCTCCTCATTATTTTCTGTGGCATCTAGGTGAAAAGCGAATACGGGTAGCGCCGGTTCGACTTAGATGGGAGGCAAGGCTTTACCGATTATTTCACTGTCATGCATTTGGGCGAGTGAAGGCCGGGTTGCCAAGGGGTTCGTTTCTTGCCGTTTAAAGAAAAAACGAATCTCTAAAAAAACACAAACACTCCAATCAAACCGGAGCCGCAAACCAACTCTCACGTGGCGCCATTTCCTCCTCTAAAACCAACCTTCTTCATTTTCACTTCCTCTTCTTCACAAACCCACAAAAAAAAGAAAAAAAAAAGTTAAAAACCCTCTGATCACTTCACGAATCCCCAACAAAAAATGGCAAAACTGGTGTCTTTCACAGCAGACACAAGTTTACCCTTTCTTTCACACCACAAATTCAACAACAACCGGTTTTTGAAACCACCATCACCATCTTTACTCAACTCTCGAAGTGGGTGTTCAAAGATTTCATGTAGCATCAAGGAAAAAGAGAATCTTGCGGAAAGCAAGGGGCTTTCTCCGATAATAAGTGGGTTGAGGGTTGATGGTGAATTGGGGGAGGAATCTGGAAGTGGGTTTGAGAAGTTAGGGTTTGAGAAGTTGAATTTGGGGACTTGGAAGAGTGTGCCGTTGAGATATAAACTTATTGGGACTACTTCACTTGCTTTTGTTATTTGTAATATGGATAAGGTAAAGTTGGTTCTTTTGTGGTGTTTATTGTTCAATTATTTATCGTGTTATGAATTTAGATCGAGATAGTTGGTAAACGGGCAACAAGTTGCGCCACTACCCCTTTTTGAATAGCAAAACTAAGTCTTTTAAAAACTACGTCCATAGATCGTATACAGAAGCTAGGCTTGTAGCCGAACTAAACGCACACGAATGAGGCGTGTTTGTGTTCGTTAACTTTAACTGAACAAACGATCAAACACGAACAATTAAATGAACGGAATTATCTTGTTCGTGTCCTTTCATTAAGAAAATGAATGTGTTCGTGTTCGTTTGTGAATAGATGAACAGACATAATCGAGCGAACACCAACTAAGAGTAAATGTGAACATCAATATGTTGGGGCTAAAAAGTTAATAAAAGCAGACTTTATTGTAATGAGCCTAAATATTTCAAACAAATATATAAACGATGGTAAAAGAACAAACTTAAACAAACCTAAACTAATGCACATAATGAACGTAAACAAATGAAACATAAACGAGCATAAATGAATGAACGAGACATGTGTTTATGTTTGTTCGTTTAATAAATAAACAAACATAAACGAGCTTCCCGTCAAACGGTTCATGAAAAGTTAGCTGAATGTTCGGTTCATTTACAAGCCTAATTTAAATCAGATTAATAGCACTAAATTATCCATTACAGTTATGCTTTCTTGATTCCAGTATATGTTATCTTGAATTTCTTGTTCCTTGTATTGATTCAATTCAATTTAACACCCCCCCCCCCCCCCCCCCCCCCCCCGCGCGATTGTCAGAACCGGTTTTTGACCAAATGGGTCAGTTTGATCAGGTTTGACCGTGTTCAATACGGTTTCAATGTATAGGGTTGCAACCCAGTTTCAACCATACGGGTTGGGTTGGGCCAAACAGGGTTTGTCCAACCGATTTCAAGTTGGGTTCGTGTTCAAAACTGGGTTCTGTTCCCAACCTGTTTTTTGGTGCAACTATACCCCTCTTCTTGATAGTTGTGTTACTAAATTCTGATAAATCTAATGAAAATTTGAAACTTATGTAGGTAAACTTGAGTATTGCCATTATACCAATGTCACATCAATTCGGATGGAGTTCATCGGTAGCAGGATTAGTGCAATCGTCATTCTTTTGGGGGTACGCGTTGAGTCAGTTGCCGGGTGGTTGGCTTTCAAAAATATTTGGCGGGAGGTTAGTGTTTCCAAAGAAATAGTTTTATATAATTCAATGTTCTTCTTGCACATTTGATGTGAAAAGATGCACATGTGAAGAATTCTGTATCTTGATCAATTGTGCTTATTTTTTATGGTTTATATTTTGTATGTGACCTCATGCAGAGAAATTCTTCAGTTTGGTGTTCTGGTATGGTCGCTGGCCACAGCACTCGTTCCTCTTGTTGCCGGTTTTATGCCTGGACTTGTTCTTTCGAGGATTCTTGTATGTTTCCTTTCCTTTTATCCCATGAAGTATGTTTCATGTAAACTTGATTAGTAAAAGTATCTTAAAATTCTATAGATAATTACTTGTTTATTACAATCAGTCTTTTAGGCCTCAACTTCACCTAGACTTTGAATGGTTCATGTAAAATTCCTCGATGCGTTTGGTCCAAAAATCTGATGCGCAATGCATGATGCGAGCGCATCACGTATACGATGCACTATTTATAAAAAAATACGAAAAAATTGTTTATACATAACAACCTATAAAAACATACTTAAACTAAAACAACTGACGTAATAAGAAGATAAGAGTTGTGCTTTTTGGTTCAAATCAAGCATCCTAAAATGTTTCTAGAACCACAAAAAGCGTTTAGGAACCATAATGCTCCAAATCAAGCATACTGAGATATTAATTATTGAAAAAAACCCCAACCCGGTTCATAAAATCTGAAAAAAAGACCTTAACAAACAATGTTGTGTGCATCGGAGCGCTTATGCGACGGGCGCATTATGCGAAATCAGCGCAATATTCTTGCATCACATAAACGCAACGCATCAGTTGTGGCGATGTGCTCTCATCAGCGCATCACGTATTATGCGCGCATTTTAAAACCAAGGAACGGTTATCAATTCCCCAAAGGCCCTTTGTTTCACAACGGTCCTCACTTGTAATTTGATAAGAGTAGTCATTTCCTTCTACTTGCACAGAATGATTCCTATGAGTGTTATTGTGTTAGCACATGAATTTAAATGAAAGCTTTCTATTTTATTTTATTTTATTTATTTTTTTTGAATCTTGTGTTGTTTTTCAAATTAAAATTCTTTCTATTCGACACTCAGGTTGGAATTGGGGAAGGAGTATCGCCTTCAGCTGCCACCGATCTAATTGCAAGGTATGTGACCAAAAATGTCTAGAGCCTAGAGGCATATCTATTAATAGAGAGAATAAACATATATATACCAAAATATAAAACAAAAAGAAAAGATGTGATTATGGATCTCATTTCTTCTACTTTGTAGCTATACAAAACAGCTTATATGATCTATCAATCAAATTTATGGATTATTTTCGGTGTATTCAACCTTTTATGCAGGTTAATTCCTTTGGAAGAACGTTCACGGGCTGTATCGTTTGTATTTGGTGGTCTAAGTGTTGGAAGTGTCTTAGGGTAATTTACATCATTATATATAGCAAGCTTATATATGTTGTTCAGCTTTCATATTGTATCAAATGCGTTTGTAATTATTAAAATTGTTTTTAATCCACAACTTTTATTAATAAACCTATAGGCTTCTTTTGGCTCCACCCCTGATTGAATCTTTTGGCTGGGAATCTGTTTTCTACATGTTTGGCATGTTTGGAATTGTGTGGTAAGTGAATGTAACTACATTTTGTTCATTTAGGAAATTCTCTACATAATTAAATAATTTATGTTTTCTTATGTTGGTAAAGCAATGGGCGGTTAAACCCCCCTCGCATTTTTTTTATAATCAAGACCATTCCTTACCCTCTGTCTATGCAGTTAATGCGGTAAAAAATCGGATATCGGTCAAGGACCGATATTTGAGATATAGGTTATCGCGGTGGGATATCGGTAATTTTAATATCATGTAGAATTTATATATATAGCAATTTAACACTAACAATTAACTGTACTCTCCTACCATTAACAAATTAACCTTTTGCAACTTGCAAAACACCAACAATTGTAGCAAGTAGCAACTGATTAAGACTTAAAACACAACATTTAACACTAATAGTTTAACAATTAAGACGTAAAACACTAATAGCAGCAATAAGAAAAAAGACGAATGGTAAAACTAAGAAGAAAGGTACTGATATCGGGAAAATTGATGATATATCGGTCAATATTGCCGATAATATCAGTACTGATATTCAGACCGATATTTGACACTGATATTTTACATGGAGACCGACATATCACCGATATTAACTGCATAGCCCTCTGTGACCTCCAACCAAGCACCCCTTGAATATATTTTTGTTTTTTCATAATAATGCATCTTCAGATTGACTGATGTATAATTTTACATTTAAGGTTTTTAGGATTTCAGTTTGTTGCAAAAGACCAACCGTTGACCAATTCTGCACCATTATCAAGTAAGAGCATCTGTCTGTCGGTTTTTAGAGCCAACTTTCATTTTCTCGATTTATGCTTCTATACACAAAAAAAAAGTGTTAAACATCATTAACATAGTTTAACTATGTGCCAACTCATATATTTTGTTTTTTTTGGACTCGCTTGAATTACAGGGTCTCAGCCAAATCCTAAGCCAAAATCATGGGAAACGTCTATGGAGGAGTTAGGTGGCTCCCTAAACGTATGAAGCCGATTTTTTTTTTAATTTTATTTTAACGTTTCAAGTTGGAAAATATGAATCTTATTTTGATGTACTTTCATGTATAGGTACCATGGAAGTCTTTTTTCGAAAGTAAAGCCGTTTGGGCGATGATATATGCTCATTTTTGTGGAAGTTGGGGTCACTATTGCTGTTTATCTTGGCTCCCTACTTATTTCAGGTAATAGCTATAAATAATTAGATGCTTCATTATCGTTATTTGGTATACAAGTAGTATAAAGCTTCCAACTTTTTTTATATGCAGCGAGGAACTTAACCTGAATTTGACAGAAGCCGCGTGGGTATGTTCTAAATCAAAATTTTCTTTTTGTATGGGTTTTACAACATTATCCATGAATGGTAACTTGATAACTTTAATTTTTACCAATTACAGCAAAAATCGATGAATTGTAACTTTATAACTTTTCGAAAAGGGAATTTTTGCAATTTTGTGATAGAAGATGTGTTTCTTTTGGGGAAAATTAGATTTTAACTAAAAGTTATCCCAATTAGTTTTTGCTGATATGGACTGCTTATGTGGCAAAAAGTCAAAGTTTCGATGATGTGGACCGCTTATGTGGCAAAGTTTCGAATTTCGATGATGTGGACTGCTTATGTGGCAGTCCACGTCAGCAAAAACTAACTAGGTTAACTTTTAGTTAGTGTGGGACCCCCGAGGGAAAATAGGTTAAAAGTTGGGACTGTCATAAAACATCTCCTTAGTTGGAATTGTTGCCGGCCAATGTGTTAAAGTTGAGATTATTAAAATCCAATTTTCCTTTTTTTGGGGATTATGAGCACTTTAGTCCTTGTAATGATTATGTATTATCTGTAATCCAGGTTTCTGTTCTTCCTCCACTAGCCTCCGTTGTTGTTACCAGCTTCGCATCACAGTTTGCCGACAACTTGATCGCTAACGGAGTCGAAACTACCGTGGTATATTTTATTTATATTTTTATTTTTGAATAGCAAATACTCACATGTAGAGGTGGCAATTTCGATCGGTTTATTTTTAAATGGTCAATTAAGCTATTTTTAACAGTTAATGGGTCAAATGGATAAAATTTAAAACAAATAGCTAAAATGGAAGTGGGTCAAATAGATTGAAAAAAAGACCAAAAGTCCCTCATGGTGTGTTTTAAACTTTTAATCCGAATCATTTAATTTGAAAAAAGTAGATTACTATTGAAATATTATACTCTCTGCCATCATGTTTTGAGTAGGTGTACAAACGAGCTGAGCCGAGACCATGCTCGACTAGGCTCGAGCTCAAGCTCGATTAACTTATAAAAGCTCGAGCTCGGCTCGTAGGTAATTTTTCAAGCTTGGGCTCGGCTTGTTTATTATTTATTAATAACTTATATTAAATATATATTTTTATTTTATATATAATTAAGTTATTTTTTCATAATTTTATAAATAGTAATTATTATTATTTTTATTATCTATATATATATTTAATATATTAATTAAAAGTTATATAAACAGTGGGCTCATTTAGGCTCATGAGCCAGCTCGGACTCGATTACTAAATGAGCTTGTTTTTAGGCCCGGACTTGGGCTCGGGCTCGTTTAAGCGCGGCTCGTTTCGAGCTTTTTTTCGATCCGAGTTCGAGTAGCTCGGCTCGTTTGCACCCCTAGTTTTGAGACACGAATTATCAGTTTTGTAATAATACACACAAGTATTTTGGGTCAACCTGACCCCACATGTTTTGACCCACACAAATTTACTGTTTTGACCCGTTACTCGACCCGATTGACCCACATATTCACATAATATTTGAGAAACTGGCACTTAAATCGTTTTTAGAATCTCTACCTCTATACCTAATTACTTTCCGTGCAGGTGCGCAAGATATGCCAAACAATCGCATTTTTGTCCCCTGCTGCTTGTATGATTTTATCATCGGTTGACTTAGGGCTGCCCCCATGGGAAGTAGTCACTATCCTTACTGGTGGATTAGCGCTATCAAGTTTTGCGTTATCAGGTGCCGAGCTAAATATAAATCCGGTAATCTCTTGCAATTTTTTTATTCCTAGAGACTTGATGCCCACCTTTTGTTTGTTTGGTTGCAGGACTTTATTGTACTCATCAAGATATTTCACCAGAATATGCAAGCATACTTTTGGTATGTTCAATTATTTCCGTACTTTAGTTGAAATGAGAGGTTTCCGGTGGCAATATTTTATTCATGTACTTAAAATCAGGTTGATGTTGGTTGTTGTTAAAAGGACAAATGGTTCAAAACTTGCCTTAAAGTGTATTCAAATGCTTAGAAGTTACAACCCCTAACTTATATTAATAAAAGAATATATTTTTTATTATGGTATCGTATAAAAAAGGACAAGAAAGTGATGCAGGTTACATCCCGGCCCGTTTTGTTCTGAATCGCTTTTTCTTGCAAAATGTTGTGTTTGTTTTTGTATCTTTGCAAGAAGAGTAAAGTACACGGATGGCCCCTGTGGTTTACGAAAATTTTGGATTTGGTCCCTAGCTTTTCAAAAATACACGAATGGTCTCAGTGGTTTGCACTTTGTAACGCATTTAGTCCCCAGCTTTTTCCCAAAAGTACATGGATGGTCCCTGTGGTTTGCACTTTGTAATGTGTTTAGTCCCTAACTTAGATCTGCTGAAACCTTTAGATTTGTTGGTTGGGGACTAAATGCGTTACAAAGTGCAAACAACAGGGACCATCCGTGAACTTTTGGAAAGCTAGGGACCAAATCCAAAATTTTGGTTAAACACAGGGACCACTCGTGTACTTTACTCTTGCAAGAAATATAGTTTGCTTTCAATCAAAAGCCAAAGTTCAAAAAGTATATAACACCTTATAAATTACCATGTTCATGAAGTTCAAAACGAAAAACTCTCGACTTATACATCGAACAACATATTTGACTTGAAAAATAATTGTGCATTCAGGGCATTACCAATACCGTAGGAGCAGTTCCTGGAATCGTAGGTGTTGCTCTCACTGGATATCTTCTTGATACAACGCATTCATGGGGTGTAAGTTTTATCAAACCTTTCCTAATTTCCACTTTTTTAGTTACAAATAATTAAATAAAATTCGATTGCTATCATGTAGATGTCACTCTTTGCGCCATCTATTTTCTTCTACCTCACTGGTACGATCGTATGGTTAGCATTTGCAAGCAGTAAGCCTCAAAGTTTCAAGAAGGTAGATTAAAGGAAGATACTTTATTGACTTTTCACTAACTTGGGTTGATGGATTCCTTCAACAATTTTGCATAGAAGGTGACCAACTTTCACTAACCAAAAGTATTGTATTTATGTGAAGCAATAGCTGTAAAAAAAAAAAAAAAAAAAAAAAAAAAAAACATTTTATTACACTTGAAGAGATTCTTGTATATTATTTCTGTTTGAAGAGATCTAAATATAATGTATAAATGTTCAATATTTTTTTTGGCATATGGGCATCATACACAATAGATTAAAGAGTGAAACTTGGTAGCATGTTGAAATATTTAGGGTTCATCAGAACTTTTTTTTTTTTGGTTTTCTTATTGAAATTTATAAATAATTTATCCATGGTTGTAAAAATCCCGACTAGCCCCTCAGATTAGTTGCTGAGCAATCGCTAGTTAGAGGTTCACCAAGTAATTTTTATCTAATCAGCCAATTAATCGGTAGGCGGTCAATACTAGTCAAATCTAGTCCTAATTGGCCAAAAATCGGTGACAGTCTAGTGATTCCGGCCATCCCTGGTCAAAACCTATAAATCCTGGCAACTAATCCCATCTATTTGAAAATATGGGTCAAATAAGGTGTTAAAAACATGTGTATTTAAAAAATACATGTAAAAATGTTTGTAAATACATATGAAATTGAAAATTTATATATATTATCAATTCATAACATAACCGAACAATAGTGTTTTAACGGTAACGGCCGTTAGTTTGACCCTAATTCATTCGCCCCCATTTAGTCATTCCCCCAACTCAAACTAATTGCTTCCTCTTCTCCCCTGTTGTCAATCAATATCAATTCAATTCAATCATGGGGTTTTTGAAACATGAAAGAAGCAACAGAGCTTTAAGAGGATTCAAAACCTTATTCTTTTTGGTCACCATGATTATATCCTTTCTGTTCTTCTCTGCTCCGATACTCTTCGCCGTCGCCGATGCTCTGCTTCTGTCAGCTCTGTTATCCGCCTCCCTAACGCCGTCAGACTCGCCGTTATCCTTCCTCCAAACCCTAAATTCCCATTTAAGTAACTACGATTTTCGCTACTCCTTAATCGATATCCCCATAATTTCCATAATCCGATCAGCCATAATCCTCTGTAAGTAATTACTTAATTAATTCAACAAATTTTTTGTTAATTTTTTTATGATTGAGCTGATTGGTGTTTTGTGATTATTAATTTATTGTAGGTGTGTACGGGCTGTGTGATGGTCCGGGGTTATCAAGGGGACCGTATTTGGGAATTACGACGGTTTGTTCGGTCGTTTCTTTGTTGTTTGTGTCGGTTAAGGCGTCGTATGTGTTCGGCGGCGGAGGTGGCGTTGTTTGTGTGTTCGCTGGTGTTGGCTGTCGGACATATCTTGGTGGCGTACCGGACTATTACTATATCATACAATTGACGTAGAACCTTAGGAACGGTGGAATAATTGACCAAACTTTTGGACTTATTTACAGAATTGCCATGTTCCTTATAATCTAAGAAGCCATTGTACATATGCCATAAGCAAAATAGGTGCTTTGCTTCGAGCCATTAAGAACTACAAGTTATTTTAGAGAAAATAGAATCCTTATTTTTTATGTAGGAAATACAACCTATATGTATCATTTTTATTTAATATATATTATCTTTACTATTTTAATTCCTTATACATATACATTTTCATTTTCATATGAACTTTTTTACTTTAACCTTTATTTTTTAACGAGTTTAACTTTTGTTATTTCGTGATATACCATTACGATTTTTTTTTTATTTATGAATCGATACAGTTATTCACGTATAACGTTAGCATTCTCGCCGCAACGCGCGAAAGTCACCAACTAGTTACATATAAAATCTCAATCCGATGAATCACTAGTCGGTATCCCACCGACTGACTAGCGGCTCGCACCGAAATGACATTGTGCAGTAATAATATATGCTTCATTAAAATTATATATGAGGTTTTGATTTATTTCAATGCGTTTAGTGTCAACTCATTACAGGTTTTAAAATTTACCCATTTGACCCGTTACTCTGCCGGTATGTAAGAGAAGAACAAATTAATTTATTAACCGATAAATGGGTCGTAGTTGTCACCTCTATGTGCATGAATACCTTGGTTTCCATGTGAAGAAAAAAATTGAAAGCTAACAGCATAAAGGCATAGACAATCAGAATCAATAATCAAATATCATTTTAAAAAGATTCAAAAATTAACCAATAAGCACATTTGAATATATCTATGAATCAATAACCAAAATGGAACTGATTCTCAGTTCCATTCTAAACATGTGTATGTTACACCATCTAATTGCTGCATGCATACAAAGTAAGATGTGGGATATGCACAAACACAATCGAAAGAGGCGCAACACTTATGATCTCCGAAGAATTCACATACAACGGTTCCAAGTGCGGTATCCCCCCATACGAATCAACTCTTAGTTCTTTACCATTAAGCATCATCACTTGACTGTGCAAGTCTCCGTTTTTGGCTGTCAAATGGTATTCTTCTCGTACGTTTATTTCATTAATCTTGCTATTGCCTGGCTTGTTTGCGTTATGATGATGATGATGGTGATGACGGTGATGCCGATGATGAACTGATTTGGTGGCGTTTAACGTCCATGTGTTGTTTAGAGCCAAGCTTACATCAACTGTAGTTTTGTTGTCTAGATTGATTAGTAGGAGTGTTATTCCCTTCTGCAACACATATTAGAAGCTTCATCACTAAATTGCTCCCTTACAAGTTTAGGTTAAAGTCAAAGTCAATAGTCAACTTACAGATTCTTTAGCGCAGTGCGCATAGGATCGTATTTTCTTGGTCCCCGTAAAATTTGCATGAAGTACTTTTCTACCCATCAACCGATGCCAAAGAAGAGCACTGGTAAGAAAGAACAAAATCGTATCAAATTATAACCAATAATTCTATAAACAATGCGAGTTTACGATATAAAAACCTGTAGTAATCTGGATTCGGCTCAAACGTTGTAGTGTTAAGCAAACCATAGTTTCCTCCAATCAACGTCTGTCTGCAGTATGTTTTCGTGTCGTAAACAGATGACATGCCTAGTTGATCCAAGTACCTGCGCAACGCAAAAGTCCCATGACGTGTAAACATGTTTTCGTGTCGTAAAGGGCATTTTGGTCTTTTCACACTCGCTTACCAGAAGCTAAACACGAACGCATTGGTCACAAGGTTATGTCCACTGTTATACGCACCACCAGCTTCACCGACCCAAGCCGAAGCAGAAGTTATCGAAGTCTTGAGAATATTCTCGAGTTGCTTAAATGTATCAGCCTCCCCGTCAAGATACGATGGATCGAGTATCTTTTCAACAAGATGTTGATCAAGTCCTGTTATAAGTTACAAAGATTGTAATTTTACAAATTGGGTATCCTGGAAATCAAATTATTTTGCTTAACTTGTGAAAGAGTAAATTGCAATTTACGTCCTTTAAGTTTGCGCTTAATTGCAGGCGTTGTCCTTTAACTAACGAAATTACACTGGGAGTCCTTTAGGCGGTGTCCTTTTGCCCTAACGCGGTTAACATTTTCTGTTAACTCTTAACATGTGTCACTCACATGAGGGCACAACGATCATTTTCACTTAATATCTTTAGTAAATTGCATTTTACGTCCTTTAAGTTTCAATCAAATTTCTGTTGCAATTTCGTTAGTTAAAGGACAACGCCTGAAATTTGGTTGAAACTTAAAGGACGTAAAATGTAATTTACTCATGATATTGAATGAAAATGACCATTATGCCCTCATGTGAGTGACGTGTTAAGAGTTAACAGAAAAAGTTAACTCCGTTATGGCAAATGGACACCGCCTGATTAGAAATACTAACATAAAGGACATCCAGTGTAATTTCGTTAGTTAAAGGACAACGGCAGCAATTAAGCTCAAACTTAAAGGACGTAAATTGCAATTTAGTCTTTTTGAAAAGATTACCTGGGCCAAGATTGTATATGTGGTGTGTGATTATGTCTACGGTTTCGGGTGTTTTGGCGATAAACTCCTTGAACCAGTTGGCGTCAAAGAAACCGCCGGGTGCAATTATTCGCGGTTTGGGTTCGACACCCGAATAGATTTCTTCAACTATGTTTTTTAAGGTCATTGTGTCAAAAGCATATTGAGATGCTGTTACTCTTGTTCCAACTCCACTTCCACTTAGCTCATTGCCTACAATATTTTTGAAAAATTAAAATTAGACTAACAATCTTATAGTGGGTTTGAAAAGTAATTTATATAGGTTTAAACTAGAGTTAAAAACAACAGGATTACCACTATAATAAACTTAAAGGGCCTAATTGATAAAAAGATGAATGTTGATTGGTTGAATCTAACATTAATCATAGGGTTAATCTATTTACCCCTAAAAACTTACCAATTATGATAGTTTAAATTTTTTCAACTTTTTTTCTATTTAAAGCATAATTTTGTTTTTCTGTTAGATATTTTAGTTTAATGTTTTCTATAAATAAATTCGAATACGTCATTACGATGTATTTGTTTATAAACTGAGCCGCAAGCAATATAATATATTATGTACGATACGGCTTAGTTTTAGACAAAACTTATGTGAAAATGTAGATGAAAATAAACACATCGTAACGAAGTATTTGAAGTTATACAAAACACATATGTTTAAAGTCTTGAATTAAAAACAAAATTATACTTTAAATATAATCAGGAAAAAAAATATTTAATAAAAAGTGTTAATTGTGACACATCATAAGGGTGCAACTGTGAACTTTTAAGGTGTTAATTGTAGGATAAAGACATAAAGTGTCTAAAACATGTGTCCACAAGTATCATTATATTTCACCTTAAAAATTGTAGTTATGAATTAGTTACATAAACTTAAATGATGAAACTTACAGGTATGACTAGTTAACCATATTCTTAATGCATAAAGAATAAACTTTGTGAACTATTTTATGCAAAGGTTCAAAGTGATTGTTGAAATAGTATAAATTCTATTTAACACATCAACTAATTATATAAATTGGAAAAGAGCCGAAAAGCGTATCAGATCAACCCAACCTAACCTGTTTGACCCGTTCTCTGACCCGTTAGCAACCTTTAACCAAATCATTTATACAGTTGTAACATGTGATAAAATAAAGGTTAGTTGAATGAACTTACCAAGCTCCCAAGCATACATGGTGTAATTCTTTTTAACCGTGTAACGCATCAAAGATTCAGCATTCTCAGAGTCCCAAGGTCCAGTCGCTGAACCATCAGCGAGTATCGTCTTGCCAGCAAGCGCATTTAAACCGAAAATAATTTCAGCCCTGAATTCAACCATGATTTTTAATTATAACCATTGGAATTTGGATTATTATTTTTAATAAAAAATAAAAAAATATTCTAGTTTACCCTGTTTCTTTAAAGAAGTTGCTTAATTGATCCCATCTTGATAGAGGCAAGCAGCCTTCAGTAAAACCGAACAACTCTGATGTGTTTTGTGCGAATGGAATGCAGGGTTTTGAATCGTTTTCGGTTTGGTAAACAACTTTGTCTTGTAAAGTCCCTCCTAATCTAATCTTTAATGTTGAAAATGCTGCATAAATTGTACAAAAATCAAATACATCAGGTTAAGAAGCTACCTATATAGGAATCTTTTGACTTTTAAAGTCAAACATGTAGTTGTCAAGTTTGTAATTGTTCATCCAGACTCACATTTTCAATAAATATTAGATTTTTTTTAATCAAGAATTGTATTGTAGTTGTTAATAGGTATACAAATTTGAAAACCTAAGTAAAATATTGACATTTATGGTCAAAATATGAAAAGTTGTTATGAACAAATGAGGTGTTTAGTTTTTTGTTCTTACCTTTGATTGCATTCTGGAAAATTGTGTTGTTAAGATCCTGCATTGAAGTAAAATTAAACTGTTTATATTCTCAAATACACACAAAACTAGAAAATATGAAGGATTTATCAAACTAATAATCATCATAATTATCTTTTACACAAATCAATAATAATTCTTGAGAAAATAATAATGTTGTCTAACAATGACAGCAATTTACACAAATCACACCTACTACACACCTCCAAAAACACACACAAAACTAGAAAATATGAAGGATTTATCAAACTAATAATATGCAAATATGAATATAAAAAAAGTAATTTACTTTTAAATCATCATAATTATCTTTTCTTCACAAATCAATAATAGTTCTTGAGAAAATAATAATTTTGTCTAACAATGACAGCAATTTAAAATCCATAAAAATAATAATAATAATAACCCTTGTTGATTCAGTTGCAAAAATATCATCCATCACACACACTTCACACCTCCAAAAACACACAAATTAGAAAAAAAAAAAAAAAAAAAAAACATACCACATTGAGGAGGGATGCATGACCCCAACTACAAGTACCATAATCACACTTTTCAGGTGGCCACCAATCCATAGTAGCACAAATAAAATCATGATCTATCTTTGCAATAGCACTTTTCCCATTAATAAAAACCCTTCCTTGAAGAACATTCTTTCTTGTTTCAACTTGTGAATACACAAGATTGCAGCTAAAACTAATCAAAAGAACAAAAATACAGACACCCATTTGAAGAATCAAAGAACCCATGTGAAAAAATCTGAGCTTTTTGATAATATGAAGCTCAAGATTCAAGAATGATATATATGATGTATGTATCTATCTATCTATCTGTCAGTTGAGAAAGGCATGGAAGATTGAGAGAAAGAAGTGAAAAGATGCAAGCTTTGGTTCTTTCTTTGCCATAAAAGTAGAAAAAAGTGGGGGGAAAGATTTGGTATTTATAAATATATTATGTGGGAACTCAGTCAAATCATGTTTTGGATTTTGGTTTTTGAGGCAAAATAATTAATTGGGGGTGGGGTGGGGTAGGAGGGTGTTAGCTGTGTGCCTGTGTTTGTTCTTTGCTTTGGGAAAATGGAAAAGGATTGCTTAACATATTAAGAAATGGTGGTGATTGGTGAGGGTTTTGTTATAACATAAAAAAAGAAAAAATATAGTCTTGATTCGTGGTGGAGTGGGTTTTTTTTCCGGGTTACTAGTTTTTCGGGTCAGGTTGTTTTGATTTTTGCTAAGAAAAACTGACCTGATAACTGACTCATTTAAAATTCGGGTTAGTTAGGTTTCAATCGGTCGAGTTGTTTGGTTTTCGGGTTTAGATGTAAAATGAAAATAAATATTATTTATTATTAACAAAATATCACAAAAGTTCATATTGCTACTAAAAAATATCAATAAATATAATATTTAAAAGTCCTAAAACTTAATGTTTTATATACCAGAGACTTCAAACCAAAACGGATCTATAAAAAAACAATAAATGTTCAGGTTTATTTTCGGGTTTCGGGTTTTCGGCTGGGAAAAAATGACCCAATAACCAACCCATAGAAGGTTCGGGTTATTTGGATTTGGGTTAGTTCAGTTCAGGTTGTTCAGGTTTCAAGTTTAGATGTAAAATGAACATGAATGTTTTTTTTTTTTTCACAAAAGTTTATATTGCTACAAAAAATATCATTAAAATTCAAAGATCATTTGACAATATGATGTTATAATGTTTAAAAGTCTCAAAACTTAATATTCATCTATAAAAAAACAATAAATGTCCAGGTTTCGGATTTTCGCTTAGGAAAAGAGTGACCAAATAACCAACGTATAGAAGGTTTGGGTTGGTGGGATTCGGGTTTTTTTATATATTATCTAACTAGGTTATAACCCCGTGTATTACACGGGGTTGAATAAATAAATTTTATATACTAAATAATAAAACAATATATCTTTAAAATTCTCATTTATTGTACGGGTTGAATAAATAAATTTTATATACTAAATAATAAAACAATATATCTTTAAAATTCTCATTTATTGTACGGGTTGAATAAATATAATTTTATATATTAAATAATAAAAAGTTATATCCATAAGAATCATATTGTACGGGTTGAATAAATGTAATTTTATATACCAAATAAAAAAATTATATCTTTAAAACCACGTGTATTACACGGGTTGAATAAATGTAATATTGTTTACCAAATAATAAAATAATACATCTTTAAAAAATCTCATTTATTACACGGTTGAATAAATGTAATTTTATACACGAAACAATAAAAAAACTCCATCTTTAAAAATATGCTCATTACACGGTTTGAATAAATGTAATTTTCTGTACTAAATAATTAAAAATATATATCCTTAAAAAACCTCGTGTATTTACGAATTGAATAAATCTAATTTTATAATCAAATAATAAAAAAGTTATATCTTTAAAAACCTCATTGTTACATGGGTCGAGTAAATGTAATTTTGTATAGTGAAAATAAAAATATTTAATATAATAATACAAAGTTTGGTTTTCGTGATATAAAAAGATTATTCTGTTGTTGCAACATTTGTTAACGAAGTCTCAATAAATTTAGTAAATGTATAAATGATAAATAATATTAGTTAATTTTATTTTAAGTTTCATCAAATTTATTTGATACCAAACTAAACAAAACGTTCAAATATAATTAATTCAAATAAATAATATTATAAATGAGAAGGAGATTAAACTAAATAATAAGAGTAAACTGCCATTTTAATCCCTAAGGTTTGATCACTTTTGCCACTTTAGTCCAAAACTCAAACTTGTCATTTTGGCCCAAAAAATGAAATCAGTTGATATTTGGCTAATAGAATCCTTTTAGTTTGTCCTTTTCCCCAGGGGAAAATGGCCAAATATCAGCTGATTTCATTAATTTAATTAATAATGTGTTATAATAAAATTATATTAACCGTTTTGTCCCTGAGGAAATGGATAAAATAACAGAATTTTATTAGCCAAATATCAGTTGATTTCATTTTTGGATCAAAATGGCAATAAAAGTGAAACCACAGGGACCCAGATTTAAAAAGTTAGAGTTTTTTTTTATTAATGTGGCAAAAGTGAACAAACCTCAGGGACCAAAATGACAATTTACTCAAATAATAATTATACATAAGATATTAAACTAATAATATTTAGTAGAAGGATTATTAATAATATATATTATTAAATAAAATAATATTTAGTAGGATAGTTATCTATAATTAATTTGAATAAATTAAACTAAAATAATAATTATCTATAAGAGATGGCCTAATATGATGACAAGTGTCTCTAAAGTGGTGATTGAGGTTCAAGTAGCTTTGAATATGGATCAATTTTCGGATAAAAATGGAAAGCACTACATGGGGGGTGGTGGATGGGGTGGTCTTGATGGTGCCAGAAATGGATGAGTTGAACTAAAGCGAAATCTTAAAAAAAAATTGTAATAAAAATCGTGCAAGTGGTGCCAAAAGCGAAATCTTAAAAGAATTGTAATAAAAATCGTGCAAGTGGTGCCAATATTTGGATATTATATTTTTTTATTATATTACTAGATTACTAGACCCGTCTAGTACACGGGTTTAAGGATATAAAATTATAACTTATTTAATTTTATGTTATCTTCATAAATTTATTTAAGTGAATTTTTTTTACCATAGATAATGCAAGAGTTGGTCATGCGTAAAAACCGATTCTTTTAGAAACAAACCAAATTTACATATAAATTGTCTTGTACTTTTATTTATCGTCATGACAAAACATAGGGCGAGAGGAAATTGTCTTTTTTTTCAATTTAAACGTAATCATTATGTTTGGAAGTATTAAACCAAATCTAGGGATAAACATTCGATTGCCAGTATTACTTCCGGATAATATGAGTGCCTCAATAACCTGATCACCCAGTGATAGGACATGTAGTAGAGTTCCATTACATAAACTATTATTTCGATCAATATAACTCCATTTAGGACATCTGGTGAGTATAGACTTGCATCAAAATTATTATGAAGATATTTTATCCTTAAATCCGTGTATTACACGAGTCTAATAACATTAAAAGTGTTTTTAAAGCATGGAAGTAAACTGGTTTTCAAGTATCAAATTAACCTATTCTTTACCATTTTTATTATTATAATATAAAATAATAATTTATTTAATAGATGCTTTAAACATATAGTAAAAAAAAATCTTTTTAAAGAATAAGAAGGTGTTATCACATCGACATTATTTGAAATTGTTTATTATAAGTAGAACTAGGTTAGAACCCTGTGTATTACACGAGTTGATTAAATATATTTTTGTATAATAAAAAAGTTACATCTTTAATTACCCGTGTATAACATGAGTTGAATAAGCACGTGTACTACACAGCTTGAATAAATATAATGTAATCAGTTAACACACACAGTCGTCAAAATACGTTTTTGGTAAAAAGAACTTTGATATACTATTTACATATTATAATATTTTACTTTGTTTTTTATTTTTCTATTATTAGGTTATAAACTTGTGTATTACAAATATTATAACATTTTACTTTGTTGTTTTTTAATTTAGTAACAGGTTAAAAACGTCTGTGTTACATGTGGTCGGATCAATAAAATATTAAATAGTTATTATTATTAAGTGGGTGTATTGGATTTTAATAATCCCAAGTTTCACTAATTGGCCGGTAATAATCCCAACTTCAAAAATTGCCTGTAACAATCCCAACTTGTATGATTTTGGCCCCCAATGATCCTTTGCTAACTGGGTTATAGCCCAGTTAGTTTTTTGCTGACTGGGCTGCTGACGTGGCACCATCACCACCTCCACCTCCTCCTCCTCCACTGCCACCACCATCTCCTCCAGCCACCACCATCATCTCCGACCACCACCATTACCCACCACCATCACCTCCGACCACCTCCACCTCCACCTCCACCCACAGTCTTCCAGCACCGGAAAAACACTATCACCTCCGATTCACCAAATCCACCAAACACCCCACCCTTCCAACCTCCGGCCACCACCATTAAACTGCAATCCACAACTCCAACCGCCTCACCGGAAAAACGTGATACCTAGATATGGTGGAAATTTTGAAGTTTTGAGCGGCGGAGAAGGTCACTAGAGGTTGGAGATGACAAGTGGTGGTCTCCTTTGGTGGTTTCAGGGGTAAAGAAGGTCGTCGGAATAAGTTGTAGGTCACCGGAGTTGCGTAGATGGTGGAAATTTTAAACTTTTGAGAAGCGGAGAAGATTAAAGGAGGTCGGAGATGATTGGTGGTGGTCTCGTTTGGTGGTTTCAGGGGTAAAACGGGTCGTCGAAATAAGTTGCAGGACACCGGAGTTGGGTAGATGATGGAGGTGGTCGGAGGTGATAGTGGTTTCCGGTGGCAGATGATGGAGGTGGTCGGAGATGATGGTGGTGACGGGAGGAGATGGTGGTGGCAGTGGAGGAGGAGGAGGTGGTGATGGTGCCACGTCAACAGCCTAACATTTAAGTTTTTAAACACGTCAGCTGCCACGTCACCTGCCACGTCACTTTTAACTAACCCAGTTAGACAAGGATCATTGGTGGCCAAAATCTTACAAGTTGGGACTGTTATAGGCAATTTTTGAAGTTGGGATTATTACCGACCAATTAGTGAAACTTGGGATTATTAAAATCCAATACCCCTATTAAGTGTAAAAAATAAAAAGCCTCAGGCTCTCAGCCACCGCCATTAGAGACTTCTGAGTATGAAATGAATCTGTTCACAATTCAAATAAACGCAAATTTTGCACTCAAATATACATCCAGTCCATTAAATTCACTTATTTCTTCTTTCCCCATTCATGACCCATTGCTTTGTACCTAAATATTAGTTTTTATTCTTCCCTATTTAATAAAAAATAATATGCACTCTTCAATTTGAAATCACATACAAAACTAACGTGAGGCTATCAACCTGCAATATGCCTTGTTTGGCATTTAGTCAGTGAAACGCAGGCTGAATCTCTCCTCCAAGTGGATGTTGATAGCTCGGAATGAAAAGGGGCTTGCTACATGTGAATGGCACCATAAGTTTAAGAGATCCAATTGTGTTTGGACTACATCTCCGGTGAAAACAGAGGCAATTTTGCTTGGGTTTCAGGCAGTTTTGCGTTTGCGCCACATCTCCGTTCCATTTTGTGAGTCAGTTGATGTCGGCCATTAAACGATAGTGGGACCCTCACATGTTAGGCATGTGAGGGAAATAAACTGAGATAATTAACTTGGTTAGTCATAAAGGATTAAACCAACAACAAAAATAAACTTAAAGGATGTTTTTAGCAAGTTTTAAACATTAAGGTTGGAACCTGCAAGTTTGAGGAAATATAAAGGACGTTTTGTGCAATTTACTCGCAAAATAATAAAAAAAAGATAAGTATAAAGATTATATTAGAAGATAAATATAAATATAGAGATATAGTTATAGATAAACGTCGACTTAAAATATGGGATAACTTGATAAAATTATTTTAAATAAACATAGATATGTAGCGGAAAAACTAAAAAATAGATGTCTCTCATATCGACACGTGTCCATCAATTGGTTTCTTTTATTATATGTATAGATTGTTACTAATAACTAATTATATATTTTAGATAATTCAAAAGTAAATTATCAATATCTAAGCAGACAACAAAACATTTATTAGTATTAAGTTGTTAAGAAATTTTTCATTGTTTTGTATTAATTAATTAATAATAAAAGTAAACTGCAATTTTACCCCCTGTGGTTTTGGGTGATTGGCACCCTTACCCCCCCCCCCTAATGAAATAATTGCAATTTTACCCCCAACGTTTGCTGTTATGTTGCAACCTTACCCCCCGGCCTCAGTCAACAGTAGTTTGACCCTTATAGGTAAGGGTATTTTAGTAATCTTACCATATATTATTATTATTATTTTTATTATTATTTATAAAATCAAATTATAAATAATAATTTAGGAACAACAGCAGATCAGTAGGGTGGAAGACACGCATGGAGTGGGAACAACAGCAGATCTAGCTCTCAATTCACCAATCTTCACTCCCCTAAACCCAAATCGCAATTCGACCCATTATTCCCACACTCTCCACGATCAAAACCCAGATCTAGCTCCTTCAATCTTCCTCAAATTCGATCAGAAAACCATGAATTCTCGATCGGTTGCAGTCGCCTTTATCGGGTTCGTGTTCATGGCTTTGTTTGGTGTCAATCGAGCTCAAGAATTCGCTCCAGTTCCGGCTCCGGTTCAGGGTAATGATGGTGCTGCGATTGATCAAGGGGTGGCCTATCTTCTTCTGTTGGTGGCACTTGCTATTACTTATCTTGTTCATTAGAGTTGTATTTGGTGTTGGATTTGGTTGATTGTTATATTCTTTTGATTCTTATATAGATTTTAGTTAGTGTGGCAGTGGTGGTGCTCGATAATGGTGGCTGGGGGTGAAACGGTGGAGAGTGGGCTGGAGGTGGTGGGTGGAGGTAATGATGATCTAGTAGGTGCCAATCCTTCTACCAGAACTAAAAGAAAAGGTAAATAATAATATTTTCATTATATGTATATATTTCCAAGTTAGTTTTGTTGCTCTGTTTCTTATTATTATTATTGCTCTGTTTCTTACATCAGTTCACATGGTTACAACAACCTCATCACTTGAGCTTAGAAATCCCCTAAATTGATTACAGAGATATGAGTTTTTCATTATATGTATATATTTCCTAGTTAGTTTTGTTGCTCTGTTTCTTACATCAGTTCACTTGAGCCATTTATGGGAGCTTAAATTTTAATTTATGTTGAATAGATTGTGTGTTGAATGGTTTAAATGGTCAATGGGTGTGCAAATTTAGTTTAAAGATTGGATCTTTTTTGTGGGTTTGTGGTCAATGCTTCAAAGTAGGTGTTGCATTTGATTATGTATATACATCATATATTCATACATGTGAATATGTGTGTGGTTATTGTTACGGAGAAGTTGCAGGTGGTGATTAGGAATGGTTTGGTTGTATGTATGTGTATGATTGGAGGCTGGGGTGTGGAGTTGACGGTGATGATTGTTGAAGATGAAGGCGGGTGGTGGGTTTTTTTAGAGAGAGAGAGGGGGGGAGGAAGAAGATGGCAGTGGTGGTTGTGGTGGTGAATGGCGGTGGCAGTGGTGATTGAGGGTGGTGGCTGGAGGTGGCAGTGGTGGTGAATGGCAGTGGCAGTGGTGGCAGGGGGTAATATTACAGAGTAAACAAAACACAGGGGGTAAAATAAAAGGGTATAATAGTCATTTCACCATCAAGTCAACAGACCAGTCAACAAAATTGAGCTTAGGGGGTAAGGTTGCGACATAACAGCAAACAGTGGGGGGTAAAATTGCAATTATTTCGTTAGGGGGGGTAAGGGTGCCAATGACCCCTAACCTCGGGGGGTAAAATTGCAGTTTACTCTAATAATAATAATAATATTAGTGAATTGAAGGAGAGAATAATGTGGAATTAATTTTTTATTAATATTAGATTATTTTATTTAAATTACCTTGTATTTAGGCTTTGGTCTAGGAAAGGTAGAACTTTGCCATCAGAAAATATTCGAGACACCTTGAAAAGAAAGAACACAAAGCCGATATGAGACTTTATTGAATTAATTATGAGGTTTATACATTGTATTATGAAAAAGTAGAGAAGATTAGTGCTAAAGTTATATTCGAAAATTGGGTAATTACTATTTAGTAATGTAGCCATTTAGTTAGTCGTCAAACACAGTTTGCATGTGTCGTTATGATAATAACGGTTAACAAAGCATTTTTAACATGTAAAACAATACCTCGAAAACATATTCTCGTTTATTATTTAAAACTTATTGTTTTTCATATTTGGAATCTGATTTTGTAACTTGTATTCTTCTTTAAATGCTTTTGTGGTGTACTTCAAACCGGCCGGTTATACCGGTTGGACCGTCCGGTAGAACCAGTTAAACCACCTGGTACACTCGGTTGAACCGCCAGATACACCCAATTAAATCGTTTCTGAACCAAATCCGGTACTGCATAAAAATCAGATTTTAAAATATTCTTTAGGGGTTAGGATCAAATACAAAGGATAAAATAAATAAGAAGGGTAAGAAGGATTCTAGTCCATTGATCTTAGATTTGGAGGGTTGAGATTAGTTGTAGGAAAAAGAAGATAATAGAAGGGCATAAAGGGAATCCTATATTTATGGATTTTCTCTCTCCACATGCAAGGCACATGCCAATTCCCCCATCGATTTAAAACGTCCATAACTTTTTCATACGACATTTTAAAAAAAAAAAAATTCACCATAATAATGAGCGTTTTTTTATCTTTAATATGAGTACCATATTATCATATAAAAATAAAATAAAAAAATTCATTTTTACTGGGTTTTTTTTTTGCATTGTGTTAAAGGTTCGGGTCATTGTGTCTTTTAACTAGGTTTTGGTCAGTAGAGTTTCTATACATTGTGTTATTATCAAAACCTATAACACAATGTTAATTTGGGTTTTATCGATTGCGTTTTTATAAGAACCTATAACACAATAAATGACACAATGAAGATGGTGTTATATCTGGATTTTCTATAAATTGTGTTATTAGTTCAGGTCATTGTGTTTAATATGTTATTCATTGTGTTTTAATATGTTGTCTATTGTGTTTTAATAATTTGTTTAATTTTTTTATTATCTTTGTTCATTGTGTTTTAGTTTGTTGTGTATTGTGTTTTTAGTTTGTTTTCCATTATGTCTTCATCTGCTTTCCATTGTGTCTTTTATCTGTTGTCATTAATTGTGTCTTTTATCTGTTGTCATCAATTGTGTTTTTATTTTGTCTGATACTTATTGTGTTATATGTTATCGCCATTGTGTTATACGTTATGGTCATTGTGTTTTAGTATGTTGTCCATTGTATCTTTAGCTGTTGTCATTGATTGTGTTTTTTATCTACTTTACATTGTGTTTTACATCATGTCCATTGTGTTATTATCAAAACCTATAACACAATGTTAATTTGGGTTCTATCCATTGCGTTTTTATAAGAACCTATAACACAATATATGACACAATGAAGATGGTGTTATATCTGGGTTTTCTATAAATTGTCTTATTAGTTCATGTCATTGTGTTTAATATTCATTGTGTTTTAATATGTTGTCCATTGTGTTTTAATAATTTGTTCAATTTTTTTATTATCTTTGTTCATTGTGTTTTAGTTTGTTGTGTATTGTGTTTTTAGTTTGTTCTCCATTGTGTCTTTTATCTGCTGTTATTAATTGTGTCTTTTATCTGTTGTCATCAATTGTGTTTTTATTTAGTCTGATACTTATTGTGTTATATGTTATCGCCATTGTGTTATACGTTATGGTCATTGTGTTTTAATATGTTGTCCATTGTGTCTTTATCTGTTGTCATTGATTGTGTTTTTGATCTACTTTACATTGTGTTTTACATCATGTCCATTGTGTAATATGCAACTGGGTTTTTGAATTTTTTTTGAAAAATATAACAATATGGTACTCATATTAAAGATAAAAAAACGCTCGATTTTATGATATAATTTTTTTTAAAAACAAATGATGTATAAAAAAGTTACGGACGTTTAAAAATTGGAGGGGAAATAACATGTGACTTGCATATGCATTTTCTCTTTCCTCTTGTAGACAAAATTACCCTTTCCATTTAATTCCTCCTAGGACACTTGTCACTCTCTGGTGGCTTCTTACCCTTCTTATTTTTAAGTACTTTGTATTATAACTCAACCCTATTGTTTAGAATTGATTGTTTTTATTATTATACTTCTTTAAAAACACATGAATTTAAGTTTTATATGAAATCTAAATTTGAATAAAAGATATGACGTGAATTAGCATGTGATTTTAACATATTTGTTTTAGAACTACATTAACGTATCATTTAAATAAGTATGATCATCATTATATTGCTTTTATAGTCTTTCTAACTTGATGCATAATGTGATTCATTTTCTTTCAACACAACAAAAATCGTGATAATTTCGTAAACATTTTCTTATAACACAACAAAAATCATGACAATTTCGTAAACCTAGGAATTTATACTTGAGTACATACTTTCTCAAATGAAAAATGACTTTTAATTTAATATTCTTTTAGATAAAATAAATTTATTTATTATACTATTAAATTAAATTTGTAATCTTTTGGGTCCCTTGTTAGGTGCTTTGTTTCAAACCTAGATGCAAATTGTTAAGTGTTAACTAACCTTTCTTCAAAACTAATATTCTTTGTTATCTTCAAACTAAAGGGATGGTTGAACTCCACCAATAAATTAACAAATCCCATAAACCTAATCCCATACTATTTGGATAATCCAATTTGATAATTAATATTGTTTTAAAATTTTTGTATCAACTGAAAGTTAAATAAAAGTTACCTAACATTATCTTTACAGTTTAGAAATAAATACTCCAAATGCACGGAAAACAACCCACTATCTGAAAAAAATTAACAGAACATTTGGATTACTGGAGGACTACTGGAGTATCATCGTGTCACCAGAGGAACCACCCGATCATATTCATCTCTACTAGACAATAATGTATATACACCAATTCAAGAAGAAACTCAATAAATCTGAGAAGAACATCCTTGTGGGAATCGAACGCAGAACCGACTAATCCCTAAACCTTATCTCACCTCAAGATGCCACTAAACTATACTTTTAAGTGTAAAATAGTTAAGGGATTTATCAAAAATTACTTTGTATTATAAGTGTTAAATACTTAAGGGGTTAAACTAAAATAGAAAAACAACTAGCATTATAAAACACATACACACATATTACATGAGTCATTGGACATTTGTTTTCATTTTTAGTACATATATAACACAAAATCCCCCTTTACTTTTTTTTTTTTTTTTGAAAAAGTAACTATTACATAATGTTAAATAATAGAAAACTATTTTTTTTGTAATTTATAGTCTACTTTTAAAACATCTATACATATAATAAAAGAAATCAGATATCTGATACTTGTCATATTATGGGTGATCATTATGGAGTGTTTTCCGCCTAAAATGTATTTATTCAACTCGTATAATGTAATACATGAGATTTGGGGTAACTTTGTAGAATAGTAACCAAATTTTAAAAGTGTTTCAATTAGGTCACTCAAGTTTTAAAAGTGTTCCAATCAGGTCACCCAACATTCATTCTTTATTAAAATTAAGGGTTTTTTCATCCATTTCATAGGTAACCGTGGTGATGTGAATTTTTGTTTCTTTTTTCTCTTTTATTTGTTGCTAACGTCGAGTGATGACGTGGATTGTAACTTGTTTTTTTTAATTTTTAATGTAATTAAATGGTTTTTATTTTTTATAAATATAATTTCATATATTAAAATAATTCGACCCGATCATCTTATGCTCCATTTTTTTCTTGACACATGGAAAAAAAGACATGTCTCGATTTGAATGTTAAGTTATCTAATTGGGACAAAAAAGACACCAGTGACCTAATTAGAACACTTTTAAAACTTGGTTACTATATAAAATTATATGTATTCAAACCATTTAATACACGGGGTTTTAACCTAGTATAAACTATAAACATATAGAAAATATTAAGAACTAAAACATGGATCTTTAAAACCCACCAATTTCTTTTATAAACCACTAATAATTTTCTTTTTCAAAACCCACAAATATTAATCAAGCCCTATTCTTTTCTTAACTAGCATATGGCTTTAAAGTTTAAACTCAATCATATTTCTAAAATATGTTGGCATTTTAGAGTTGATTAAACGAGCTTCCATAATTCTAGAAGTATGACTGACATGAATTTCATTTGGCTCAGTATAAAATAATGTCGTATATCATTTATGTTTATATAAATTATTCATAAAAAAATTAAATAGGTTTTGATATTAAATCAAAATCAGAAGTTTTTTTTTAAGAAAAACATATGTTGCTTGTTATAAAAGAAAATGTTTTATTGGGGTTGCCGGTCATCAATGCACAATAACCTAGTTAAGTATAATAGAGGATACAATAGCAAGATTTTTATATAATAAACCTCAATTATACAGTAAACCTTATAAAATGTGTTCATAATTTTTTGGTTCACCTAACTATTAATATAGCATAATTCTTGTCGGGTGTAATTCTTTTCCATTGAGACGTAGATCATAAATCTAAGCATGTTCTTGAGGTCCACATTTGTTATCGGTGGAGTTGATAACAATAGTGATAACGATAAAAAAATAAAAAATAATAATAATAATAATAATAACAGTGTTAATAATTTTATTTTTTTTATTAAAAACTGTTATGCTTCCTCCAAAATAATTTATAAGTTTTGACTTTTGAGTGTACATCTTCATATTTTGGTGTTGTTTATGCACACATTAATTAACAATAAGTACTACCTTAATTATATATATTGATTTTAAGGGACGATGAATAGTAACTTTATTTTTATAATAATATATATTATTTTATTATTTAATATATTATAATAGTTTATTATTATATTTACTTTTAATAACATATTTTTCTTTTTTGTAAACATCTATTTCCTTTACTTTTTTTAATAATTATTTTTTTTCTTTTTTTAACATATATTAATTTATCGATTAATTTGATACTTCTTTAATAAGTTACGTTTATAACTTTTTTCGAAAAACTTAAGTACGTAGTTGTGCTTGATTTCTTTCCCTGGCATTCCGTTATAAGTTTTGTTAAAACGATGTTACACTCAAAATAAAGTATTTATTTGGTATTATAAACGGTACGATGATAAACTAAATCGTTCTAATGGTTTGATTTTCGAAACAATATGTTTTATTTTCAAATCACGTTTGTTTTACATTATCATTTGCTAGGTTTCGCCGCAACGCGCGATATGAAAAACTAGTTAGAATTAAGATTACCCTACTAGAGTAGAATTAGAGTAGGATGGGTTGTTGACGATCTGAACGAAAAAACATTTTATCAACGGTGGTATCTAATGATTTATCAACAGTGATATCTAATGATGTCGTTTTCTTATTATTTGAACTCCAAACTGTTTTCGCTAAAGTTGGTAAAGCCGAATATTATACAATTCTATTGTAACCAATAGTTTTATTGTAAACATAAAACATTCAATTATTAATTTGAAGTTACTTGTTAACATCTTAAAACTTGAAAGCCACACTGGCACATTGCACCCATCATAAAAAATAGCTGGATTGTACTCATTTGTCCTCCATAATTAACAAAAACATGAAAATTCTTACCAAGTTTATGAGTTTATATAGAGCTTGAGATTTATTTTATGAATATACAAATAAAAACTTATCAGATATGAATATATACAGAAAAATATATCCTTTGAATATTTTATAAGACAAGATTATAAATTTTGTTAATCAAAAGACTTTAACTATTTCAATGCATCGAGTAGTTATTACCATGTATGCATAATAATTGTAAAATTCATTTGCAATTAACATGTCACATGAAAAGTTGGTTGAATGCATGTGTATTTCCTTTACCTATTCAAGGAACTCACCGAAATGTCGTAATCAACACTCATCTCTTTTTGTACTTGCACTTCTGTAATGTTATAATTTTTATTTTTAACTAAAAATTTAAAAACAACTTTTTAAAAGTAAAAATATCATTTAATGTGTTTGTCAATCTTTAAAGGATTCTGACATTCTGTAATGGAGTTCTTTTTTTTTTTTTTTTAACGGCAAATTTGGATTACTGACGGACCACTGGAGTATCATCGTGCCACCAGCAGAACCACCCGATCATATCCATCTCCACTAGGCAATAATGCCTATACACCAATTCAGGAGGAAACCCAATAAATCTGGGAAAAACCCCCTTTGTGGGAATCGAACCCATGACCTAATGGTCATAAGTCTTATCCCACCACCAAGATACCACTAGGCTATAATGCCATGGGTTCTGTAATGGAGTTCTGGGTGGCTGAAATTAGGGATGTGCAACGGTTCAGAACCGGATCGAACCGAATCAAATCGGAACCGAACCGGAACCATTAATTGCTAGATTTAAGAACCGGAACCGAACCGTATTATAATGGTTCCGGTTCGGTTCCGAACCGGTTAAACGGTTCTCGCGGGAACCGGTTGACAATTAAATCGTAAAATTAACAATTCAATAAAAACGAATCAAACCATTTAAAACATTAACTAAGAGTTGCAACATTCAAACTTCAAACCAACCAAAATAAAACTAGCAAAGCAACAATAAAAAATTTCAAGCCATAAAACAAACTCTAAATAAAACTATTACAACCATCGTGTTAACAATTAAAACAAACATCTTCAAACTTCATTCGATCTTCATCCTCTCAATCTTCTCATAAACATCTAAATGAAACCAAGTGTTAGCAATTAAAAAATAAACGAATAATGCACCTACTGTATTTGGTTCACATGAATAGATTAATCAGTAATGCATCTACTGTATTTATCAAGCGACACACTATTTATATACACATTTACAATTTGATCAACATTGATTTGTTTATTTTTGTTCAATTTTTATTTTCACATACAGAAAACTATATGTATCAGAAAGCAAACATCTAAAAAGAAAATATATGCAATCATAAAAAAATGTCATGTAGAATAACGTACCTGTATTTGTAGGGTGTTGATGGAGATGAACTTGTATGATAACAATTAGGGTTAGGGTTGAGAGATGGAGAAGAATTAGAAGATGAAAGATGAGATCATGGAATGAATATAAGAGGAGAGAATAAGGATTAGGATGGTCGTATGATGTTGAAAAGTAGCGGCGGACTTATAATATAATGAGGGGTATCACGGGCTACGGTAGGGGTGAGCAAATAGAAAAACCCGACCCGACCCTACCCGACCATTACCCGACCCGACCCGAGAACCGATCAAACATAAAATACAGAACCGATTCACTACCCTAAATATAGGGTCGGTTCCGGTCCATATGTCCAAGTCGGGTTTCACCATGAAAAGAACCGAGAACCGGCCCGACCCGATTTTATATGAAAAATTGGAACCGATCTAAATACCTAGGTAGTTGGGTTCGGTTCGGGTTGGGTAGATTTTCGGTTCGGTTCTCGGTTATTTTCGGTCCGGACCTAAACTTGCTCACCCCTAGGCTACGGCTCAACCTCGTTTTCGTAGTGTAATTTTTTTTCGGTTTTATATAAAAGATACACTTGAACAAATGCGAGTATACCCCTAAAAAATAAGATACTTTAACTTATTAAAATTCTAAATTTTTATAAGCACAAACCTTTTACAACACCAAACTTGTATAATAATTAAGCACAAATAAAGTATAATATAATTGAAAGACGCCCAATTGATAAACATACCTCAAGCCCCAAAACAAATTTCTTTTTTTATTATTGTATGATTGCTCGATAAAAAATTCTTTTTTTGGATACCCCTAAATTAATGGGCTAGGTCCGCCACTGTTGAAAAGCCCATTAATAAAATAGGGTTTTAAATATTTATAATCCCAACTGGTTCTAGCGGTTCTTTAACTGGAGCCGTGGTTTTAACCGGAACCGAACCGGCAACCGTTTTTACCCGAATTTAAGAACCGGATCCGGACCCTATATACAAAAATATGGTTTGGATCTAGCGGTTCCGGTTCGGTTTCCCGGTTCTAGCGGTTCTGAACCATATATTGCTCAGCCCTAGCTGAAATCTTTTAGTATCCTGAACAATTTTTTAAAATCAAACCTGTTGATTAACAAAATTTACAAATAATTATTTTATTCTTTTCATATCAAACCTATTTTTGTAGTTTTGAAGCAAATCTCTAATTAAATCTTTAATATTTATTTAATATAATCATTGGTGGAGCTTCTCATGGGCAAATTTTAAACGGCTAAAATTACACAAAATCTGTTTTTAACGGGACTCGAACCCTTGACTTTAAGGGAAGAACACCTTAACTCCAATGGCTTTGTCAATTGGACCCAACCCCCACCCTTTACAACGGATATATAATATTGGATTTTACCAATGAAAATTGAAAATATTGCGATGGATCACAAATGGTCATTAGAAATTCGATTTTTCATTTTAGGATTTTGTTCCTGATAGACCATTAAAATTATAATTTTTTCCTTCTCTTTTTGAAGATTTTGTTTGATTAGTTGATGAAAACAAGCTTTCTAGTAGTGTGTTGGATTAACGATATAAGGTCATACGTTGTGGAATAACTAAACCATTGCCACATCATTGTCATGTCATCGCCATGAATGAATTTGAGCAATAACTAAATACCCAAATAGCCACTTAGGCTATAGCCTAGTGGTATAGAGGAATTATCTCTTGTGGGAAGACCAATGTTCAAACCTTGGGAGGTGTAACTATTTAAACGGAAAAATTAGTTGTTTAAAAAAAAACTAAATACCCAATAACTAGGTGTGATGAATTACCAACCAATAAATATAAAATAAAATAAAAAATAATAAGAAAAGAAAAGACATTATTGGCTAAAACGGGTGGACCCATCTCTCATGTGCCTAATGTCCATTAATGGAATAGCGGGGGTGCCCTTGGCGCCCGCCATTAACGCCCTTGCGCGTTGTTTAGCACCCCTATGCTGATTTGGCATGGAGGCACTATTCCACAACACATAGCTTAAGAAAATTGAGTTTGAAAGAGTTCAAAGAGTATCGACTATGAGAAGCTACAATTAATAAAGAAGTGGTTAGTTAATATTTAGTAAAAGATTTTGGAAAAAAAAAAAACAATATCATGAATAGTTATATAACTAAATAAATGATACAAAAGGTCGATTATTACATTGATAAAGTCATAAAACTGATACTCTGATAGAGCTATGGCTATATGGCAAGAGGCAACAAATGTTATATTTTTATTTTTCTTATCTTTGTATGATATTAATTTATAATGTCAAATTAATGATATAATATTTAAATAAACATATCCACATCCAAATAAATATAAAAGAGACATCGATTGTTACAGTGTATCGATCATTAGATTGGATGTTACAACCTATGTCAAGTATACGTGGACCATACCGAAATATAATTAAATAAAAAAAATTACTAAATATAGCATTAAAGGCTGAAGACTTGTTATACCTTACCGTTAATGTAAGTTATGGCTATCCATGATAATAAATTGGTTGTTATACTTTTATAAGACGTAGTGGTGAAGAAAAATAATGCCCCCACCATGGGGCATTATCCGACACGTGGCAGTCCAGTCAGTATGGGGCGTTATTGCAAAAGTGGCGTAGTGAGAATAATGCCTAATAATGCCCCCTCTAATCATTAAAAAAAAAAAAAAAAAAAAACAAGATCCAATTTTTTCAAACTCTCCTCCACTCCCATTGGCTAGTCAAAGTCTCCTCCACTCCCATTGGCTAGTCAAAGTCTCCTCCACTCCCATTGGCCACTTCAATACCACTTCCAGCGTTTTAATTAAAACGCCGAGATCGATTTTTTTTCAAAAATAACGCCTAATAACGCCCGGTGTAGTGGGGGGAGGGGCGTTTTGGGACGTTTTTTTTCAATTTTTTTTAAAAATCACGCCCCACTACGAGTGGTCTAAAGGAAAAATAAAAATCAGTTGTTACAACAACTCTTATGGACTTAATAAAGCCCTATTTCATAAGCTTTTTTGGTCTTCCAAAACATAGTCACAACTCACAACTATGGATGCTAAATGAGTATATTGCAGTTAAAATCATGTCCAAATATGTGAACCCAAACACAACATGATTTTTGTTTTTTTGTTTTTTTTTTTTTGTGATGACACAAACATGGTTCGTTTAACCTTAAAAAAATTACAATACTTTTTTGCATATTAACTAATACTCTAAAATTAGAACTTTACAACCAATAAACCAAATGCATATAAATTGATTATGTTTAAAGTCTAAAAATTGATAAACGTATCTCATTTATCTTTTAAATTCACCCATTAGTTTAAGATGCAACATAAAAACGTATTTTTTTTTTTAAATAAGTATATATTTTATTGGATTAAATGGGTCAACTATGAGCTTGTGAGGTCGACCTAAACATGACTTGTTTAGCTATAAGTGTTCACATATTCAACGGAAAACTGATTTGAACTCATTAGACTAAGCATAAACTCGTAGGTTATGTGTTAGATTCGTGTCATATCATAAATTCACACCATAATCACAATAAAATTTGGTCATGATTAGTATGCTTTAAAGGCAAATTAATTCAAAGGATATTCACATGTGATCAAGGTCGGCCTCAAGGGTGAGCGAGTCGCACTCCCAACCATAGCCTGTTTTTCCTGAGGGGCCTAAATTTATATATATTTTCTAAAAAATGAAACCGAAAAACTTATGTCACACCCCTTTCTGCGGCGGAAGCACGATGTTTGATCATGAAAGGTTCTCATTGCATATGAAAGGTAAACATACTACATGCTCATAAAAATAACTTCAAATGTCATTACTATTACATAACGGAAAACATGGTTAAGAGTTTACGTCACGAAACGACACATTGTCTGAAAGTTTACAACTTATTTAAGACAAACATAAACGACATCCACGAGCATGAGTAAGACTGCGCGCACATCCACTTCTAGTTACCTGAAATGCATGTGAGTTTTGGAAAAAACGTCAACATAATGTTGGTGTGAATTCATGCAGTTTTTGTATTTCACGTTTGTATACTTTGTACAAAAACATAGTTGGTATATTGTGTAAATCCAGTATTCTTGAGTACACCACGTACTCATGTTAAATCAAGTAATCATGTGTACACCACGTACTCATGTATAATTCAAGTTTACTTGTGTACCCCACGTACTTAAGTATTAATCAAGTTTTAGTATGGTATGAATCTTATGTAAATAAAGTATTCCTGTAAATATCAGGATTGTTAATGGGTTGCAATGCCTGTAACATGTGACACGACATAGGAAGTCACCAAACCATAGGCATTTTTCTAGTTGGCATATTCTGAGACACAAAAGCACTGCTCGGTACTCGTCCTCACCAAGAGTGTGGCTGCCCGACACCCGTTAGATCTAACCTTTTGTTCTGCGGTCTAGGTATATTGTTGATTAATGGTGCTTATGGTACCCTATTCGTGACACGATTTCTCGTATCACTTCTCAAAACGCATCATACTCGGTACTCGTTCTCACCAAGTGTGCTTCTTGTATTTGTATCATACCATTTATAAACATTGTAACATTTGTACATGTATTTCACCCCCGAAGTTATAAAACTGAAAACAGTTAAAGAAAAGGGGGAGCATGAACTCACAACTTTGCGTTCCTTGCGTCGTAAACTTCACCGGATTTGCTTAATTAACGTCGTGACCTATACGCGTTTTCTTAACGTTAGTCACTAGACTTGTGTCGCACAAGTACAGTCACTCTCTTTTGTATATGTTTTCTTGTGTTAAAAATAATTCATATTTTTAACTAAGTGTCTTACTTATATTATTTTCTCAAAAATAAATATAAGTTTCTTGTATTTTGCACTTTGCACCCGAGTTATGTATCTTGTATTTTGTATGTGTATTTTTGTGTTTTTACTTCTCATGAGTAATTAGTGTATTTTCGAGTCCTAATACACTATCAAGTATAACACATACTACATACACTTAGCATAAAATTTATTGATCAGTAAATATATATATTTTCCTCAAAAATATACATACTTAATATAAATTTTAATCTTGAAGAAAGCATCATTTCTTATCACCAAAAATTAGGGAAACATTGGTAATATTTTTAGATACATTTTTAGGGAATAAGTTTCTCAAGAACTTATATTTTCTAAGTGTCAAAATTTATAAAAATTTTGACAGAGTTTCCCCTAAAAATGGAGGTTTCCCATGTTTTCAGAACATGTGTTTATTTTCTTTTAAAATCATCAACAACCAATTTTTCAACAACAATTAACAACAATATATACTAATTTCTCTATTTCATGAACTTGAGAATTTACAAAAATGTGTAGTAAGTTACTAGGGTATTTAGTAAGTCTTGTTACTCTTTAAGGTGTGTTTGTTTCTTTAAAAGCTTCCTTTTTAAAGAATTTAGTTCTTTACAACTTGTGACCATATTTTCTAAAAATACTACTTCTTGTATTTTTCTTGTTACACATGTGTATCTTTACTTTATTAACCACCAAAAATAAGGTTTATTTATTTAAGAACCAAGATTAAGTAAAACTTGTATTTTTAACTTGGTTCTTTTGTAAAACCACTTGTAGATCTTTAGATCTACAAGCTTGTAACCTTATTTTCCAAGAAAAATTACATTTATTCAAGTTTCAAGTTCATGGGTGGATGGTTTCATCATCCTTCATATTTTTAGCATTTACATCTTGCTAGTTCATGTTCTTAAACATGAACTAGCATGTCTAGATGATGATCCATCCTACTTCTACTACCCAACATCATCAAATAATCATAATTACACAAGATTCACATGATTTACCCATATATCTTCTCTTTATCCACCATTTATCACTTTATGTTCAAGACTTAGCTTATGTTCATTAGAGTTTTCATCATTTAATCATTCTATCATCTATTAACCACTAAATACAAGATCAAGATGAAGGTTTGAAGCACTTACTACTAGCACAAGGCTAGGGAAGTTTCAAAGCGTAAAAGTGGTGGTTAAAAGAAGATGAGAGAGGTCCTTCAAGATCCGTTGCTTGCAACCTTCCTAATTAGACTCCATACACCTTAGGATATGCTTAGAATGTATTGGAATGGAACGAAAATGAAGGTGTGTAGAGAGGGTGTTTGGGCCGTAAGTATGGAGGTGTGGGAGGAGGAGTTATGGTGTAGTGAAGGTGATGAATGAAGTGAGAAGTTCATGATCTTGAGGTTACTTATATAATCCATGTTTCACCATTAGCCAATGTGTATTGTGCTACTAATTAACCAACACCATCAATTAAAATAATCAAGAAATCAAAGGGTGGGTCACCCTTGTCTCCTAACCGTAAGTGGGGGGGGGGGGGGTCGTCTAGTTCGATTCCAACTTCTTAGTTAGTACTTTGGTTGGAGATCAAAGGTTTAGTTAGTGTGTTATGGTGTGTTAAGTAATATATAGTGTGTTAGGGTGTTCGGGGACCCTAACTAGTTAGAAAAGTAGAAACAATGCTTATAGCATTGTTTTGGTGTTCCGGGTATTATCCGGTTGTTTGGTTAGACACCGGTTCGTTAAAGTGCTAAATTACACTTTTTAGTGTCTTTTAAGTACCTTTTTGTAGCACCTTCGATTCCCAACACTTAGGGAAGTATTCTGGATGATAAAACGACATTTCTGCATGATATTTATATGTCTAAAAGCTTATTAGAGCTGAATTTATTAAAATTATGCACTTAAAGTGCGTTTCGGGTGTTTTTTAGTGCGTATTTTAGCTTCCGTAAGGTATATATACTAAACCCTTGTATGTACTCTTGGGTTTTAATGTATTCTTGTTGTTGGACCTACACCTAGGCTCCAATTTTATTGTCTGGCTGCTTTCTGCAGAATTGTTGACACAATGTGTCTTACCGGTGAGTTTACTAGTATTTCTGACGCAACGCTCTCGTTTATGCATAAAGCAATATTTTGTAGTATACAACGTGCATGAATTCACTTGTATTGTATGTAATCAGACAATGTTGACATCTAAGCACACAATTGCAGTCATTAAATAATAATTAAAGTGTACGGAAATTACCGGTTTCGTGCCAGTTGTCACAGTCTCCCCCCGTTAAAAGAATTTCGTCCCGAAATTCAGGCTGAACTAACTCTCGCAGGAGTCTTCTTGAACAGGTGGATATACTTTTCTTTGAACTGGTCTTCACGTTCCCACGTATACTCGGGTCCATGCTTAGAGCTCCAACGTACTTTGACAAGTTTCACACTGCTCCTCCTGGTCTTGTTGACTTTCCAGTCAGTAACCTCAACGGGTTGTTCTGTAAATCGGAGGGCGTTATTGATATGCACTTCATCCGCAGGGATGATCACGTTTTCTTGTATTGGACTCTTTTTGAGGTTGGATACATGAAACGTATCATGTACTCCATTAAGTTCTTCCGGTAACTCCAACTTGTACGCCACGGTACCAATTCTTTCCAAGATTCTGAATGGTCCGATGTATCGTGGATTCAGCTTTCCACATTTTCCAAATCTTACTACGCCCTTCCAAGGTGAGACCTTTAACAACACTTTGTCTCCCACCTCGAATTCTAATGGTTTTCTTTTCTGATCAGCGTAGCTCTTTTGTCGATCTCGAGCCGCCTTAATGCGCTCTCGGATCTGCACGATCTTGTCAGTTGTCTCTTGTACAAGTTCAGGACTAACCATACGTTTATCTCCAGCGTCTGCCCAACATAAGGGCGATCGGCACTTGCGGCCATACAGAGCTTCGAACGGTGCGGCTTTTATGCTTGTATGATAACTGTTATTGTAGGAAAACTCAACCATAGGCAGGTGAGTATCCCAGCTGCCGCCTAGGTCCATGACACATGCGCGAAGCATATCTTCTAACGTTTGTATAGTCCGTTCGCTCTGGCCGTCTGTTTGTGGATGGAATGCCGTGCTTAGATCTAACTGAGATCCAAAGGCTTCCTGAAATGATTTCCAGATTCTTGAGACAAAGGGTCCATCTCTGTCTGAAATAATTGAGATTGGCACTCCATGTCGTGCCACAATTTCTTTTAAGTATATCTCAGCAAGCTTTCCAGTGCTGTCTTTTTCTCGGATCGGTAGGAAATGCGCAGACTTCGTTAACCGATCGACTATCACCCATATCATATCGTGCCCTCTCGGGGTCCTGGGTAATTTCGTTATGAAGTCCATCGAGATTTGCTCCCATTTCCACATGGGTATCTCTGGTTGTTGTAGTAGGCCGGACGGTTTCTGATATTCAGCCTTAACCTTAGCACAGGTTAGGCACTTTCCAACATAAACAGCAACGTCACTCTTTAGTCTCGGCCACCAATAATATTCTTTCAAGTCTTGATACATTTTGTCTGATCCTGGGTGGATCGAATATCTCGATTTGTGTGCTTCGTCAAGAATGACTTCTCGTATGCCACCATAGAGCGGAACCCAAATGCGCTTCTTAAAGTATAAGGCTCCCTCTTCATTTGGCATCATGTATTTCAACATACCCCGGAGGTATTCAGCTTTACGGTTTTCTATCTTAAGAGCTTCTTGTTGTGCATCACGAATGCGTGCAGTGAGGTTCGTTCGAATAGTCATTTCTAACGCTCGAACCCTCAGAGTCTTAACCCTTTCTTTTCGACTTAGTGCGTCTGCTACAACGTTTGCCTTTCCAGGATGGTACTTAATCTCACAGTTATAGTCATTCAGCAGCTCGACCCATCGTCGTTGTCGCATGTTTAGCTTTTTCTGATCAAATATGTGTTGTAGACTTTTGTGATCTGTGAAGATTGTACATCGAGTACCATATAAATAGTGTCGCCAGATCTTCAAGGCGAATACCACTGCTCCCAGCTCTAGGTCGTGAGTGGTGTAGTTTCTTTCATGTACCTTCAATTGTCTTGAAGCGTAAGCGATGACTTTTTGGCGCTGCATAAGCACGCAACCCAAACCTTGTCGTGAGGTGTCGCAATATGCCACGAAGTCTTCAGTGCCTTCGGGTAATGATAGTATTGGTGCATCGCATAGCTTGTTTTTAAGTAGCTGAAAGGCTTCTTCCTGTTTGTGACCCCAGTCGTATTTCTTGTCTTTCTGTGTAAGGGTCGTTAGCGGTTGAGCTATCTTTGAGAAATTCTCGATGAATCGCCGATAATAGCCCGCTAAGCCCAAAAATTGTCGAACTTCAGTTTGGGTTTTGGGGGCTTCCCAATTCTTTATTGCTTCAATCTTGGATGGGTCTACATGAATGCCTTTCTCGTTCACAACGTGGCCAAGAAATTGTACTTCGCGAATCCAGAATTCGCATTTCGAGAACTTTGCATAAAGCTTCTCTTTCTTCAGTAGTTCCAGAATAGTTCTGAGAATAGTTCCAGAATAGTTCTGAGAACTTTGCATAAAGCTTCTCGTTTTATTTAATGTTGAGCCTTAATTCATTAATTGTTATATGTTAAATGTTAGGATTGCATGTTTTGTTGAGCCTTTACTTGGGCGTGTTGTTAAATGTTGAGCCCTAATTGAGTGATTGTTAATTGTTAGAATTGATTAATTGTTAATAGTTTTCATTTTTGAATTTGGATTTGGATTTGATATTAACAAATTATGCCTCCTAAACAATCATCTGGTGCTCAAAAACGTAAAAAGGAAAAAGTAGATGAAGTAATGTGAAAGTCTCAAGCCAGTGTTGTATATAATTTTGTGCATAAAACGCCCGGTGAAGATCATGTCACACCCCAACCGATGGCGGAAAAATCAGGGTAAGGCACTGAGCGAAACAGATTGTCCAGGAGAAATCCATAACAACTAATGTTACCAAATATTCTTAAGTTACGTCCCATACCTTAACATATCCAGAAAAATAATTATTACAGACCAAGTATCTCAAAGACAAATAAAAGTTGTTCCGACAACTCATAAATTAATTGTTTTGTTTCTAGACTCTTCCTAACTTGATTCCACATAGCAAGCATCCTAGCATCTCAAACTCCTGTCACATACGTTAAAATAGAGGTCAACACACATAGTGTAAAGGTGAGCATACAAGTTTAATAGTATAATAGATAGCGAAATCGTTTTACACATAACCAGCATGTAACATGTAGCAAAGTGAAGCTAGTAGGTTATCGACAATGAAATATGCACAGACGTGACTGCAAGTTGTAGAATGCGCAACATATGTCACCACTGTGACACGTGAAGTAAAGCCCTTAACAACCCCTGCCCACGACAGGTGCTGAGTCCAAACTATAGTACTATCGTTGCTAAGGTATCAGGCAACAATCACTGTGTAAACATAACATACAAGCATTCATCGAGTAACACGTATAACATGCAATAACGGTCAGTGTATAAAAGTGTTTGCGTTGTGTGTCGATTGTGATCTGAATAAGTAACCTATGTAACACCCAAAAGTGCATAAAGCAAAAAGGGTTCGAGTATACTCACAGATTCTGTTAAATGAATAACACAGCCTTGGATTGGATTGAAGGGAGCGCTGGAATGTTAGCCTAATTACGGAATGATAGCGTAAGCGATGAACAATGCGTTAAACGGTGTCGCGTGAACTGGGTAACGAATGGTTGTTCGATCGGATGACAATCCGGACGGATGGTCGTCCGGTCGGATGGCCATTCGGTCGGATTGTCATTCGTTTGGGATGGATGTGTTTGTGTATGATGGCTTTGAAGTCTTCGTTGTAGCATTTTAAAATCAGAGAAGTATCTCTACCTTTCAGGTCGTTCGATTGAACGGTCATCCGAACGGATGGTCATTCGATCGGATGGCGATCCGTTCCAGCGAGACATTTCTCAAGAACAAGTTCACAGCAGGATGGTCATTCGATCGGATGGTAGTCCGATCGAATGACCATTCGTTTGGATAACGGCATGCATTGAAAATGTAAAATGTTTAAGTGTTTGGGACCATAAGTCATCTGATCGGATTGTCGTTCGATCGGATGGCAATCCGATCAACAACCTGATCGTTTGAAACTTGAAATATTTTGCTAAGTTTGAAAAGTTTGCGGTTTGACCGAGACGGTATGACAACGTGTTAAACAACGGAAACCCCGCCGAGTCCAAGTTATCCGATCGAATGGGAATCACCCCGTCTGGTCAGTTAACTGTTCTTGACGGTTGTTCATGTTCAACCCGCTAAGTCGGTCATCTCGTCGATAGGAATCAGTTCTCAAACCGACACTTCACTACAAAAAGAGTGGAAGGCCTGAATGAGCTCCGGTTCTATCGGTTTTGAGTGTAGGAATGTAAAAGAATTGAAAGAAACTTAAATTAGTTTGAAAATGTTTAGATTTAGGTGAAATCAGTGTTTAAACATGTTGAAATCTCTTAGATCTGAGTTGTTCTTGGTGGAATGAGGTCACACTTTGAAGTTCATGAGAACCCATGATGACATCACCCTAGAACATCTCGAATCAGACATATTTCACGGTGAAAAGTGAAGATTTGATGGTGAAAATGATGAGAAAGTGTATGTGGATGATAAAAGTACAAGATTCGAGGAAGAAACTTACAAGAATCGCGAGGAATCGAGAGAAAATAGGCTGAGAAGTCGAAGGGTCGGAGGAGAGCTGTCACATCACTGTTCATGATGTGACATGTGAGTATTTATAGGTGCAGAGGAGAGAAAGGCGGTGCAGGTGTGCGATCGGAGGGCAATCCGATCGGATGGTCATCCGGACGGATGACCATTAGATCGAATGGTCATTCGATCGAAGGGCTCGAGTGAGTTTGGCTTCGATGTTTTATTTTGTGCATTGAGCGTTGCGATGCGTTTAAGCGAGTATCGATTAAGCGATGCGATAGGTTTGAATAATAGTCACATAATTTACATAACCAACATACAACAACATAAATAAACTTGCGTTTCCAGTTTGCGATGAGATTGCGTTGTGATAGACTTGCGATCGCGTTTTCGATTAATCACCATAAACATAATATAAACATGCACAAGTAACACATAAATAACACACACACGTAAAACAATATTCAGAACCTACGATTCAAGTTGCGACGCGATTGCGATGCGATTAGCGATAAAGCGATAAATAGATTAGCGATTAACATGCGATTAAACTGCGATTTATTAGCATTTACTCCACATAATACAACTAAAGTACACAAACTAAAGACATCGATTAACAAGTCAAAGAGTACAATCAATAATTAAGCAAAAAGTGACAGATTGCATTTAGCAATCTTTTCTTCCTTTGACTTTGACTTGTACTTTGACTTCAAAGATGCGGGTTGTTACAGAGCATGTAGAAGTGGAACTAGAAGAGGAGGAAGAGCAAGAACATTTTGGATTTGTTACTTAGCTTTTTAGAATTACACGGATGGTCCCTATGATTTGCACTTTGTAACACATTTAGTACCCATGTACAAATCTAAAGGTTTCAGCAGATCCGGGTTATGGACTAAATTCGTTACAAAGTGCGAACCACGGGGACCATTCGTGTTGTTTTGGAAAGCTAGGGACCAAATCCAAAATTTTTGTCAAACATTGAGACCATCCATGTACTTCATAGTTTAAATAAACCTGAAGTTTCCCCGTATCATCTTACAAATATTTTTGAAGCATTTGAAAGACGTCAATTGTTTCCCAAATGCAAGAATTTATAATTACGGTGGCATTTGCAAAAATGAGTTTTTCGAAATTGAAGATATTGAAGTCTTACTTATGATCTATAATAGCCCAAGAAAGACTTAGTGGATTGGCGATCATAACTATCGAGAACAAAATCTTAGAAAGTATAAGCTGTGAAGACATGATTAATCAATTTGCTATCAAAAACGATAGTTGAGTTTCACGAATCATCGGTTAGCTATTACAGTATGCCATTTTAATACTATGTTTTTGCTATGTCTATTGCTATAACATTAATCGTCGTTTAAAAAAATAGTTTATATAATTCGTTAGGGCTAAGGGCCTTTTTGTTCGGCTCATACAGAATCCTCATACTAACTCTACATCTAATGTTAATTTAAATAATACGTTAAATGATGCAACAATTACAACATTAAATAATACGTTAAATGGTGCAACAAGTTTTATAAAATTAACTACTACTCATTTTCTTGAAGAGAAAAAAAAATCTTATTGATAACTATTTTTTTATTAGTATATATTTTTTTACTGTATGTAAACATAGAGTAAGCTATAGCTTTTTTTTTTTTTTTGGAAGGTGACTTTCTATGTACTGGACCTATTGGTCACCGGGTTCATGTCTAAGACATTCCCCCGTCAGCCCCGCACTCTCGGACGCGATGTTCGATCGGGCCCCGGCCGCCGCGCAAGCTGACTTCCGCCCGGAAACCATACTGCCCCCACACGAGAGACTCGCTGGGGTAACAGCTGGGTAAAACCGGGTTGCCCTCAGGACCGCACCATGCCTCGGTAGGAACGGTCCATCATTGGGACGTCCCCCCCCTAAAGCCACAAGTGGGAGTCGAACCGGTGACCTCCCAAAGGAGGGCCGGCCGACATAAACCCAATGGGAATTACCACTGGGCCACGGGGAGGGATTGAGTAAGCTATAGCTATATGTCGACTGAATATAAACTTATAACAAGAAAAAATAACTTGAAAGTGGTTGTTAAAAAATGATGTGTAAGAGCATTCTCATCCAGTCCATCATATCCAGTGTGTAGAGTTTTTATAATATAAAGAGTATAAAAAGTGGTTGTGAGTGGAGGAGAGAGAAAATGTTACTGTTCATCTGTATATTTGGAGGGACACTGTTCACCCACTATAATTTTTTAATATATATTGAAAGTGGTTGTGAGTGAAGGAGAGAGAAAAATGTAATATATATTGAAAATGAGAGAGAAAAAGTATTTGTTTTTAGTGGAAATATATTGATATAGGAGTTGTTTTTTAGTGGAATGTATGTATATTTTTAGTGGATTGGATGTGAATGCTCTAATATAGTCAAAAAAAATGATGTGACAAGGACCGATTGTCGTTTTGAGACTGAAAACGTTAGGAGAGACAAAGTGGTCTCTTAAAGCAAACGTTTTATTCGCGCCACCTAAATCTTTGTCCTGCTTTTTGTTTAATTTCACGCCATCAATATTTCATATCTTTTAGTATTCGTTTTCTTTATAAAATTATTAAAGCTTATTTTATAATTGATTATTTTGGTCCTTAAAAAAATATTCGCAACTCTATTAAAGCCTTATTTTATAATTGATTATTTTGGTCCTTAAAAACATATTCGCAACTCTGTTTTAAATGGGTCATATTTGGGGGCTTTCCGGACCAACCTGAAACGTTGATACGAATCTAAACATGACTTGAACCTGAAATCATGTACAAAACGTGAAGCCCAATACGTCCGATACAAGTTTTTGCGGATTGAAACTGTTACATATCAAATAGTAGAGGGGTTGTATTGTAAATGCACCATAGTATAGGTTGTCCTTTCAGGGGCGGATTTAGAAGGTTTTTACGGGTTCCCAGTAACTTGTATAAGAGTAATCTCCTTCTTCTCTGAGTTCATTCCTTGTATAGTGTAAACCTTGTATAATTTGGAAAAAATACTGAAAAATTAGTGTAAACCTTGTATGATTTAGAAAAAGGAACCCAGTGAAAAAACTGATTGGATCCGCCACTGTGTCCTTTGTTAGATGTTATTGGGTTTGAGAGTAACTATTAAATTTAAGAGTAATCTCCTTCTTCTGTGAGTTCATTCCTTGTCTTCTCAAATTTGTAGTTGTTAATCTCTCGATTGCCAATTTGTATCGTAACAAAAACAAACACGACCCATGCAGTATTATACATTTTGCATAATGAATACTCTGAAGTTACAAATTAAAAAAATAATAAAACAAATGTATAAAATGATTACGATTAAATTATAAAGAAAAATCATGCACATATCTCTCTAACTTTTTAAATATTGACTTCAACTTTTCAACAAGTTTTTGTGGTAACACAAAGCATATTATATTATTAAAGAATAAGTAAAAAAAAAAATTAAAGTGTTCAACCCAAGAATGCGTTAAATTAATCCTAACACGACCTGTTTAGCTAAATGCACCCACATGATCAACTTTATGCTATCCCACGTGTGAGGCATGTCATTTGACGAGTCAAATACATTAGCGCACCACACTCAAAACCATGGGCGGACCTAGGCAGAGGCCTGGGCGGGTGCACCCCTTGAAAAAAATAGTGCATTTTATAAGGAAAAATCTCGACCACACCTCTAGAAAATTTGATTAAACCACTCGTTCGTACCCCTTGAAAATATTTTCTAGGTCCGTCAGTGCTCAAAACTAAACCAAATTTAACACAAACCTGTGGATTACATGTAGTGTCAGAAATTCAGACACTTAACATAAAATAAAATTTGCTTATGGTTATTATATTTTGAAGTCATAATATACTTATGTGATTGGTACCAGAAAACAATTTTAAGTGTGAAAGATATTTACTACTTGTGTAAACATTAAGTAAACTGTAAATAAAGTTATTATTTTATATATATTAAAGTTAAGTGATGATGAATAGTAATATATTTTTTATTTATTGTTATAATATTTTTAGGTTTTGATTTTTTGATTTTATAATATTAGTTCATTTGATTTTTTTGTTATTTTATTATATTAGTTCATTTAAAACATATTTTGTTTTCTCTTATAGCTCTTAAGATAAGATGATTTATAAAATTTCAAGTATGTCATTGAGACATGTATCTTTTTATCTACATCTTGATAAAAAAAATCGAAACTGAGTTGTGAGTGGTAATATACTTGGAATCGAAGTACAAACGTACATCTTATCAAAGGTAACATTTCCATTATTCTCATAATACAATGTAATGTTCTATAAAATTCCTAATATACCGTTACGACGTGATTAGTTTATCTATGTTTTGATAAAAGTTTTGTTCAAAATCAAACAAGTAAAATAGAATTGATTTTTCTGTTTTTATTCTGACAAACCGAACTGATTATACCACCACAACTTCGGTAACAGCATAGAGTATATTTTATATATTGTATGCTATAGTGTCGGTACCATACCGGTATCAGGACGAACCAAAGTGATATCACACTAGCATCATCCATATTTGTCCATATATGTCGAACAATATCGGTAATGGTACTATTGAAAATATTAATGGTATTCGTTTTCATGGTTTTCGACCGACGTAAAATACATGTCGATATCATTTTGGTCATATCATGAATATTTTTTTGTTGATACAACGAGTGCCGAAACCGTACAAGTACCATAGTAAATCGAACCGATAATGACCAGATAACCGCGCAACGCGCGGAAGAATTTTACTAGTTATACATATTAATAGAAACAGGCGATGAACAGTGTATTTTGATTTTTTTTAATATTATTTTTTCTATGTTTTTATTATTATACTGTTTTATTAGTTTAATTGATTTAAACATATATTTTTATATAACTTTTAAGATACAATCAAAGTATCAGTTTTCAAACAAGAAATCATAAAAATGAATATACACCGGTACTGATGTTTTTCAGTACGGTATGGTAGGATACGATATTAATTAATCAAAAGCAAAAAACACTAAAATTAAATATTGATACGGATACAGATGTTATTCAATCGGTTTTGACTGAATTTGGTATGATAGCGACACAATATCCGTTTAAAAAATATACGTATTGTAATGTTGAAATAAAAAGAGGGGAACAATTGGTTTTGATTTTTTTCAATATTATTTTTTCTAAGGTTTTATTATTTTAATTGATTTAAGTATATTTTGTTCTCTCATATAACTAAGATACGATCAAAGTACCTGTTATCAAACATGAAACAATAAAACGGAATGTATACCGGTATCGATGATGTTCGGTACAATATGGTAGCGATACAGTATCAGTTTATTGAAAGCAAAAAAAAAAAACAAAAAACAAAAAAAATATTGGTACCGATACAAATGTTGTTTAATTGGTTTCGATTGGGCTTGATACCATAATGGAAGAATATCCGTTATCAAAAAATATGGTAATGTTGAAATAAAATAAAATAAAATGCAAGCGAATCGAACAATTGATATCAACTGAACAACATATATGTGTTTTTTTTCGATCGATGTAGTGTTTTCTCTTTCAATTACTATATCGAGTGCAGGTACTGTAACGAACCAAATTGATACTGACTTAATCCCCGCCGCGAAGCGCGGGGAAATATCACTAGTTATTATTATTTTAAATCAAATATAACATTTTTATTCATACTTATCAAGTTATATCAAAACAGAAAGTAGACGGAAAACAAGCTTCGTCCCCACCCCTTTCTGAATTGCAAACCTTAATCTACACTAGAAACGGTGTTAATTGGTTATTATTAGAAAGAAAAAAAAAACACTAGAAACGGTGTTAATTGTTAACAGAACACAAACAAATGTCCTATGTACAAAGGTCAAAATTAGAAAAGTCAAAGATGTACCAAACGATAATAATTGGTGACAAGGATCGATTATATAGGTAGTCTCTTCAAGCAAAGGTTATGTTCTTCTTCCCACCCGTCCAAACCTTTGCTTTTTGTTTAATGTGACCGACACATATTTTTATTTTATATTATTCTTTTTCTATAAATATGTTTTTGTTTAATTTGACCCACACATATTTATTATTTTTTCGTTATCATCATCATCATCATCATCATCATCATCATCTATATCTTCTATCCTATATAATAAAAGAAACTAATAAAGGGACATTTTCATTATTCTAGACCATCTTTAATTGTAAATAATTATTATTTAATTTAGATTATTAAATATTAATTAAATTAATATAAATCTTATCAACTCATAAATAAATACTTAGTATTAGTATTTTCTTTCTTATCTAAAAATTACATTATCCAAGAATATTTCATAATCACGGATTATGTATTCTTTTGTTATCATTTTACTTTTTTTAAAATCCAATTAATTATTATCATATGAAATCTAACCGCATTAAATATAAGTAATTATTATATTAAAACTATATCTAAAACATATAAACAATCTAAATATTAACATCATATTAATTTATCCAAAGTTATATTAAAAGGGAAAAGATCAAATATGAAGTTTATTTTGGCTAGGAAACAATAGGATTAGGACATGTGGCAACACTTAAAATAAAGAAAAGGGGTCTTTTAGTCAATCCAACACTTTCTTCTTCCTTTTCAAAACCCAGTAATATCAAAACCCACCATCTTCAACCATTTCTTCACTTTCTATCTCAATAATCACTACATTATAGTGCGATTTTCGTCACCAATCAATGATTCAAACACCCGATCAACGTGTTCTTCAGCTTTTTTTGAAGAAAACCCAGTTTAATTTCATACAAAATCTCGTTTTTTCCGGTGATTTTGAAGATAATCACTCGATCCGTTCGATTCGAGCGCTGATAAGTGTTTCAATCATTCAAAATTCGTCAATTGTTGAAGAAATCACTTCGATCAATGTAAGAAATTCTTTAATTTCATTTTTACGATCTGGGTTTTTGATTTAGTCATTGCGTTTTACGATCTTGGCGGGGGTCCGGGGGCAACGCCCCTGGTAGCGGGGTCCCAGGGGCGGCAGCCCCTGGCGGGGTCCAAGGGGCAGAGTAAACTGCATTGGTTCAGACAGTTCACATCACAGAAAATTCACAGCACAGTTCTGCATTGGCCATTGCGTTTTAAAAAAAGCACATTCTTGAAGTGTTTTTGGTGCATTGCGTTTTAGGTAAAACACCTTTTTAGGTGTTTTCAGTCCATTGCGTTTTACAGAGAACACTTTCGTTTGTTTTTTAGGCAATTGAGTTTTAGAATGAGTCATTTTTAAGTGTTTTCTGGCCATTGCGTTTTACAAATAAGACATTTCTTTGTGTTTTTTGTGCATTGCGTTTTAGGTAAAACACTTTTTTAGTTGTTTTCAGTCCATTGCGTTTTAGGAAACAAACATTTTAAGTGTTTTCTGGCCATTGCGTTTTAGAAATAAGACATTTGTTTGTGTTTTTGGTGGATTGCGTTTTAGGTAAAACACATTTTTATGTGTTTTTAGTCCATTGCGTTTTAGAAAGTACATTTTCTTTTAAGTTTTTAGGCTATTGCGTTTTAGAAATAAGACATTTCTTTGTGTTTTCTAGCAATTGTGTTTTACAAATAAGACATTTATTTGTGTTTTTTGTGCATTGCGTTTTAGAAAAATGTCATTTTTTAGGTTTTTTTTTCATTGCGTTTTACATAACTGGTGGTTTTTCTATTGCGTTTTACATAACTGGGTTTTAATTTTTTTTTAAATATAGCAATAGTATACTCGTTTTAAAGATAAAAAAACGCTCGTTTTTTTGGTGCAATTTTTATAAAAAAATAATGTCGTATGAAAGAGTTATTAACGTTTAAAAAATGGGGGGGGGGGAATTGGAGGAGAGAGAAACTATTGGCTTTGATTGACTAGAATGCCCCTAAACAAACTCACGCGCCTCTTTTTTCCCCTTCAATTTCCCTGATTTAATCTTAGCCCTTGATTAACTAAATGGATGGTCAAGATCACTTCCTAGCCTTCCTAGCCAAATAAACTTCCTATTGTATCTCCACCCTATATTAAAATTAATATAAAATTAAAATATATGTCATCTCCATGCATTATGAACAAAATCTATTAATATAAAATGTTATTACGATAATATTTGACAGTAGATAATCGTAAAGTCTTATCTAAACTGAAAAGTATTGTATCACTTAACAATAGATAAACATGCATATTATTTATTGTTAATGTTATTATTGTTAACTATGGGAAATTATATTAAACAATTTATTAAGCAAACCAAAAATTTAAAATAGTATTAACCTAATTTAAAAAATAATAAAAAAAATCCATTTTGATTTAGAAAGATTTTTTTAACAATAGATAAACCCGTGTAATACACAGTGTTTTTAAAGATATAACATTTTTTATTATTTTCTATATAAAATTAGATTTATTCAACCCGTACAATACATGGATTTTTTAAACATAACTTTTTATTATTTAGTATATAAAATTACATTTCTTCTACTCGTGAATACGCAGGGTTTTTTATAATATAACTTTTTTATTGTTTGGTATATAAAATTACATTTATTCAACCCGCACAATACACGAGGTTCATAAAGTTATAATTTTTTTATTATTATTTAATATATAAAATTATATTTACTGAGCACGTGTAATAAATGAGATTTTTAAAAATATATTGTTTTTTATTTAGTATATAAAATTATATTTACTAAACCCGTGTAATACACGGGATTCTAACCTAGTTATTATTATTATTTAAAAACTAAATAGACCATCAAGGAAAAAATCACTCAAGTTTTAAGTATTAATTAGTTTATATTAATCGGACAAGTGGTGTGTTATATTTTATGTTATCTTATGACATGTAAACAAATTATAAACAACTTATGAGGAAATCTAACTTATAATAAAAGACTTCAAATAATGCCACATGTCATTCTCTCCTTCAACCTCATAAATTTTATTTATATTTGTTTAATAAATTTCTTTTATTATTAATATTAATTGATATCACTTATTTTTATCCATATCTTTATCTAAAATTAATAAATAACTTTAATTTTGCAATTTAGACCCTTTGTTTTTTTTTTTTACTTTTAACCCAAAGTTTTTTATCTTTTGTAATTTAATCTCAACTTTTTTTTTTATTTTCAATTTTGGTCTACCATACTTTTCATCTTTCCCAAGTTTTTCGTTTCGTTCTAAATTTTGTGAGTTAACGCACCACAACGTGCGTGTGGGGTTCAACATTTTTTCGTATATTTTTTCCCGTTTGACTGGTCCGTTGCGTCACATCTATTTTCGTCCAACACGCGGGTCCCGGATGGACTTAGTTATTTTTTTCTATGTTTTACGTTTCGGTTTAATTTATCAGCAACGAGCGTGCGTGATTCAAAGATTTTACGTCTGCTTTTCGCTCGGCGTTATTTTTGTTCCCGTTTCTATTTATTTTGTTCTTACAAGCTTTTCCGGTGTTGGTGGTCGCTGACAATGGTATATCAAACAACAATCGAGATAAAAGAGATGGAAGGTGTGGATTTATATAACAATCATCGAGATAAAATCAAGTTATAGAACATAGTGTGTTAATTACAAAACCGAATTTAAGATGGACGGGAATACTTGAAATGATACGAAAAAAAATCAGGTTTTGTTAGGTTAACACGATCTACTTATTATATATAGGTAATTCGAAATGCAACTTGTTCAATAAATGAGTTAACCAAAACACGATTCGTTGAAAAATGAGTTAACATGTCACATGTTTCAACTTTTTTAAAACTTAACATTTAGATTTTAGATATTAAAATCGTGAATCATTTAAGGTTTTTTTAATTTCTTCTAGAACTAATGATTTCTAAAATTGACCATTCATTTCTAAAATAATAATTACAATAGTTATAACAACCGGATCTCCGATCATTTCCAGTGGGCTCCTTTAATCTTAAAGTTAAATAACTATAACCAGTGTTGTAAAAATCGCGACTAGTTGGCGATTAATCGCTAGTCGGTCAGTAACTGAGTAATTTTTCGTTAATCAGTCCTTTAATCGCTAGTCGGGCCTAGTCGGACCTAGTCGGCTAGCCAAAAATCGACGATTCCGGCCAGATTTCGGCAAAAAACCTGTATATTCCAGCCAAAACCTCTAAATTCCAGCTAGTTTCCAACTTAAGATAAATATATACAGGTATTTACTAGGATACTGATTTAATATGTTCTCTATTAAGGGCGAGGATCTTAATATGATTTGCATCTAATAATTATTTAATTTAAAACTCATTTTGACCCATTTTAATGTAAACTAGATGGAACCCCCGCCGCGTTGCGGCCGGGGCATACATATTAAGACGCAACGTACACAAACGTTAGATGGAAAGCCCCCCGTGTTGTAGCGGGGAATGTTAGCATTAAACATTAACCATTATAACCTATGACATTCAAAACTTAAAAAACATCAATCAAGTTGAATTACAAAAACATACAGACATGTTTCATAAGGAATCAAACGGAAACCAACATTACAGTATATAATGTTAATAATTTATGGTGATAAATTCAAACATATATAAATATACATAAGTTATGAAATCCACAAAACTTAAATGACTCATATATAGCTTTTCCTGGTTGTGAAACCCCCCAATGCTTGTTCCATTTGGTGATCTTGATGACCGAGGCCAAGTCCCCCAACTATAAACCAGATTACCATCTTTAAAGGTAGTAAGAAATGGAGATCAAAACAATTTTGGTAAGCCTTCTCGTGGCGGCAATTGGGATCGTTTTCAGCTCCATTGCATTAATTTCCAAAAGCCTCTGAACTATGTTCTCATATTGTATTAGATTAGCAACATCCTGAGACGGATGAGGCTTCAGAAAACAATACTTCAAGCCTCAAGAAAATAGTATCTCACTAATTATTACACATAAAGATTATATGTATTGTTTTATTTATCTAAATTTGGCCGTTATGACAACTTTAATACTTTTATCTTTTGTTTGTCAATATACTTGGATACACTTGTAAAACCTGAACAAAACTAATCTCTTCTAACCATGGTTTAACAGCATTGAACATAGTTACACAATCCAACTGTTACGTATCAGTTTGTGATCGATAAAAGAGAAGAAAGAAACACAGAGAATGAGGAGTAAACTCTCAAATCATCGATACATTCATTACCCTCCTACTGAGATTAAGTACACAAACGAGTTTACAACCTAACAAGAGACCCCCTATACTTTGAACTATTACAATACAACCCCTCTACTATTTAATACCTAACATTACTCCCCCCTTAAAAGATTTTTGTCCCCAAAAATCAGAATAAGGAAAAAAAATTCAGCTGCATAGCACATGGTTAGATATCCAATTTGTTGCTGTGGTAATCTCGCCACCAGGAAGCTTCAGTGCCTCGAAAGCTAATTCTTCTTCAAATCATAAAGGCACTACTTTGTCAACTTTTGATGAGTCAACCTTTTTTATCCGTATGAATGGAAGCATAAAAAAAATTGTTGTCACAAATGATATTGCTCTTCCATTTCCATTTAACTAACCATCTCTTCACAGTTTCCTGTTTATACTTGTGCATCAAAATTTTCAGCCAATAAGCAACATACCAAGTATCAAGAATGATGAAATATTTGAGTGTAAATTGACTTCTGGAAAAGTCAGCAGAACTAGTATCGTAAGTCACTTGCACAAAGAACTCAGCATGCTTTTCAATAACTACAACTACATTGCATGGAATGTGATTTGTAGCTTCCCAAACTGTTTTTAAAAAATCATTTGAAACATGGTGTGTATCTGGTTGCAGAGGTCCTGTTGTGTCCAAATTAAGCCATTGCCAAGTACAACACATGTATGTAGACCCTTTTCTATTAATTGAGTTGTTTCGTGTATCTAGTTCGTCAAGTTGAATAGTCAATTCTCCAATGCTTTCCTTCAAACGAGCCCTCACGTCTGCCAATTTAAATGATGTAGCTGCATCTCTAGTTAATATGGCAGTTGCTACTATTTCTTCTTTGAACTTGAGCTTTTCCCCATATTCTATTACAGTTTGGTTTCCTTCGTGTTCTTTGGCACCTCTACCACTTGTAGCTTGTGTAGGCTTTAAGACATCCTTATTAGCCATATCGGAAATAGTCACAGCTTTTAGCAATTTTACCTGTTGATTCAATTTTCGAGCAATAGTCTGGTCACATAAAATCCAATAGCCAACAATATATTGGCCACAAACAACTAGCCATGCCTCGGTAACTTTATAGCATAATTTGGATTTCCATTTATGCTTCATATACACCCCTCCAGTTGTGCATAACCTCCTATATAACCACATTAAAAAGTTGACTCGGCCATGTGGATAGCTGATGCAGCTATGGGTTTGTAACAGTGGTTCACAAAAACTATTAATGATTGCAAAAAATGTTTTTGGTGTAATTGAAGAACCATCAGTGTTTTTCATTGGTTCTAATTTCACCACTTCCCAAATCTTGTTTTTGTCTACTAGTTCTTTGAAAAAGTTGGAATCACTCATTTCACCAACTCTATACAGATGGTCTAACCAAGGACTCCACTGTAGTTTCTCATGAACCACCTCCATAAAAATGATTGGATCCACATTATTATCCCTAATACCATTTAAAAATGTTCCTTTCTGAAGTTCACTTTCCTTTGAATCGATATTATCAAACATACTATCATCAAATATATCTTGATGAAAGAGTTCTTGAATCTCATTGCCAACTTCTTTAGACATTTCATCAACATCCACTTTATTCCATCTCTTTTTTCGTTCTCTTTTCCAACAAAATACTGACCTGACTGTAAGAAGTGTGCCACCAATTTCTTCAACATCATATACATCCTTACCAAAATCATTACGAACCTGGTTGCTCTCATCAATTTTAGAAGGAACACCTGATTCCTTTTCAGATTTTTCAATTTCATTTCCTAATTTTCCAGCATCTTCATTTAGTAATTCTTTAACATCACTCTCCTTTTCTTTATCTAAAACAATATTCCCATATGGATCATTATGAAGATCTATACCAAAATCTTTATGAACCTCATCAAGTTTATTATCTTTTTTATATTTATTTGAATCATATGTTTCTGTTTTCTTTGACTCCTCACCCGTAACCACATCCACTTTATCGACAAATCCAAAAGGCATTTCATCAAACACCTTGTAGGCGGACCCATCAAACACCCTATCTTCATTACTAATTTCTTGAATCTTACCATCCTTAAAGAATTCATTACCTTCCATAATCTCATCAAGAATTTTCCTAGAATCAAAAACTAATTCCTTTACGTAGAATGAAGATTTAGGATCAAACGGAGAAAATGAATCTTGCAATTTATTAGCATCTATTTTTAAGGCTAAGGAAATAAAGTCTTTCACCTTATGATAACTATATTGATGCCATGTGATGAACACTTCTCTAATTCTTGGTTCTAGACCATCAATGAAAAGGTATATAGCATAGACCTCACTCATATCTTCAGAATTCTTAACCCGTTCAAACAAAGATTGAAATACACTACAGTAATCGAAAATTGTACCTTCTTGCCTTATTGACATGATCTCCTGCATAGAGATTTCCATGGTAGTCTCTAAATTTGAATTTGATTTTGTAGTCGCCTGATTCTTGAATTTTGATGCCGTCCTTATGAACTCATACTACTTCGAATAGTTGATGTTATTGTTGCCCTAATTCATGAATTGTTTGTTCAATTTCAATCCACACAGATGATTGCACGCTGTTGATTGATTGTTGCCCTAACCCACGGTCGAGAGGAAAGAATGCTCTGATACCATTGTTACGTATCAGTTTGTGATCGATAAAAGAGAAGAAAGAAACACAGAGAATGAGGAGTAAACTCTCAAATCATCGATACATTCATTACCCTCCTACTGAGATTACAACCTAACAAGAGACCCCCTATACTTTGAACTATTACAATACAACCCCTCTACCATTTAATACCTAACACCAACTCAAGCATTTCCATAACTTCTAACTGGAAAAGGTCTTGACATGAAACTTTATTTGACTATGATCTCTGAGAAATATATATTGTTTTAAGCGATAAAGAGCCACCTACCTGGGGATTAGCAAGTTCCGAAATTCATCAGCAAGTTCCAGCACAAAAATTCATAACCATTCCAACACCAAAATTCTATACCTGTCAATCAAGCTGGTAGATGCATGTATGTAGAATAAAAAAACTAAATTAGGGTATAATTTGTTATTTCGCTGAAATGCACCAATGTATTCCAATTCCACAATCACTCGACAAAGACCTATAGAAAAGCCTACCTAGAAAGGTCGTGAAGTGTGCCCAAGATCCTGTAATCAATAAGCAAAGTCAGTTACTGATTATTTTCGAAGCGGCTAGCGTCTTTGTTATCAGGGCCGGCCAGGAGCATGTGCCGGGTGGGCGACGACTCAGGGCCAAAAACGTGAAAGGGCCCGTAATTATTTTATATTATATATATATACACATATTATATATATAGTTAAAACCCTTTAGCTATGACAAGCCACTAACTGCAGTCGACTGGTTGCCAGCACGCCTTTTAAGTTGCTGGTCTTGGGTTCTAGACTTCCTGTCACCGTTTTTTACAATTTTATTCAGCATTTCTTTTAAATGCTGCAACGTGCCTCTCTGTATCCACAAGACCACAAACCTTTCAATAAGCTTTCAAATTTCATCTACAAAAGAGCAATGATATATTTCCATTTTTTCCTCCTGCTGTGTTACCTTTTATCTTCACTTAAGTTTTTTTTTTTTTTTTTTTTTTTTTTCTAAACAATCAAATTCTTTAGTTGTTTTAATATTATTATATTAATTATAAAGATTTTTAATTTTTCTCTTAACTTCTAAAATAATATTTTTACAGATTATTCAGGCTGACCTGAATCTGTTTGGTTTGTTATAGTGTTCATAATAGAGTTTGATCGAATTGTTGAGTGACGCAACAACGACAGTGAATTTTTGTTTTACTAGAGCGGGTAGGGCCCAGTTTGTTTAATCTTGCCCAGGGCCCAATTTTTTTTTAACGTTTTCGAAGACGGCCCTGTTTGTTATGTATAATGGTTGCATGCAGGTGCATTGTTCAAGTTTCTTATGCTATTGGTGTGGCTAAACCACCGGTACTCTTTATGTTTGTGTAAGAAATGGATCACCAGAAAACAGAACAGAATGATAAACACAAAGGCGCTCAGACATGGAAACAGTCAAAGAAAGAGGATAGATTTGCTATGGATGCACACTAACCGGTTTCCATGTGAAAGCAAAGTCGTTCACATGACCATCTCGGATGCCCTGCCAACACTAAAAAAACATATATTTTTGCAAATTTAAACTTGTCGTATAATAAAACTAAAGTCAACCCAGCAACCGAAACAGTCAACATCAACATGTACAATAGTATCAGCAAAACATGTACATCAGCAACATGTGAGGTTATAGTACACACGAACGGGACACGCGGCTTCCAAAGGAAAGCTTACAAAGAAAACAACACAACTTACAACATTTATAAGCTTGAAACATTCCTGAAGTTAAATGTACCAGCCATATGTTCTAGAAAGGGCTCAGGCAAACATCATAGCCCACGTACCATCACAAACTTAAAAGCATCATAGCCCTTGAACCATTACAAAATTAAAAGTAGCAAATACTCACCATAGCCACTTTTACAAAATTATATGCACAATCCATATGCGAACTGATACTCGCAACAGAAAGCTCAGGTGACCATCATAGCCATTGAAGCATCCAGAAAATAAAAATGGCAGGGATTCATACATACACGTCATACAATATCGAAGCCAACAATCACAATAGATCCAAAGCTTATGATGCTCACGATTCCAAAAAATTCCACAAATTCAAGGGTAACGCCGATTTCCATGCGGAAAAAAAAACCACATGACCATCACAGACACTTGGAAATCAAAGACAAGACATTCCACAAATTAGGCATGTTGTTTGTGCCATTACAATTTGATTCGGTTATTATACCACCGTATGGAAAATAAGCGAGCCATGGCAGCAGATCAGCTAGCTTTTCAAAGAAGGGTATGATTCTTAACGGGCTTTTGAGGTGACATTGAGATTATATAAGCACCAACGTCGTCTGATGGCACCAAAGAGATTATAAAAGCACCAAAGTTGTCTGATGCCAGTTCGGATATGACCCGAAACGTGTCTAAAACATCAGACATTTCCTCAGAGACCTCCACAACTGAAAGTAAAGCAACAACTATATCCAAAACCCTTTTATCACCATGTCTACAATAGAACTCAAACCTAAAATTACAAATCAACAAAGTCAAAAATCATAACCAGTATGATGATATCCCCCGATCATAAGTTGACGGAAAGCAGAGCTGAGAGCGGCCCCTCTTCAAATCTACAAGCTATTATATACTCTATAAAATGAAACCATGTTCTAGACTGTGATTTACAAGTCTAATTAAAGCAGCAAGTTAAACTCAGAAAAAAAAACAGAATAGGTAGCTATCACATAAACACACCAATTCTCACCAATATTTAAGTTTTCATTCTAACCAAAATTAACAGAAGCAAGGCTTCATTTATTCATCTTATTTTCATCAATTTACGCCATTTTGTGGATCCTTTTCTAATCACGTAGTGAGTAAGTCATTGAACCAGATGAATATCAAGATCAAGGAAACATGATATTAAGAAACCCTAGTCAGTGCCGCATCAAAATAAAAAAGAATTACATAAAACACATATAAATGATTGAAACTCCGATTCCGATTTCTTACTTTTTCGTACTTTATCCAACAAACACCCAGGTTAAAACCCTAAAAATTACCTAATTTTAAAAATCTAAAGCAAGAACAAAACACTAATCAGTTTTTTTTGCCTAAATTTTACAGCAAACAAAGAAATTGGCCAGTATACTGGTGGTAAGGATGATGTCGGCTGAAGGAGAAGTAGAGGATGGTGTGAGCCGGAGGAGAAGCAGTGGAGCAGAGTTTGAGGGGTGAAGCCGAGGTTGAGCGGCAGCGGGTTTTCTGAAGTATTTCTCTCTTGAAAGCGACAGGGTAATAATATGAGGTTACAGACACGCAACACGTGGCTCCAAAGAAAGCTTACAATGAAAACAACACAACTTACAACACTTACAAGCTTGAAACATGGGTAAAGCTAAGTGTACAACTACATTAAGCAATTTTATGTTGCTAATTTATAGTTATTAATAGAGATCAATGATTTTCATCTAACAATTTAACTCAAAAATCATTTGCCAATACGCTAAAAAAACCACAATAACCATTGCAAACAAAGGTTTAGTTGTCCAATATCCTACAATTTAAAAGACACAAAACCAAACTAAATTGTTAAACTTAAAACCTCCCTACTACATACTTGATAATTAAACATCAGATGAAGACAAGACACATCCCCATTTAACAAATCATCTTCATTTTCTCTTCTTCGCCGGTGGTTGTTCTTCTTCATCCTCGTCATCATCATCGTCTTCCTCTTCTTCTCCATCCTCGTCGTCATCATCATCTTCTTCGTCGTCGTCATCATCATCGTCCTCATCGTCACTACCTGGATTGCCATTTGCCTCAGGGTCGTTAGCGTCTCCTTCATCATCGTCGTCTTCGTCCTTTTCGTCGCCTGAGAAATCTTCGTCTCCCGCATCATCTTCTGGCTCCTCCCCTGCCCCGTCATCCTCGTCGTCGTCGTCCTCTGTGTCGCTGCCGTCCATGGCTTCAGGTTCAGTTGTGCTTTTCTTGTAAAGCTCGGAAATTAGAAACCTGCAAAGTTTAAAAATATATATATTAGAGTTTGCTTTGCTACATCATCATACTCGAGCCGGGGGTCTCACTGGAAGCGGCCTCTCTATTCCTACGGGGTAGAGGTAAGGCTGTCTACATCTTACCCTCCTCAGACCCTACATTTGCTTTGCTATTGGTGGGATTTACTGAGTATGATGATGATGATGATGATGATGATTCAAACCGATCCACCAACGATAAAAACCGTTTGCTAGTCAAGCCTTACCATTGATCATTTCCAGTCAGATTTTGTAAAGTATGCGCATAATGAAGCAGAAATCCTGCCTGCAACTGCAAACTCGCTAATTGTTAGTAAACTAAATAAATAATATATGCGTTGGAACAAAAGAGAAATCTTTCAGACTAAAAAGTAAAAGATCATAACTATCAAGTGAAACCATGAAATTATTGCAGATAGGGCTGCAAACGAACTGAACGTTCAACGAACAGTTCATGAACCGTTCAGCGGGAAGTTCGTTTAGTTAAACCAACGAACATTAACAGAGGTCGTGTTCGTTCATTTATGTTCGTGAACATTAGATAACGTGTTTGTTTATGTTCGATAGCTCATTAGTGTTTTCAATTTTTATATTTTATTTAAAGGCTTCAAAATTCAGACAAATAAAATATTTAATAAGTATCAGACTATCAGTGTATTACATATTATGTTCATGAACGCTTGTTTGTGTTTCTTTGTTTTCATTTGTGTTCATGAACGTCCGTTGCCTAAAATTAACAAACGAACACGTTCATTTCCTTAACGAACAAAAACGAACATAAAATCTCGTTCGGTAAGTGTTCATGAACAGCTCGTGAACACATATTTCCTTAACAAATGAACACGAACAAGGTCTTATCGTGTTCATTCGGTTCGTTTGCAGTCCTAATTGCAGAAGGCTTCCATATATTTCAATAATTTTGTAAGAATTTCACGCCAAATTATCACATTAAAGAAGAATTCTTGTAAAATTATTATTGAAGAACTAATTTTTGCCAAATATTAATGAATGGGCCATGAAGTTTGTTAGAAACATAAAAAAAGTAATCGTTTTCTATTACTACAACTTCTAGTTAGCATGGTAGAACTGTAACAGAACCTTAACAATTTAAAGCAAAAGACTATTAAACAAGCTTAAAGCTTTGGATCAATACCACTAATAGTCAACTATTTAAAAAAAGTTACAAGTCAAACTTCAAGAAGAAAAAGGGAACAAGGAAGATATGACGTTGATGTTGGATCTATTGAATGCCACCAAGCAAGCGAGCAGCAAAATAAGATTTCTGAGATACAAAAGATGAACTCTTCTTCATACCAAACTAATAAAACCTAATTCTTTCAAACACCATATATTTGGAAAATGTAAAAGTACTTTCAACTTATATTTAGTGGTGTGATCATTATACATGACTTTGCATTACAAATAAACATTCAACCCAAGGTTTAAAAAACGAAAACGAGTTTCGAGGCATTTTCCCTTCGCCTCACGAGGCGTAAGCCCGAGGCGGAATTAAAAAATAAATATAAAATTATATATCTTATAAAAATAACAATACTAACTAAATTTATCATCAAACTCATCAAAATCATCAAAAACACACATAAAAAAGACATAAATTGCTTGAAATTGACACAAAAAGTCAAATACATCAAAAACAAATATCAAAAACCCCTGAGGCGCAGCCTATTTAGCGCCTCAGCCCCTCTGAGGCGAACGTACAATAGAAACCCCCTGAGGCGCGCCTCAGAATCGTTTTATGGGCGTTTCGCCTCGAGGCGCGCCTTGAGACGCACACCTCAAGCGTTTTTTAAAAGTGCACAAAATATCGAAGATTTTGGGAGTTTCCACAACAGTTTGTAACAAACATGGTACCAAAAGTATCATAAATAGATTTCAAGATCTGAAGAAACCAAAACAGGGAAGAACCAAGTAGCAAAACAACTAAAAACCAACACTACCGTTTGCAAAAATGAGTGATTGCGAGCAAAAAACGTTAAGAAAAGCAGTTATTTTAGCATTCACATTTACAATATTTTATCCAAAACAATCCCTTCTTGCAAACCACTGTGTTTTTACATTTCACAAACAAAACAATTTATTTCAAACCGAAAGCTACGCATACCTTCACAATGGTTTAAAAGTCAGAAAACACAAGCTTAAACTCTCATGTCACACTATCACAAGTTAACACACCCTTATAATAGAGAAAAAAACCTTTCAAATAAGGCAGCACACTAATAAAACCAAACCCTAACTTCATAACAACAAACAAAACATGAAATTAAAACAAACTCAAAACCAAATTCCATAACATCCAAACATCAAACACCTGGTGTGCATCCAAACACAACAACCTCTAAACCATTCAAAACACTCCAAACACTTCACACAGCAAACAAAAACCAAAACACCACTCAATCAAACCAACAATTCACCAACTCAAACACACAATTCTCATCAAAACCCCCAAAAGATTCAAAATATTTATAAACTAAAAACAAAAGATTCAAAGTGTTTATACCATCATGACGACACTAGCAACAGAAATCTGAGCAGCCAAAAGGGTATCCGAAAAAGAACCCATTTTCCTCTGCAAAACCCCCAAATTGGAACTGGAAGATTTCATCACGTCCATTGCGAAAACCCACAAATTAGGTTAAAAAACGGTTAAAATTGGGGATTTTACGCTCACAGTGAGCGGAATTGAAAGAAGAACTATAATAGAGGGTGTGAACGGAAGGATTTAGGGTTTGAAAGGTTGATTCGTTTGGGGGCTAAGGGTTTTGTTTGTTTGAAGCAAGGAGTGATCTAGGGTTTTGTGGTGGTGTGATTTGTAAAATTGGTAATAAATTGGGGGTGAATGTTTGATAAATTTTACTTGAGGAGGTGAAGTGTAACTTTTATGTAAGGTTAGGGGCTGTTTGGCTAAGCTTATTTTTTTTACTTATTTACTTATTTGAAAAGTAATAAATAAGTCATAATGGAATGACTTATTTACTTATTCCTCTCACATAATAAGCTAACCCAAACACCTTTTAACTTTTCAAAAAGCAAATAAGTAAATAAGTAAAAAAAAATAAGCTTAGCCAAACAGCCCCTTAATGTTATAGCCGTTTAGGATCAGGTTTTTTATTTTTATTTATTTTAATTTAATTTTAATTTTAATTTGTAAATTTACAATTTTGAAGATAGTCGTGAAGTCCCACTTTCAAACAAGTACTATTTGTCTATTTTAAGTCTTGTACAAAGTTATAAAAGTGTACTTTTTTACTTTTTTTTCATCTTTTAAAATTTTATATAAATATATTGTAACGCATCTCTATTTAACAATTTTACTAAAGAGTACAATGTGCTTTTTTTATTTTATAAAATAACCATCAATCTCTCACTATGTATAAATGACAATTGGTTGAGTATTTATATTGACAGAATGTATACGTAAATTAGGATCCTTGATCCTTCCTCTATTCTCATTCCCTTTATATAACGATAATACAAATCACCTATCTTTGGATAGGATGTAACAGAATATGCTAAATACAATGAGATTATTTACATGCCAAATATATGGTCTATTACACCCTCGCAGTCGAAGCGGGAGGAGAATGGATGCTGAGACTGGCGCGAAAGTCATCGAAGAGAATGCGAGGTAGCCCCTTTGTAAAAATGTCTACAATTTGATACCGCGAAGGGACGTGGAGAACCCGTACCTGACCACGTTTCACCTGTTCACGCACAAAGTGGATATCAAGCTCAATGTGTTTCGTCCGCTGGTGCTAAACGGGGTTTCCAGATAAATAAATTGCGCTTACATTATCACAATATACGATCGTTGCGCACGGGGCAATGTAACTCTAGGAGTAAATTTCTCAACCAGCAAATTTCTGCGACAACATTCGCCACACCGCGGTATTCCGCCTCGGCGCTTGACCGTGAAATAGTCGGTTGTCTTTTCGAAGACCATGAGATTAGGTTATCGCCATAATAAACACAATACCCGCTAGTGGAGCGTCGCGTGTCTGGGCACCCGGCCCAATCAGCATCGGAGTAAGCCAATAAGGACGGGTTTCGAGTATGGCCAAGCGTGATGCCATATGAGGCCGTTCCCTTGATGTATCGAATGATGCGCTTTAGCGCATGCCAGTGGTCGACGTGTGGGGCATGCATATGCATACAGACTTGTTGCACCGCGTAGCTGATGTCAGGGCGCGTGAAAGTCAGGTACTGTAATGCTCCGACAAGACTACGGTATAGAGATGGATTATCATAAAGTTCGCCCGCGGATGCACTTAACTTCGTTTTTGTGTCAACTGGGGTGGCGACCGGATTACATGCATGCATGCCAGCACGTTCAACAATTTCATTTGCGTAGGCCTGTTGAGATAAGAACATGGTGTCGTTTAGTCGAGACACGGATGTCACACATCGATATTTCCACGTTTTACCGGTGGGCCCGGTAGGGGAGTATCGTGACGTAGTTGATATCATTATAGTCAAACAACACAATATTTAAATGCACAGCGGAAGCAAAAGATAAATATATTACAAACCGATATAAAGCAATATCCAAGTATTACAAACGGAATGTAAAAGATCCACAGGCGGATCATAAATAAAGGAAACATAGGTCATTAGATTTAAATGCATCCAAGCTTGCGAGACTCTTATTGATGCTAAGGAGAGGCCAGCCTATTACGAGTAGTACCTGCACTTAACCTTTTTGGGAAAATATGTCAATTTACACTGGTAAATACAATTAACTTACTCATTTTGAAAAAGTTTAATAAAATTGATTTGAATGCACGTAGCACAAAATTCTTTATAACTTGGGATAATTATTTGAATATAATACTTGTAAGAGAATTACATGTTCCTTATGCGTTCAGTAGCCCGATCCGTAGACCGGGTTAAAGATCAATAGACACACCACATTATTTATTTAGGCACTGACGGGTGTACGCCTACACCCCGTGCTCAGGTCGTGGCCATCTCGTAAGATGATGCCAAGGATATCCGGGACTTGGTCATTAACCCCCCAAAGGCTTTAAGCAAACAAAACAATTTAAACGGTCACCTCGATAATACTTAACCACCAAACGATTAAGGTCGAATGCCCGACCAAGCGGTATTTTATGTACCGTACCCCAAGCCCGTATAAGGGAAAATAAGTTAAAAGTGTTTACCTGAGCTAAATATAATTTCAATCCCAGCCGTATCAAATCAGCAAGTACAGATAGCTTTTACCGGGCTCCTAAATCTGGAACGAAGGTTTTTAATAACCTATTAGAATCCTAACGGGTCTTTAATTAAGCCTTGACTTAGACCGGTTAGTTTTCAAAAGGAAGACACGGTTCAACGCATGATAAAGCGAAGACTGGTTTAGAAAGTGGTTTTGACCCGACAAGCTTGTATGCTTGTTTAATATGGGTAACTTGAACACACTCTGGATTTTGAGGTGAAAACAATATGGTTTGACCCGTTTCGGCTAATATATGCAAACTAGTTACATAAGCCGATCCGAATGCGGAAAGTGTGTAACGGTTAACCAAAAGAGTCATACACAAGTTTCCTAAGTTAATATGCCCTTAATATGTTGTGACATCAGTAAGATATCTTCTATTTTGCCCAAAATGGATTTAAACTCAAATTACGCCCCGTAGGGGTATTTTGGTCATTTTAAAGGTTATAAAAGAGTCCAAATATAAATCTGAGTTTCGGGTTTGATGTAATCAGTAAAATACTTAATTTAATAAGTTATAACAGTGGGGTATCAAGTCTTATATTTATGAAATGGTCTTGATACATACTATGCGTTAAAAACGCTTAAAAAGGTGATTTGGAGTCATTTCCGGGTTTTCAAAGGAAGGCTGATATTTTTATTATTCCAGAAGGCTCAAAATATTTTATTTATCATATTAGATCAGTAGAAAAGGTTTGGGGTCAAAAGGATTTGTAAAACTCATTTTTATAGCCCGAAAGGGCAAAACCGACAATACCGAAATAAGCTTAGAACTTCTATGTTATGCTCAGTCTTAAAATAAATAAAAATCTTCAAAAATCCCAAAATATTATATTATATCAGTGGGTAACAAGTTTGGTATCAAAGATTGGGCTTAGATAGGCTATACGCTAATTACGCCGTTTAATTAATAAAAAGCGTTCTAATTACGCTATTGAGCATAACTTTTAATCTAGACCTCAAACTGATGTGAAATTTTAGGGACGTGTTTATAAATCAGTATCAAGGATTATTGTCCTCTCACATTTCCAAAATTCTCGTTTTAAGGTCAAATGGGCATATTGGTCAACATTAGGCATTTAACGGAAACATCGGACAATCAACGAGTCAAGTAGTATAATCGCAGAGGGTTATACTATCGTACAAGCTGGTCCTAACAGAGCTCTAAGGCATTTCTAAAACATGCTCAAACGGGTCAGAATTGAAAGTCAAAGCAGGAGTCAAACTATGCGACTTTCGATCCTGAACTGAGCCTAAACTGAAAATTGTCAAGTTGAACATGTTTAGACATGTTCTTACATTAATTACCAAGTTATATCAATGGAAAAACAGGTTGCATAGCTTCTACATTGCTAATTATGTGTTTATTTGCAAAATCGTTTCCTGTTGACTTTTTAGGATCAAGTTTGACCCGACATTTGACCAAGCTAGGGTGATAATCAGTAGGTGCCCTCTTAGGGGTTTATTACCTACTCAATTACCAACTTATAACTACTCTTAATTTGACTAATGACTGGATCATTAGTGTTTAATCACAAAGTCAAACCTTAACTATGATAAGTTTGACTTTTGATCATTAAACTAATCAAAGCTGGAATAGAAGTTAAAGACACTTACAAATGGGTCCTTATTACTGAAAAGAACTCCAAGGAAGTTCCAAATATTCAGAATACTCCAGAAATGAGAAGATAGCAAGGTTGGAATGAAATGGTGATCTTGATCAAAGAAACCCATCCTTATTTATAGTCTTTGGAGGATGATTGGATGATGACAAGTGTTTGAAGGGGTTAACCAGATCACTACACATGTTAGGACAGCTGTATAATTGTCTTGAAGCCCAAGGATTCGGTTTTGATTGGATGAGAATGGAATAGAGTAGTGACCAAGCAAAAATTCATATCTGTAACATGCTTACGGACCATAAGGTCCAGTGCATACTGTCCGTAAGGACCTGGTCAGCAAACAACAACTTTCACTTGTTGACAGATTTAGCCCCTGCACTTCCAAATGCCATTTCCGACACATCTAAGGCCCGTTAAACCAATTTTAAGGCTCTACAATGATGCATAAGTATGGGGAACATGATACATGCTCAAAAATGTGCTGGATGTCGGTTCCTTTGGTCGTACGGTCACGTTGTTCGGTTAATTACGACGAAACACGGACGGACGCGAAAAACGAACCAAATTACGCGACGAATGGAATTTTATCAAGCCAATCACTAAAATAAAATATTTAGTGCTTACATAAATTTTTGGGTGCCCGGGTATATTCAGAATGTGAGATATGCGCGAAAATGCAAACTTGTGCACTTTTTGACACTTTTAGTCCCTGCATGACTTAAAAGTTTATTTTTGCGCACGAAACATCTCTAAGCCTATTTCTAAGTTAGGTAAGGGTTATTTAGGGTATTTTTAACTTATGGTCATATTCTGGAAGGTCCGATTCTATACGAATCGACATACTTTTGCAGTTTGACGCAATTAGTCCTTTAATTGCGCAAAGTAGCGCGAAATGCCATTTAATGATATCTAAGCCTTCCATGGCCCATATTAATCCTTCCCAAACATATACTTAAATATTACTACGCTCCCGTTCGCTTAAATGGTCACCGAAAGGCGTATATTCAAAAGTTGACGCTTTAGGTCCCTCTATTGCGCAAACTTGCGCATCTCATCATTTAATAGCATTGAAACCTTATCTAATCCATGTTAGGCATTCTTGAAAGTATTATTAAACATCACGATGCTTCGAGTTCGCTAAAAGGTCATTCAGAGGTATAATTAAACATATTGACGCTTTTAGTCCCTCTAACGTGCAAAGTTGTGCGTAACCTTACTTATAGGCATAAAATCTTAGACGGCCAATAATTGGCATTCCCGAGAGTATAATAAATTATTATGAAGCTCCTGATTTGTTAAAAGGTCACTCAGAGGTAAGAATTAACATGTTGACGCTTTTAACCTTTTATTGCGCCAACTTTCAATTAATTACGCAAACGGCTACACTCGATCGACAAGTGGATCATTTGTGAATATAATCATCATGAGAGGTTATTCAGAAACTTATTTTAGGTATGCTACACTTCCAGTCCTTTCATAATCAAGGTTTTCGATTTTTCAAAAAATTAGTCCCTTAAATTTAACTCTTGACTTCATTAGGGTTTGTTGCACGTGTCAATACACCATTGGACGTGATTTTACGAGGTGTTACATCCTCACCCCCTTAAAAGAAATCTTGACCTCGAGATTTGTTAAATACTGGAAGCACTTTTTATCGCATAATGGACTTAACCTCTATAGTATATTTGGAGCTTTTCCAAGCTCCCAAGTTGACCTTTAAAATGGGTACATGTATCATTTTGGAGCTTCTTAACCTGTCGATCCTTAATCGACACAGGTTGCTCATCATATCTTAAGTCTGCATATCATTATGTGATAATGCCTCTTGACTTAATGGTGGAACACGTCCTTAAATCATTAGTGTGTAATGCATTGCGAGCTCCACCAAGCTCCTTAAATAGGTCTTAGCTTATAAGCTATTTAATCTTGATACATTCGAATCCTTCGAATGACTCTATATATTCAGGGCTTAACTAACCTGATAATTACAACTTGGCACACCCTTCTAGGGTGTTATCTTTTGTTGAACCTTATTCCTTAATAAGAACTTAGGAGGTTTGCTATTTTCATTAATCCTTGATTTTCTGCCGAATACTGGCATCTTACAGATGATTATGAATTTGCATGATCTTATTTGTTGTTTTCGAGGCAACTTTCAGATCCTGATAATTGGACTTATTAATCTTCTGTCTAACAATAGATGTTTAACATTCCATCTATGCAAGGTCTCCAAAGGAGCAACCTTGATACTTATATATCAACTATTATAGAAAAGCTTAATTTAAGGTGAGATGGTTATTCCAACCATTGCTTGAAACTAATCTTAAGGAATAGCTAATCCTTGTCGTTAGTCGAACAAATCGATGATCCTGGGCAGCTGATGGAAATTCTTAATTGTTGCCTAATTAGGGTTGCGGTAATCATTGCATGAGCAAAATAAACCATCTTTCTTAATTAATTATACCGGATTCTCAGAATATAGAGTTAGGCTATATGAATTTTTTTATTTTTTATTTTTTTAAAACTTACTTAATTAGGGTTTCGATTCTTACAATAATCAACATGGAGTTCCTACAATACTGTAGCCCTAAATGGGATATAAATCTTAACTCTATTTGCCCCTCAGGAGGTAAACAGGGTAATCTTAGGAGAAGATAATCAAGGTACCAGGAGGTTACAGAGATTTTACAAATCTCAGACTCTAGTTCATCCATCATTGTTTGTGTCAAACATGTGACACATTTATGTTACGAGTCTACGTATTCCTTACTCGGAGACATTTACTTGGACAATTCCATTCTGGATATCTTCTTTGAATACCATTAGCTGACTTTAGTACCATGTGACTTATCGGAATATCTTTGTGGTCCCATGCATTAAACCTCCATACTGATCAGGCATGGAAGCAATCTATGGAACCTATTAAGATACATCAATCCTCATATGGCGCTTTTATCATACTGTCTGGTATTCGCAATCGATAGAGATCAAAGAGATATCAACTATGTATGCTGACGCACTTCCCCTTAGAGAGAGGATACTTCTAAAATTCTACGACTGATGGTTTCTGACAGTAATAGAAGAAATGGTTCTTATGGTTTTTGCCTGTAAGTTTTACCTTACACTTAATATCTGGGTTTCTTACGGGGAAAATTTCTAAAAGTTTGCTAAGCTTATGGTCTTATGAGAGACTTAGCGGTATCTGAAACCAACGTAACCCTTAGCAATAAAATCACAATTAGGGATTTATCCGGTGTCATTCTTAATGTGAACTGCTTCTAATCATACATCAGGAGGGTTGAACGCCTCCATTTTTAATCCTTTTAAACTTAGCTATGAAATCTTTGACAAATTTTAGGGCAGTCTCAGCCTTGACTGGTTATTTCTTAATCTATAAAACGTGAGTTGCTGAGGTGGATCCATAATGGATTCTTAATAAGCAGGCTTTGAAACTTTTCCATGACTTTTCTCATAGCCTTTCTAACAGCTGCGTTAATTTCAGTTTTGGAGATTAACTTCAGTAATATTGAGGTTCACATCTGATGCACCATTAACATTTGTCGCGTTTCTAGCATCGCGATTTTTGTATGTCTCTTCTGAGTTTTCCATACTCGAAGCTTATTAAATACCAAATTCAACAAGTGCTTGGGCAATCCATACCCGGTGTCTCCTTGAATTGTCAAAGGCTTACCCTAAGGAGTCTTGATAACTACTTGCTTCTTATTACCCACAATATGGGCTTGGTTACAAGACGACCAATCCACTCCTATCACTATATCGGATTCCTTCATTTTAACGGAAACAAGGCCAGCGGAAAAGAATAATTCCTAATGGATATAAAACATCCATCTAACATTGCTGAAGCAGTCTCTGAGGTACTATCGGCCAAATTCTACTTTATTCTTAACGCTTAGAGTTTTAACAGGCAGATTTAATGATTTACAAAATCTATTGTCTATGAAAGATTTATCTGAACCTGATTCAAATAATACTCTAGCATGAGCGTTATTGATAAAGAAAGTACCTGTTGTGACATTATCATCCTGAATAGCCTCTTGAGCGTCCATTTGAGAGCTTCCAGCTTTGGTCTTCTTAGTCTCCCCAGACTTCTTGGTTTTATTTGGGCAGTTTGTCTTGATGTGCCCTGTTTCATTGCAACCATAGCAGGTTGCGTCCTTTATGTCTTGGCACTCCAAGGTCTTGTGCCCTTCCTTACTACAAATTCCACAAGGCCTAGCTTGTGACTCCAAAGCGCGTTTTTCTTTAGTTGTCTTCTTTGGGCAGCGGGTCTTTATGTGCCCTTTCTCGCCGCAACCATTGCATGTGGCGTCCTTCAAGTCCTTGCACTCAAGGGTCTTGTGATCCATTTCCTTACAGATGTCACATCCCCTGGTCTGCTCATAGAAGCATTTTCCGAAGTGCTTCTTCTTGCAGGTTTTACATTTGGGTTTTGCCTCCTTTGGCTTGGACTGGTTATAGCTTGAACCGGTCTTACCCTTTTTACAACCTTTATTTGGGATATTATCGCACTTTCACTTATGATCCTTCAACACACGATCCACAGCGTTGTTTACGGCTGTATCTATCATAGCCTGTAACTCGGTGCTTGTTAAGTTCAGTCTTGCATCATCATTCTGATCAACTGGACGATTGTGAGCTTCAGAGGAGTCAGCCATGGTGAAGCTTTAAAGGCTACAAACCAAGTAGTAATAATTGGTTAAATTTTTATAGCGAATTGTCGAATTTGATGATTAAATAGCCATGGTGCAAATAAACCATATAGGCCAACAGATATTATTAAATTTATTTGATTATGTTTTGCCTAGGTTTTTAAATAAACCATCTTTGGCATTTAAACGGAATATAATCCTTCATATTTCTTAGACAGGGGACATAAATCACGACTGTCAATGTCGCACCGACATTTTATATAGTACTAAGGCTTGTTCCAAAGGACTCTTGATGGCACAGGGGCCTTGTCACTAGGGAAAATTTTAAAACATAATCGATGATTCCTTTGGATTGGAAAATTTCATAGTTCATTGTCTTGACAAGAAGTTATGAAGTAAAACTATCTTTTTCATGTATACATATTTTCCCGAAGGTATTCATCCCAATGGATGTTTTGATGTATTCATCATGTTCGACGTTTATTAGCCATGATTCCTCCTGATCATTTATGCTAAGATAAGGGGTTTGAAAATTCCTAATATAAAGATGACAAGTGTGATTTTATCGCATCACCGTTGTCAGGAGTGGTAATGTGTTTTCAGATGTTAACAAGGATCTGAATTTCTTTTAAACAGGTCTTACCATCATAGCTAGGTCTTTAATGACATTCAAGCTAGGTTATACCTTTTAAGATTATCTTTTAATATTTATACTGGCATGAAAGGAATAATATTTATTTTATTCAAGGTTTTGATTATAATCATCCTTAATTTAATTAAATTATAATTATGGCACAAAAAGCCAAGTCACAAGGACAAAATTATAAGTCAAGATTTTATAGAATCGAGGCATTTAGGCTTGAATCAAAGTTCATTACCTTTTCTTGACAGGGAGTTGTAGGCTACGACTGTCTTTAGTCTCAGAGGACGTTAATTATAGCCCGTAGGCACTTCATCCTTAAGGGACGATTATATAAATGAGGGAATTTAGAATAACCCAATTTTAAGAATGACTTATGTGGTTTTATCGAATCACAATTTGTCAAACGTGTTAACATGTTACAGATGTTAACAAGGATTTGAATCTCTTGAATAGGTTCTACCATCTTGGCCTTGTCTGCAGTGACATTTAGGCTAGGTTTTACCTTTAAGATTCTTGTTAATATTTAACGCAGAACAATCCTAATTTGAGATGTTAACAAGGATTTGAATCTAATTGAGGAACTACCATCTTGGCCCTGTCTTAAAATGACACATGGGCTAGGTCTTGTCCTTTTAAGATGTTGCCATTTTATTATAATGGTAAATCTTATAAAAGGAATGATACTTTTCATTTATTTCATTTATTATATTTACATATATTGATAAAAATGAATTTTTGATAAAGCATTCCAATGATTTTAAAGGAGGTATAGGATTGTCCTAAGCGGGACCTGAAAGAAATGATGTTGTCCACGAAGGGACTGAATGATAAGTATGCCCTTATAAGGACTTACTAAGGAAATGAACTTTAGCCAAAAGGAGTTTCTTCTTCATTTTATTTCTGAATGCTTTCTCCTTGGTTGCACGTTAATCCTGGTCGCAGTACGAAGCTCTGCATTCCTCGGCTTCGGATGGGGAGGATTTGCATTATGGCTCCTTTGATTGGCGATATATTATAAGTATACAAAATTGAAAGCAATAGTTATCCGAATAGAGACGAGAGCATTCCTATGTTAAGTCTAGACTCAGAAGGTCAAGGAATGTGCTACTGTGTCATTGAGATTAAACACAAAAGGATAGTGTTTAATTCACTCAATGTTGGCTCTGATACCAACCTGTCACACCTAGATATTTCCACGTTTTACCGGTGGGCCCGGTAGGGGAGTATCGTGACGTAGTTGATATCATTATTGTCAAACAACACAATATTTAAATGCACAGCGGAAGCAAAGGATAAATATATTACAAACCGATATAAAGCAATATCTAAGTATTACAAACGGAATGTAAAAGATCCACAGGCGGATCATAAATAAAGGAAACATAGGTCATCAGATTTAAATGCATCCAAGCTTGCGAGACTCTTATTGATGCTAAGGAGAGGCCAGCCTATTACGAGTAGTACCTGCACTTAACCTTTTTGGGAAAATACATCAGTTTACAGTGGTAAATACAATTAACTGACTCATTTTGAAAAAGTTTAATAAAATTGATTTGAATGCACGTAGCACAAAATTATTTATAACTTGGGATAATTATTTGAATATAATACTTGTAAGAGAATTACATGTTCCTTATGCGTTCAGTAGCCCGATCCGTAGACCGGGTTAAAGATCAATAGACACACCACATTATTTATTTAGGCACTGACGGGTGTACGCCTACACCCCGTGCTCAGGTCGTGGCCATCTCGTAAGATGATGCCAAGGATATCCGGGACTTGGTCATTAACCCCCCAAAGGCTTTAAGCAAACAAAACAATTTAAACGGTCACCTCGATAATACTTAACCACCAAACGATTAAGGTCGAATGCCCGACCAAGCGGTATTTTATGTACCGTACCCCAAGCCCGTATAAGGGAAAATAAGTTAAAAGTGTTTACCTGAGCTAAATATAATTTCAATCCCAGCCGTATCAAATCAGCAAGTACAGATAGCTTTTACTGGGCTCCTAAATCTGGAACGAAGGTTTTTAATAACCTATTAGAATCCTAACGGGTCTTTAATTAAGCCTTGACTTAGACCGGTTAGTTTTCAAAAGGAAGACACGGTTCAACGCATGATAAAGCGAAGATTGGTTTAGAATGTGGTTTTGACCCGACAAGCTTGTATGCTTGTTTAATATGGGTAACTTGAACACACTCTGGATTTTGAGGTGAAAACAATATGGTTTGACCCGTTTCGGCTAATATATGCAAACTAGTTACATAAGCTGATCCGAACGCGGAAAGTGTGTAACGGTTAACCAAAAGAGTCATACACAAGTTTCCTAAGTTAATATGCCCTTAATATGTTGTGACATCAGTAAGATATCTTCTATTTTGCCCAAAATGGATTTAAACTCAAATTACGCCCCGTAGGGGTATTTTGGTCATTTTAAAGGTTATAAAAGAGTCCAAATATAAATCTGAGTTTCGGGTTTGATGTAATCAGTAAAATACTTAATTTAATAAGTTATAACAGTGGGGTATCAAGTCTTATATTTATCAAATGGTCTTGATACATACTATGCGTTAAAAACGCTTAAAAAGGCGATTTGGAGTCATTTCCGGGTTTTCAAAGGAAGGCTGATATTTTTATTATTCCAGAAGGCTCAAAATATTTTATTTATCATATTAGATCAGTAGAAAAGGTTTGGGGTCAAAAGGATTTGTAAAACTCATTTTTATAGCCCGGAAGGGCAAAACCGGCAATACCGAAATAAGCTTAGAACTTCTATGTTATGCTCAGTCTTAAAATAAATAAAAATCTTTAAAAATCCCAAAATATTATATTATATCAGTGGGTAACAATTTTGGTATCAAAGATTAGGCTTAGATAGGCTATACGCTAATTACGCCGTTTAATTAATAAAAAGCGTTCTAATTACGCTATTGAGCATAACTCTTAATCTAGACCTCAAACTGATGTGAAATTTTAGAGAAATGTTTATAAATCAGTATCAAGGATTATTGTCCTCTCACATTTCCAAAATTCTCGTTTTAAGGTCAAATGGGCATATTGGTCAACATTAGGCATTTAACGGAAACATCGGACAATCAACGAGTCAAGTAGTATAATCGCAGAGGGTTATACTATCGTACAAGCTGGTCCTAACAGAGCTCTAAGGCATTTCTAAAACATGCTCAAACGGGTCAGAATTGAAAGTCAAAGCAGGAGTCAAACTATGCGACTTTCGATCCTGAACTGAGCCTAAACTGAAAATTGTCAAGTTGAACATGTTTAGACATGTTCTTACATTAATTACCAAGTTATATCAATGGCAAAACAGGTTGCATAGCTTCTACATTGCTAATTATGTGTTTATTTGCAAAATCATTTCCTGTTGACTTTTTAGGATCAAGTTTGACCCGACATTTGACCAAGCTAGGGTGATAATCAGTAGGTGCCCTCTTAGGGGTTTATTACCTACTCAATTACCAACTTATAACTACTCTTAATTTGAGTAATGACTGGATCATTAGTGTTTAATCACAAAGTCAAACCTTAACTATGATAAGTTTGACTTTTGATCATTAAACTAATCAAAGCTGAAATAGGAAGTTAAAGACACTTACAAATGGGTCCTTATTACTGAAAAGAACTCCAAGGAAGTTCCAAATACTCAGGATCCTTCAGAAATGAGAAGATAGCAAGGTTGGAATGAAATGGTGATCTTGATCAAAGAAACCCATCCTTATTTATAGTCTTTGGAGGATGATTGGATGATGACAAGTGTTTGAATGGGTTAACCAGATCCCTACACATGTTAGGACAGCTGTATAATTGTCTTGAAGCCCAAGGATTCGGTTTTGATTGGATGAGAATGGAATTGAGTAGTGACCAAGCAAAAATTTGTATCTGGCACATGGTTATGGACTGTAAGGTCCAGTGCATATGGTCCGTAAGGACCTGGTCAGCAAACAACAACTTTCACTTGTTGACAGATTTAGCCCCTGCACTTCCAAATGCCATTTCTGACACATCTAAGGCCCGTTAAACCAATTTTAAGGCTCTACAATGATTCCTAAGTATGGGGAACATGATACATGCTCAAAAATGTGCTGGATGTCGGTTCGTTTGGTCGTACGGTCACGTTGTTCGGTTAATTACGACGAAACACGGACGGACGCGAAAAACGAACCAAATCACGCGACGAATGGAATTTTATCAAGCCAATCACTAAAATAAATAATTTTAGTGCTTATATAAATTTTTGGGTGCCCGGGTATATTCAGAATGTGAGATATGCGCGAAAATGCAAACTTGTGCACTTTTTGACACTTTTAGTCCCTGCATGACTTAAAAGTTTATTTTTGCGCACGAAACATCTCTAAGCCTATTTCTAAGTTAGGTAAGGGTTATTTAGGGTATGTTTAACTTATAGTCATATTCCGGAAGGTCCGATTCTATACGAATCGACATACTTTTGCAGTTTGACGCAATTAGTCCTTTAATTGCGCAAAGTAGTGCGAAATGCCATTTAATGATATCTAAGCCTTCCATGGCTCATATTAATCCTTCCCAAACATATACTTAAATATTACTACGCTCCCGTTCACTTAAATGGTTACCGAAAGGCGTATATTCAAAAGTTGACGCTTTAGGTCCCTCTATTGCGCAAACTTGCGCATCTCATCGTTTAATAGCATTGAAACCTTATCTAATCCATGTTAGGCATTCTTGAAAGTATTATTAAACATCACGATGCTTCAGGTTCGCTAAAAGGTCATTCAGAGGTATAATTAAACATATTGACGCTTTTAGTCCCTCTAACTTGCAAAGTTGTGCGTAACCTTACTTATAGGCATAAAATCTTAGACGGCCAATAATTGGCATTCCCAAGAGTATAATCAATTATTATGAAGCTCCCGTTTTGTTAAAAGGTCACTCAGAGGTAAGAATTAACATGTTGACGCTTTTAACCTTTTATTGCGCCAACTTTCAATTAATTACGCAAACGGCTACACTCGATCGACAAGTGGCTCATTTGTGAATATAATCATCGTGAGAGGTTATTCAGAAACTTATTTTAGGTATGCTACACTTCCAGTCCTTTCATAATCAAGGTTTTCGATTTTTCAAAAAATTAGTCCCTTAAATTTAACTCTTGACTTCATTAGGGTTTGTTACACGTGTCAATACACCATTGGACGTGATTTTACGAGGTGTTACAACGGAGATACCGAGGAAGAAACTTAATGGGCCGAGATCTTTCATGGCAAACTCATTCGAGAGGTGAGTCATAAGTTGTTGACGAATCCTGTCGGAAGACGTCACAAGTAATATGTCGTCAACATATAGGAGGAGGTAGGCGGTATCCTGACCATGATGAAAAATAAATAGAGACGCGTCACACCGACTATGCTGAAAGCCCAAGGTAAGAACGTAATCCGTGAAACGTTGGTACTAGGCCCGTGGGGCTTGTTTGAGGCCATAAAGCGACTTCTTAAGGAGGCACACATGATCAGGATAATTTTTGTCGCGGAAGCCCATCGGCTGATGCATATAAACAGTTTCATTAAGAGTCCCGTGTAAGAATGCGTTTGTTACATCCAATTGGTGAACCCACCATGATTTAGACAAGGCTAAGGAGAGGACCGTGCGTATGGTCGACGACTTCACTACGGGACTAAACGTGTCACCACAATCTATACCAACTTGTTGTAACCGGCCATCGCATACCAAGCGAGCTTTGTATCGCTCTAACGTGCCGTCAGATTTGAACTTGTGCTTAAACAACCACATGCTCCGAATAATGTTCATATGTGGGGTGCGGGGCACTAATTCCCAAGTTCCATTTTTAATAAGCACATGATACTCGGTAGCCATGGCGTTGTGCCATTCTGGTATGGATAAGGCAAGTGTTGGGTTTCTAGGTATCGGTATAATGGTAGTGGTGTTCAAGTTTAGATGTTGTTTTGGTTTCACGATGCCGTCCATTGCGCGGGTGCGCATGTTTCAGACCGGGGCGATTGAAAGGGGGGGGGGAATGACAGTAGATATGGGGGGAGCTAGTGGAGTTGCGAGGGATGGAGTTGGTTGGTTAGAGGTGGCCGGTGAGCAGTGGGTGTGTTGGCCACGTTTGTGGAGTGGGCCAATGGAGTGGAGTGGGTTGGGGGGGGGGGGAATTAGATTGGGGAGTGGAATGGGCTGTGGGGGAGGAAGGGAGGGGAGCGGATGTGGGGTCGAGGTCGACTGGGCCGAGAGGGTGAGATAGGCCGATGGGAGGTGATAAGGAGTGTTGGACAGGAGAGGTAAGTGTAGGGGAAGATAAGTGGGATGCAGTAGGTTGAGATTGGGATGGGTCATGGACAAGATTCCACAGTTGTGGAGGAAAAAAATTTAAGAATTCATGTGAAGGATTTGGGAGGATGTTGCTTTTAAAGGGGAAGGTTGTTTCATCGAAGGCAACGTGGCGCAAGATCGTGATTTGTCGTGTTTTTAAATCAAGGCATTTTTAGCCACGATGGTTGGGAGGATATCCCAAAAACACGCAAGGGTAAGATCTTTGATCGAGTTTGTGAATGGAGGTCGAAGGAATGAGAGGATAACACAAGCAGCCAAAAACTCGTAAGTGGTCGTAGCTAGGTGTGCATTGGTATAGTAATTCAGTTGGGGTTTTAGATTGGTGAGTTTTACTTGGAAGAATGTTTAGGAGGTACGTGGCCGTTTCGAGAGCATGATGCCAAAGGTTAGTAGGTAAGGAGGCGTGAGCGAGAAGAGTCCGAACAAGATTGTTTATAGTTCTAATTTTACGTTCGACTTTCCCGTTTTGAGACGAAGTGTGAGGGCAAGAAAAACGAAAAAGCATTCCATGCTTGTCAAAAAATTGTTGAAACGATGAATTCACATATTCACGGCCGTTGTCGCATTGAAAAGTTTTTATTTGTCTTTCAAATTGAGTGGCAATTTGTTTAGTGAGGTGAGAGAAGATGCTAAATACGTCTGATTTCTTTGACAATGGAAATGTCCATAAAAAAATTGAGAAATCATCGAGAAATAGAATGTAGTATCGGTTTCCTCCCGAACTTAGAACGGGAGAGGTCCATAGGTCGCTATGAAGTATATCAAAGGGTTGAAACGTAACATTATAAGAATTACTAAATGGTAAACGAACACTTTTCCCAAACACACAAGATTGACAAAGATGTTTATTTAATTTAGAAAAATCAATAGAACATGACTGTTTTAAAGATTGCAATGAAGCGTGTCCCGGATGACCGAGACGTTGGTGCCAAAGTTGAGAGGAGATAGCTGCAAAGGTAGACTGGTTGGTGTTCTTGGGTCCCAAAACGAGTGGATAGAGATCACCGCTGCTGTTGCACCGGAGGATAGGGGTCCGAGTCTTGTAGTCCTTCACAAGAAAACCAAACGGATCAAATTCTACTGAAACAGAGTTATCGGTTGTGAACCGACGAACGAAAATTAAGTTTTTGATTAGTTTAGGTGCGTAAAGAACATTATTTAAGGCTAAGGGCGGGAAAGGTGGTGGTAGGGTTTGGTTGCCAGATCCAATTACCAGAATAGTTGTGCCATCACCAACGGTAATATTTTGAGACATGCGGTTATTAAAAAGGTTTGGAAATTACCTGAGTTATGTGTCATGTTTGAGGTGGCCCCGGTATCCATGTATTGAGTAGGGTCCTGTGAGTTGAGAGACATGGAATAAAGGGCCTGCTCGATGTCGGTAGGGGTATAAGCAGCGTGATAAGCTTGGTTGGGACGCGGGCCGAGGATGCCACTATTGTTAGGAGTAGTATTGGGCCTTGGGCCTGTCATGGGGTAGGGGCAGGGTGGTGCGGCCCACTGCTGCCAGTTCTGATTTTGGGCAGAAGGTTGGGCCCAAGGAGCAGGCCAAGGAGCGGCCCACTGCTGCCACTGTTGTTGCTGCGGTGAGGTCCAATTGTTCCACGGCCCATTGCTGCCACTGTTGTTGCTGTAGGAGCCAGACCCGGATGAGCCTCTGTCGCGTCCCCATGAGCCGCGGCCACGACCTCTCCCTCGTGAGCGTCCGCGGCCGCGAGTGCGATCCGACGAACCGTCATTCCGATAGTCCGAGTATGTGGGTGGTGGAGTGTGAGATGGTGTACGGTTTGAGTTGACATTCAGAGCCGTGCCCGCGTGTTGAGCGGATTGCAAGGCTTGTTCTGCTTTCCGGCTTTCAACAAGAACTAACTTGGATCTGGCATCGTAAAAACTCGGTAAGGGATCCTGTTGTTGCAAAATTGTAGCAATGCCGTCGTATTGATCGTTGAGTCCGGAGATAAGCTGAAGAACCAATCGGTCATCATCGACCGGGTTTCCGACATTTTCCAGTTGGTCAGCGAGTACCTTGAGTGCTTGACAGTATGCAGAGACGTTTGGAAACCCATCAAGACGAGTGTTTGAAAATTTATGGAGGAGATGGATGGCTCGGGAACTTTTGTTATCCTGGAAGATGCTCTTGAGAGCGGTCCAGGCGTCGTGAGCGGTTGCGTTTGGTTTGAGAATGGTATGAAGAAGGTCATTGGAGATGGTACTGTAAATCCATTGGAGAACGATGGCATCGAGATGATCCCAGTCATCCACGGATTTGGGTTGTTGCTTGTCTTTATCGGTTTCTTTAGAGGACGAAGTAGCCGAGGCAGGTTTAGGTGAGAGATGATCGATAACCAGGAACGCACGACATTGAATCTTGAAAAGTTCACTCCAAGACGCATATTGCCCGGTTTCCATCTCTAAGGTAATTGGGATGAGGCTTTTGATGTTTGAGACTGTGGACGCAGGATGTATTTTGGTTTCCATGGCTGCAAGAAGGTGAGGGAAGAGATGTAGGGAAGAAAGAAGGCTGTGAGAGGAAGAGTGGGGGATCGGCTAGGGTTTTGTCTGGTCTATGATACCATGACAGAATGTATACGTAAATTAGGATCCTTGATCCTTCCTCTATTCTCATTCCCTTTATATAACGATAATACAAACCACCTATCTTTGGATAGGATGTAACAAAATATGCTAAATACAATGAGATTATTTACATGCCAAATATATAGTCTATTATATATTATCGGTCTTGTATTCAATTATACTACAATATTTCATAAAGGGTATTGAAAATCTCTCTAAGCATTAGGTACAACACATATATCCATAAAGAAGTTGCTAATTTATAGTATTTAAACTAAATTTAAATGTAACCAATCCAGTCTTTGTTAGTTGACGTATAAGTTGCTAATTTATAGTATTTAAATGTAACCAATCCAGTCTTTGTCAGTTGACGAAGAAGTGGAATATGCATATGTCGTGTTCTTTCCTATAATTATGTCAAGCTATATATATTTGGCAATTGTTCATATAATGATAACTTGCATCCAACAAAAGACACCGTTCAAAGGTTCACAACACTGACTCAAAAGATGAATTTGCGATTACTGTTATGGAGAATAGAATGTTAGAGGCATTGCCTCTTAGAGGAGAGGTCCCATGTTCAAACCCGGGTATAGACGATTAATTTAGAATTATTGATATAATAGAGTAGGAGCAAACGTTGTCATTAAAAAAAGAATCAAAACTTGTCGCTTTTATTGACTTACAATGTTCACAAAGTCTGATGTCCTATTGTGGTTTATATAATGTTCTATAGAGAAAGAGCACAACATGTTTTACATAACATATGTATTATCCTCATAATAATGATTCTTGATTTGCATTAAGACCATCACAATTGTTTTCTTATTATAAACCAACTAGTTTTTGCCCCGCCCGCGTTGCGGGGCAATAAGCCGAAAATTTCTCTCTCATAACATGTATATCTGTGTTTCGGTTACTTGTACATACTACTCATAACACGATCTCAAAAAAAAAATTTTACATCGAGTCAACCAATTAAAACAAAAACACTACCATACTTTTACTAAAAAATAACTAAAACGATGGAAAGACAATAATTTTAAACTGGGAGCAAAGTTGTAATTTTTCAGAACAAATGAGCATGTACCAGGCATGCCTGGACGAATAAAAATTACACCTATGCCCTCCCGCGTTTCGGGGCGTTAAATCAAATATTTCTTAGTTTCATAACATGTATGCATGTATTTAGGTTACTTGTACATACTACTTATAACACGATCTAAAAAAAATACATCGAGACAACCAATTAAACGAATACAGTACCATAGTTTTGCTAAAAAAATTAAAACAATAACAGGTCTGTAATTTTTAGCTGGGGGTAAAATACTAATTTGGCAGGACCAATGAGCGAGTGTTAGACAACGGCATCACACAATAAAATTTACATTGAGTCAACCAAGCAAAATAAAACAGTACTATAGTTTTGCACAAAAAAAAGTAAAACGATGGCAATATCATAATTTTTAACTGAGGGAGAAATCGTAATTTTTGAAATGGGAGCAAAATCATAATTTTAAACTGAGTGCAAAATCATAATTTTGAGCCATGGGGAAAAACATAATTTTATTTTGAACCGTGGGCAAAAATGTAAATTTGAGTTGGGGGGCAAAATCGTAATTTTGAGCTAGGGACAAAAACATATTTTTATTCTGAACGGGGGGCAAAAGCGTAATTTTAGACAGAGGGCGAAACCGTAAATTTAAACTGGGAATAGAACTAGAAATGGGTTTTTGAACTGAGGGCAAAAGCGTAAATTTTGAGCCAGGGCAAAAATATGATTTTATTTTGAATTAGGGGCGAAAACGTAATTTTAAACAAAGGACGAAACCGTAATTTTAAGCTAGGAATAAAATTAAAATAAAAATTGGTTGGTCCAACAGGAGAATGCCAGGCCCAAGCCCAATTGTTAAATGGATAATGGATAATGGTTTTTATTTTCATAATTGTTAAATGTATTGTTTACAACTAGAGGTGCACAAAATAACCGGTTAATTAACCGTAACCGGTTATTAACCGAAACCGTAACCGGTTAATAACCGATTTAGGAATAACCGGTCCAGCCGGTTATTTAACCGTAGGTTAGTAATCGGTTACAAGTTTTTAGTATAATAACCGGTTATTAACCGGTTTTTTTAAACCGGTTTTTTAACCGATAGACTGGTTAACCGAAAAAAATAACCGAAAAATTCAAAAAAAAGGCAAAAAAACCGGTTTTTAACCGAAAATAACCGGTTAAATAACCGAACCGGTTAAAGTAATTAACCGGACCAGTTAAAAAAATAATCGGTTAAAGTAATAACCGGTTAAAGCATTAACCGGTTAAAGTCAAAAAGTCAAATTAACCGGTATAACCGGTTAACCGATCCGGTTATTAAAATTAACCGGTTTGTGCACCTCTATTTACAACCATGAATCATTATTCATGGAACTTGGATAGCTTCACTTTACTAGCCCAGCCCAAGCCCAATCTCTGTTAAATATTTAGAGCCCAAGTTAAGCATACATGATACATGTACACAAATTTAAACAGTCTTTAAGAAATATGATTTTTATTCAATAAATTGTACACTTGTTTAAATTTATAGAACGGAAAATCATTTGTCCACCACGAGGATTGAACCCACATCACTTAGAAAATCTAAGACAAAGTTTTATTAAGCTCCTTGATATCGCTAGGCCAAAGACCCGTCAGTAATTATACACTTGTTTGATAAATGTTACTTAGTATCAGAATTTATAAATAACTGTTTGGAGCAAATGAGAATTAATAAAGGATTTGTATCATTTAAATATTTCAAATAAAGCTAATCTAATTAATAATTTGGTATTTCTTGAATTTAATAATTCTGGTGTAACTGGAAAAAGTTGTTAAAATATAAAAACAAAATTCATACGAGTTGTAAATCGATTAGAATTTGTAAATCCTTTATAAGAATTTTCATAGGATTTATGCTAAATGACTTGTAATATAATTGGCATTTACATGATTCAACTCCATAAGGTTGGAACTTTTGTAATAAAAGCAATATATTTTTTTTAATTTGTAATAATTAAGTGTATTATTATAACAACTTTTGACACTTTCATATATCATTATAACGTTACTCTTCATGTCTATCTAATGTAACATACTTATAACATTACTTCTTTGTGAACTTTGTTTACATTTTAAGAGCTTCCCCACTTTGTAGTGTCATAATTTAAGAGCTACCTATCTTATTTTTAAGTCTGTAGATAAAACATATCAATGTTAACCTTCATTTTAATATGTGATAGAGTACCCCCGTCTTAGATATTATTTCTAGCTTATCGACTTGTTGATTTTACACGAAAGTTTTCGATTTCAATAGTTAGAAGCACTTTGCTCCTCTCTCGCCCCACACACAATCGTTTTCACAAAAAAAAACAATTACCTCCCCCCTCTCTTCCACATCACTATCTCTTTCATCCGTCTCACCTTTCTCTCTCTCTCTCTCTCTCTCTCTCTCTCTCTCTTCCGCCTCATTCAGAACCACCGGTAGAATGTTAGATGTCACTCTCATTAGCGAGGTTTTAAATACCGGTTTAAACCGGATGCTGGAAGCTTGCCCGAACGAATCGTACCGGTAAACTAAGAGAACGGTAAAGAAGTTGTATCGCCAATGAATTGGGTTGTACCAGTTTAAACCGGTATACCGGTACCGAGCCAAGGTTAAAATTTAGACTTTTAATCTTTTATGGGTACAAAAAAGGTGACGACGATTTACCTTCTTAGTAAAACTAGCACCCATAATCTACATCGATCAAACTGCATCCACAATTCACATGGATCATTGGGTTATTTTTTGATAAAGAATTAACTTTTGGAATATGTTTTTATTATGGAATGAAGTAGTTTTGATTATTTTTTGAGTTGAAATTGTATTTTATGGATTTATATGGTTAATTAGTTAACCCGATTGAACTGCTCGGTACTACCCGGTTAAACTATTTCTGAGCCTAACCTAGTAAGATTTAAAAACCGTGTATGTCTATACTTTATGTCTCTCTCAACTTTTTCTCTAGAAAAAGGGAAGGAAACTCAACCTTTTGTGTAAAAAGTAAAAACACGGAAGAAACACAAATTGCCCAAACCATTGTTTATAAAACCATCGACACAAAGTTTGAATGGGTTACAGCTCATGCCTATCTAACAAACCAGGGCCCACTAGACATATGTTCGTGAGCATATTAAATCAAATCTTTGTATCATGTGGGCTGTCCTTACTGGACCCACTTGTATCATCAAGCCCAACTGACAGTTCTTTATTACGTTTCTACCACACTCTAATTTTCAACCTACCCTATCAAGTTTACCTTTTTTTAGTAAGAATATTTACATATATTTTAATTCTCTTTTTCTTTTCATAAACCCCATAAATAAAACCGTCCTAAATATCTTAACAAATTTTTTATAACTCCTAATTTGACTAACAATAACATTAACAATAACAAAACAGGCTTTCTTGATTTTTAGAATTTTACCAAATTTCTTGTACGGTAGTTATATAGTTATAACTATTATTTCTATACATATGATTGTTTTTTTTGAACGGTGACTTTTGTTAATGAGTGACCCATTGTCACTGAACCCCGTCATAGACGGTTTCCCCCAGCCAAGATCTGCCGACGATGTTCTATCGGGCCCCGTACGGTATCAGACTTGGATGGCGTTCCCCCGGAAACCGTACTGCCTCCACACGAGTTGCCTCGCTGGAATAACAGCCGGGTGAAAACCGGGGTGACGCTCAGGATCAAACCCTCCTCGGTGGGTTTTTCACCATCATTGCGCACGGGTGTCCCTACCCCCTTTCGCCACAAGCGGGAGTCGAACCGGTGACCTCTAGGAGGACAAACCGGCCCAACACCACTGGGCTATGAGGGCGGGTACCTATACATATGATTGTTAGTTTCTATAATACAACAACATCAATTTCTTTTGAAAAAGAAAAAAATGAAAATGATGACATCAAAAAGGTACCCTATCCCACTTTTTTCTTTCAAAATCTTATCTATAACTTGATAATTTGAGGTGTCTCCATGTCATAGACTCATAATTGGTGCATAGAATAGTGATGTGGACCAATCCTAAAATTCTACATCAAATTTGATTCTTTATAGAGTAGATGATTTAAATCTTATAAAGTAGTTACTTGGTAGTATCACTTGAGCAATTAAAATGATTTAAGATGGTAAACTTTAATTGAGGTCAAAATTATATTGGACATTTTGATTAAGAAAAGGAAGCCAATTTTTAATTAAGTTTTACCATTTTAAAGAGGAATTTTGGTATGCATTGAGGTCAAAATTAGATTGGACATTTTGATAAACAAAAATAAAAAAAAGGAAGCCGATTTTTAATTAAGTTGTACCGTTTTAAAGAGGAATTTGGTATGCAGATGATATAATTTGACAAAATACAAATTTAGTGTAATGTGTAGCAAAGTCAAGTGGCTTAAGGGGGTGGGGGTGGTCACTAGTGATAGAATTTCATCACTCACAAGCACCCAATTAAGTTCCGTCATGTCATCAACCATTTTTCCATCACTCACAACCTTTTTTGGTGGCAACGGTCATCACTCACAACACCCAACAATAAACCCCCACACCCCCTCACATCCATTTATCACGCTAACCCCATAACGCGTTAAAATTATCACGGAAATGTTCCTATCATGCGTTGAAGTTTTGGTGGCGGTGGGAATCTTGTTTTTTCCACGCGTTGAAAAGGCCTATCACGCGTTGAAGTTTTGCCACCCCCAGTGGCCTAAGAGAATATGTGAACTCGAATATTTTACCTTTAGATTAGGAATCAAATTTGAAGGTCGAGCAAAGTATACAGATGGTTTTTGTGATTAACCAAAATTTTGATTTTGGTCCCTAACTTTCTAAAAGTATACGGATGTTCCTTGTGGTTTACATTTTGTAACGTGTTTAGTCCCCAACTTTTGTCAAAAATACATAGATAGTCTATGTGCTTTGCACTTTGTAACACATATAGTTCCTACCTTGGACCTTTTGAAATCTTTAGATTTGTTGGCTGTAGACTAAACGTGTTAAAAAGTGCACAATCCGTATATTTTTGAAAAGCTAGGACCAAATCCAATATTTTAGTAAACCACAGAGACCATTCAAATACTTTACTTTTTTTTTCAAATAGTTATTATCAAAGGAAAATTTAGATGTCATGTACATTACTTTAAATTAAAAGTCATGTTTTTAGAGGCGGGGTCTCATTGGAAACAGTTGTCATGACCCCCGACCCCACCCTGGACGGAATCGGGAGCCGCGAACCAGTTCAGCGGTACCGGTGGTTATTTAGAAAAGTAGTGCAGTGAAAATTTCATCAAGACCGTGAGTTAGGAAAAATATAAGTGTTTAGAAAACACCGGATTTTATTTATTAAATAGATGGGATAAAACCATGTTTTGAAAGGTAGCTTTAATATGGGATAAACCCGAATACATAAAACAACTTTTCTTAATTTAATTTAATTGATAAATTAAGCCACTTCTGTAAGCCTTTTGGTGCCATATCCAACTGATGAAACAATGGTTAACCGGGTGGGGTTAACTCACTGGTCTCGTCAAGTAGGGTTAATCCCTTCTTTCCGAGGATCGCTGGCTGGATCGTCCGCTGGTTGGTTTCCTGCACAAGGAAACAAGCCGTGACTCGTAACAAGGAGGATGGGGTGGGGGGTGCTCCTTGTTACCACTCTCCGGCGTGAGAATCAGTAATTTGCTTGAGAAGCAAAGTGTGATAGTAGTAGTAGTGAGAGAGTTGAGAAGTGATACCTCAAACCTGGTTTGGGATGAGTATTTATAGCCGAGGAGTGGAGGAGGGTAGTAGAGTAGTTAGCCTGACATCGCACAACTACTTGCAGGTGTGTCAGACCTGTCGGTCACGGTGGTGATGCCACGTCTTGCTGTGGTGTCAGACTGTTGCACACATGTGGGCTGATAGGCGACTGTTCCCAGTGTCACTTGCACTGTGGTGTCAGACCCACTTGCCTTATGGGCAGGATGCGGTGCCAGGCCGCATCGCTGCTTGCGGTCACTTATGTTGTTCCCGCGTTCTTTGTTCTATCCAGGATGCATATGGGATGCGGTGTCATGCCGCATCGCCGCTTAGTGACTGTTACTGTTGTCCAGATCCCTTGTCGTGACGAAAATGTTCATAGGATGCGGTGCCAGGCCGCATCGCTATGCGTAACATCTGTTTTCGTACTTAAGGTAAGTCTTCTCATCACTGGACAGATTGGACCGTTGTGTTCGCGCGTGCTCGCATGGACACGGGTAAGTTATTGCTGGTGGGGGTTTTTGATAAGGGTAATGGTCATTCGCGGTCATGCTGACGCGAGATCTGGGACCATACCCCTTCAAGTCCCCCCAGTCTAGTGTTTCTTCCTTATGCAAGTTGCATGTGGGAGGAATACTGGACTATGGTGTCTAGAAGGTAGAATATGGGCCATTCGGATGGCTCCTCCTTTAAGTAAATCAAGTTGTTGACCGTTCGGTTGACAGTCCGTTTGGTCGGTAGGCCTTTCGAGTGGATTGTTTCTTCCTTTGAGAAGGATGTCCGGTGAGCAAGTTCCGTCTGATGCGGAATTCTCAGCCAAGGACTTGACTCTTGGTCTACCTTTTCCTGATGTCATCAGCCACCTGTTGGTGTTTCGAACCAACCTTTGAAACGGTGACTGAAGGTGTTAGCAGGGTTCGAACCAACCTTTGAGATCGTGACGGAAGATGTCTGTCTCCGCCACTCTAGTTGTAACCTCTGCATCAGCTAATGCAAAGTTGTAAGTACTTTACTCAAGCTCCATGTTCAGGAACTGGACATGCAACGATGATCCCTGTTTTGTGGGGCGTTCGTGTTCTCCGGTTTAGCTCTCAAGTAACCGCACGTCCTCTACGGTTTTAGCTCTCTAGTAACCGCACGCCCTTTGTGGTTACCTCGTTGCTGCACATCGTTGGCCATGTGTGGTCGAACTATCTGAGGTACTTGCGTCATTGTTGGCCGTGTTTGGTCGAACAATTTGAATCTGGACTATGGGCAAATGGACATGGTCATAGGCATGGTTGTTGTCACGGCCCCCGACCCGGTTGGACCCGTTTCAGGAGCCGCGGGACAGAAAATCCCGTGGTATTTATTTAATTGAGTTTAACAGCGGAAGTTTTCATCAGGATCTTTTAAAATGTAAATATTTCCCGATTATTTTATTTCACAATGCGGGATAAAACCCTGGTAATTTACAATCATTTGATTTCACGAAGAAATCTTTTATTTTACAAAACATGTTTCTTTATTTTATACTGAGCCACTTCTTTGAGCTTGTAGTGCTATATGGCACTTTTCCTGGTTCATAACAGGTCACCTGAAACATGTTAAAAAAAGGTTTTGTCAGCGGGAAATACTGAGTGAATCATTCTATTTTGCATAATGATGCATAGTTATTAATTACAGCATAAGAGCGATTACAATGGCTTCTATCTTATTTTTATCTGGCATCCTGTCACAATGGTGACATGTCACAATGGTGACGATGGTCATACCACTATTTAGATCAATGAACCTAAATAGTGATGATTATCCCTGTAGGTTAATGAACCTAACAGTGATTATCCCGAGTAGGTCAATGAACCTAACTGGGAGGAAATTAGTAATGTGCACGATACCCCACTAACCAGTAATTCAAGATATCCACGACTTAGTCCCTGTAATTATAACCTTTGAAAATAATTTGGAGTATTGTAAAACATTTGATAAAAAGAGAATGACTCACAGTGCAAATTTATACGGGCAGAGTTTAGCCTACTGATTTAGCCTTTTATCCTAAATTTAATAACAGGCACACAATTCTGGGTTAGTAATCAATCCAGCATTTACGATAACTCACGAGATCAAATTCTCACAACGAACGACAAAGTGCGATACTTAAACATCCATCGAATTAACGACGAACGACAAAGTACGATACTTAAACATCCATCGATTTAACGACGAACGACAAAGTATAGCCCTAATGTGGGCGGCACTTAAACATCCATTGGATATATTGATCGATCGGACAATGAATCGTAATAGCGATCGTGCTAATACCCTGATTGCGGCGTCGATTTAGTGCCTGTGTGTGTTAATTGGAGTATACAGAACTTATCTCAGCGCACAAAGTGAATTTAAGCGTCGTTCAATCGTCCAGAATTAAGTCCCAATGTTCTCTATTTATAGCTAGATTTTGACCAGCCTTGCGCACCGTAGCACTAATACCCCTACGGTGCGTATGGGATACCTAAGGGCCATAGTGTTGCCACGTGTGGGACTAGGCCTGATGACTTGACAATTTCTGAAAATTCGAATTGGACAGCTATTTATGTGGATAAGCGTAACTAGGAAATACCCCCCCCTGAGTTTTAGGGGCCCTGATCCTGATTCCAGTTGTTCTGAAAATTTTAGGGTTTGCGCAGAATCACTTGGGTGTCTCAATTAGGGTTTCCTATTGGTCAAATTAATTTAATAATTATGACTTTTGATGAGAGTCGTTACATTCTCCCCACCTTAATAAAAATCTCATCCTCGAGATTACTGGAATAATTGAGGATAATTTCTCTTCATTTCGGATTCCAGTTCCCAAGTATATTAGGGTCCTCGTTTCGAATCCTACTTTACTTAAACTAACACTATTTGTTTACCTTTATATCTTGGAAAGGTACTACCAAAGATTCATCTGATAGACATTTCTTGAGATTGGATATATGAAATACATCATGTACTCCAGCTAATTCTCCTTGGATTTTCCTTTCTTACTCCTTTCCAAGGAGATACTTCCAATTACATTTTGTCTCCAACTCGAACTCCAACGGCTTTCATCTATTATCTGTATAACTCTTCTGCCGATCTTTAGTCGTCTTTAGCCTTTTCTTCGTGATACTAAATATCACAGTCGTAGTCACTTAAGATTTTCATACATCTCCTTTGCCTCATGTTTAATTCTTTTTGCCCAACTATATATCTTAAATTCTTATGATCCGTATAGACAGTAAACTTACTTCCATACAGATAATGTTTCCAAATCTTAAGGGCAAAATTTATAACTCCTAATTCTAAGTTATGCGTTGTATAGTTCTCTTCGTGCTTTTTCAACTGTCTTGAAGCATACGCAATTACCTTCTTGCGTTGCATAAGCACCCATCCTAATCCTAGTTTTGAAGCATTATAATATACTTCAAAATCTTCAGCTCCTTCTGGTAAGGCTAGGATTTTGTTAATTTATATTTTAATATCCTAAAGGCTTCTTCTTGTTTAGAACTCTAATCAAACTTAACTGTTTTACAGGTTAGCTTAGTTAATGGTATAACTATTTTGGAAAAATCCTTAATAACCCGTCGATAATATCCGGTTAAACTTACAAAACTCCTAAATTCCATTGCTGATTGCGGAATCTTCCATTTGGTAATTGCTGCTATCTTAGCAGAATTTACGTGAATACCTTCATGATTCACCATGTGTCCTAAGAATTGTACTTCTTGTAACCAAAATTCACACTTTTGAGAATTTGGCGTACAACTTTTCTTTTCTTAACAAAGTTAAGAGTAAATGCAAATGCTGAAAATGTTCTTCCTGACTTTTGGAATAAATAAGTATATCGTTGATGAAAACAATTATAAATTTATCCAAATATGGTTTATAGTATCCTATTTATCATGTCCATGAATACTGCAGGTGCATTCGTTAACCCAAAGGGCATGACTGTAAACTCGTAATGACCATACCTAGTTCTGAAAGCAGTTTTAGGTATATCTTCCTCTTGTACTTTCAATTGATAATATCCGAAGCATAAATTGATCTTAGAAAACTATCTATCTTCCTGGAATTGATCGAATAGATCATTAATTCTAAGTAATGGGTATCGATTCTTAATTGTAACTTTATTCAATTCTCTATAATCAATACACATTCTTATTGAATCATCCTTTAACAACCAATATTGTGCTAACCAATAAGGTTCCTTGGCTTATTGGTAAAATTACTGGAATTAGATGAATCCTAAATTTTATCTCCCTATCTGGTGGTAATCCTGTAACTTTTCTGGGAATACATCTGAGTATTCTGAATGCTACAGAAATTCCTTAAGTTCTTTATCTTTAGTATTAATGATTACTGAAATCATATATACTACTCCTTGCTTTCGTTCCAGATTAGCAACTTTTATTACTGATATGAACTTTATGGGTTTACAGGGTTTTATCTCCTGTAATCATTATTACTTCTCCAGTGGTTGCCTGAATTTCTATGGAATTCTTATCACAGCTAATTTGAGCATAATTGTTTTACTAATCAATCCATTCTTAGCACAACCTCGAATTCAACCAATATGGTTGCATAACATTTATGACTTAAAAGTTCTATTTCTACGTTTTGCAGAATTTTAACTAAATTCCCATCTGCCGTTTCTACTGTAGAAATTTATCTAATACTGGTTAACGGTAAGTTAAGAGTTTGGCAGAGTAAAGTATTTATAAAACTTTGGTTTGCACCAGAGTCAAATAATACTGTTGTGTAAACGTTGTAAGCTAAGAACATACCGGCTATCGCATCTGGAATCATCTCGGCTTCTTGAGTAGTTAGCTGGAAGGTTCTTACATTCCTTTTTGCTCCTTCTGCTGGTTTGGCTTTATTGTCAAATGGTTTATTCAGTTTTGGACAATCTGGCCTAAGATGTCCAGTTTCTCCACAGTTGTAGCAGACTGAAAATTTCTTCCTCCTGCAGTCTTCTTCTTGATGTCCCGGAATTTTGCAAAAATTGCAATATCCTTTGCATCTTCCAAAATGCTTCCTCTTGCAAAAATTACAAAATGGGCTAGTAGAAGATTGCCCATTCCCTCCTTTCTTAAAATTGTTATGGTTACCCGAACGGAATTCTTGGGTAATCTTTTGGGCTACTTCCTTCCTTCTATTTTCTTCTCTTGTCCGTACTAGTTCGTCAGTCAGAGTATTGGCTAAATCCACCGCATCATCGATCGTGCGAGGTTTTGCAGCCTTGACGATATTACGGATTTCGGAAATCAATCCCCAAATATAACGAGAAATAAGTACCGGCTCTGGCGAAGCCAGTGTTGGTACCACTCGAGCATACTCGAAGAATGTCGAAGTATAACCGCGACAATCTACATCCACCATCCGGTGGGTTAGAAACTTATTTGCCATTTGATCTTTTTCATATTCGGGACAGAATTTTCTTTCTACAAGGCTCTTAAATTCTTCCCAATTCATAGCATACGCCTTCCTTCTTCCTTTGGCCTGTAACACCGTATTCCACCATTCTAGTGCCACTTCTTTGAAAAGGTTTGACGCGTACATAACCTGATCATCCTGAGCACATTTACTTATGGCAATTACTGCCTCGGTTTTCTCTAACCAACGCAGTGCCGCAGTCGCTCCTTCATTGCCAGCAAACTCAGTTGGTTTACAAGCAAAAAATTCTTTGTAAGTGCAACCAGGCGTTGAAGTTTTCCTTTTCTTAGGAGGAGGAGCTTGCCGTGGTTCATTATCATAATTACCGCCTCCATTTACGCTATTACTGAAGTTATCTTCAGAAATGCGTTTGCTTGGAATAATTTGTTGAGGTTCAATTGGATTTTTAACAGCAGCAATGATTGCTGGAATAGCATTGGCTATCCCTTGAGAAACTATTTCTGGAATATACAAACTATTTCTGGAATATACAAACATAATTAGTATAAAGGAAATAATCCAATGTCACAATTTAATTGCATATAATCACGTAAACGAATATACAAACAAAATTTGTAACTTTCTAAAATTTCCTTATATCATACTTCTATATACACCCGTTTTATTATTTATTTTACACATACCGATTTTACTATTACTATTACATAACCACAGTTTTATAAATCCCCTATCCTTTTGTCAGATGATATTCTAGTAACGGCGTTCCTTCTCATCGTATTTCCAGGAGATCTGTTCCAAAATCTCTTGGATCCTATTCCCAGCATCCATTAATTCTTTGTTAAAATAACGGAGTTCAGCCCTATTCTCGTTACTCATTGGTAGATTTGGTAAAGGTTCTGGTTTGAACTTAGGAAAAAGCTTATAAGGATGGTTTTGTAACAGTATTTCATTATTCAACCATTCGTCTATTTGCCAGTGGTTTGAAGGGTTTGGAATAGCTGGTTCTACTTTCATTGGTAGTTGTGTTTCAAGAGAATGAATAAAATCATTAATAGGCTCAATAGTATCATCGGTTGCCATTATAAAATCTAGTTCTTCTTGAGATGGTAATCCCTCAATTTTTCTAGAACTTTCCCCAATTTCCATTTTCTTAGGCTTAGGTTTCTCGAGAGGTAAAGCGTTGAATTCTATAGGCTCTTCTATGTCTGGAATATACCTATTGAAATCTCTGGAAACCTCTATTCTTACCGGATAGAGATTTAAATTCTGAAGGGCGTCAGACAGGTCACTCATGCTGTTTAGCAAAATACACACAATTACTAAGTCATAACAAAATTTTATAGAAAAACTTTTTAAATAGTATTTCATACTGGGTAACTACCAAAATAACTGAAAATTAAAACACACTAGGTTTTATTTGTAAATTTATTTATAAGGTTTCTAGACTGTAGATAATAAAAGTGCTAAAACTTTGAGTCAAATTATTTAAAAATTTGTATTAATTGCTACATTGGTTAGCATATAAAAATCTGCCCATACTGTACATAATTAGTCAGATAATAAAACATATAATCACAAAATAGCAATTAATATAAATTAAGTATTTTCTAAATACTTAATTGGCTTAAATCAGTGGCTCGATCAGTGGCTCTGATACCACCTTTTTCTGTCACGGCCCCCGACCCGGTTGGACCCGTTTCAGGAGCCGCGGGACAGAAAATCCCGTGGTATTTATTTAATTGAGTTTAACAGCGGAAGTTTTCATCAGGATCTTTTAAAATGTAAATATTTCCCGATTATTTTATTTCACAATGCGGGATAAAACCCTGGTAATTTACAATCATTTGATTTCACGAAGAAATCTTTTATTTTACAAAACATGTTTCTTTATTTTATACTGAGCCACTTCTTTGAGCTTGTAGTGCTATATGGCACTTTTCCTGGTTCATAACAGGTCACCTGAAACATGTTAAAAAAAGGTTTTGTCAGCGGGAAATACTGAGTGAATCATTTTATTTTGCATAATGATGCATAGTTATTAATTACAGCATAAGAGCGATTACAATGGCTTCTATCTTATTTTTATCTGGCATCCTGTCACAATGGTGACATGTCACAATGGTGACGATGGTCATACCACTATTTAGATCAATGAACCTAAATAGTGATGATTATCCCTGTAGGTTAATGAACCTAACAGTGATTATCCCGAGTAGGTCAATGAACCTAACTGGGAGGAAATTAGTAATGTGCACAATACCCCACTAACCAGTAATTCAAGATATCCACGACTTAGTCCCTGTAATTATAACCTTTGAAAATAATTTGGAGTATTGTAAAACATTTGATAAAAAGAGAATGACTCACATTGCAAATTTATACGGGCAGAGTTTAGCCTACTGATTTAGCCTTTTATCCTAAATTTAATAACAGGCACACAATTCTGGGTTAGTAATCAATCCAGCATTTACGATAACTCACGAGATCAAATTCTCACAACGAACGACAAAGTGCGATACTTAAACATCCATCGAATTAACGACGAACGACAAAGTACGATACTTAAACATCCATCGATTTAACGACGAACGACAAAGTATAGCCCTAATGTGGGCGGCACTTAAACATCCATTGGATATATTGATCGATCGGACAATGAATCGTAATAGCGATCGTGCTAATACCCTGATTGCGGCGTCGATTTAGTGCCTGTGTGTGTTAATTGGAGTATACAGAACTTATCTCAGCGCACAAAGTGAATTTGAGTGTCGTTCAATCGTCCAGAATTAAGTCCCAATGTTCTCTATTTATAGCCAGATTTTGACCAGCCTTGCGCACCGTAGCACTAATACCCCTACGGTGCGTATGGGATACCTAAGGGCCATAGTGTTGCCACGTGTGGGACTAGGCCTGATGACTTGACAATTTCTGAAAATTCGAATTGGACAGCTATTTATGTGGATAAGCGTAACTAGGAAATACCCCCCCTGAGTTTTAGGGGCCCTGATCCTGATTCCAATTGTTCTGAAAATTTTAGGGTTTGCGCAGAATCACTTGGGTGTCTCAATTAGGGTTTCCTATTGGTCAAATTAATTTAATAATTATGACTTTTGATGAGAGTCGTTACAGTTGTGCCCACCATTGTTTATTCTATGCGATCCATAGTTGGGCAACTAGTCATAAGCAGACTTGTTACCACTGTTCTGGAGCTACTTTCCTTCACGCTTTGGTGGAAAGTAGTTTTCCTTTAAGTAGTGTTGCCGGAGGAGTTCACCTTAGATACTTGGGAATTTGGGTGAAACCCTTCCGTATTCGTTCTGTAACCACTTTCCTTCACGCTTAGTTGAAAAGCAGTTTTCTTTGAAGTAGCTTTGCTCCACCGCTTGGTGGTTTAGTTGTGGCTCTTCCGTAGCTACCGTTCTCATAGTTGCGGTTTGTAGCAGCTACCCATGAGTGGTTGCGGTTTGCAGCAAAGAACTCGCTTCTAGAAGTCTTGTAGCCTGGATGTGGCTCTTGAAGGACCAGGAGTCAGGGTTGCTGATGTGCGGTTGCCCAGCATACTTGTCCTTTTCCCTAAGGAGAAGCTGATTTCGTCCCCTCTGTGGTTGTGAACCGGAAATGAGGGCTTTGAAGCTTGAAGAAGCTTACATGGAGTGCGGTTTACCGCATCCTGAGAAGCGGTTTTCGCAGTCCAAGAACCATACTGGTTCTGAGTATCTGACACACCTGTGCGGGTTCGTGTGTGTCATCTCCGCATATTCCACGTGTGCTCGTGTGTATGTGCGGTTTATTGTTTATACCCCTTTATAAAATGTAGATATATATATATTTGAGGGGTATGTAAAAAACGACATGCGGTATGGGTTATGGTGCGGTAAACCAGAGACACCGCATGCCGCTTCTGTCTGGATAATGTTGTCGCTTTCTGTTGCATACGTCATGATTGCACGTGTGGGTTGGTGAAAGTTGGTAGGATCCTGTCATGTGCTGAATTGAAAGGACGTTTGCACTGCCCGAGGTAATAAATGCACTGTAGCAAGTAGTGTAAAGGTCTTTTCTGTCAGGCGCGTGGGTGGCCACGCGCGCATGATAACCGTCAGCGGAAACGTCACTGAACACGTGGCGACACGTAATTGTTTTTGAACGTGTTGAGTCGGTTTACTGCATCGCATTAATTGCGATGAGTATATAAGGGGAATTCGTTTGATTTCTCCTCACTTTGTTCAAATTTCAAAATTTCTCCGGTGAAAAAAGTGTGCTCTCTTTGTCTTCTCCGATAGGATTTATCTGAATTTCCGGTCCAGTTTCTGGGTTTTTCTGTAACCTCATTCTTCTATCTTTTTTACACCTGATGGCTGAACCCTCTGATTCACACCATTCTGAGGGTGAAAACCCGGCACATTCTTCTCCGGTGGCTGGCGAAGAAGAAGACGACGGTGGTAGTGCCCCCGGCGGTGGCCTACCACCATTGAAGTGGTCAAGGGTATCGTTTAACCAACTGATGACCAGTATACAAATGCCCAAGGAGTTTGGGGCTCTTTATCCCCAGGAGGGTGACACCGGTGCTAATGCTCCGGCCGATTATGTCACTATGTGGGCTGATTCATTCGGTGATGGTAACCTTCGTTTACCATTAACCGTGTTTGTTGCCGAAGTTTTGGAGTTTTACAAACTTCATATCTCCCAGATGAGTCCTTTCGGGATGATTCGTATTAGAAACTTTGAGTACACCTTTCGTGCTCTTGGTTTGCCGATTACCGTTGAGAATTTCCGGCGGTTCTACCAGTTAACTGTAAATACTGGGTTTTTTTCTTTTAGCCAATGGTATGGGAGCACTAAGCTGATGACCCCACCCAATGGTATCACAACGTGGAAGAGGAAGTTCTTATACGTTAAGGCAGTGGCGGTTGTTGCGAGGATGACCTTCCGCAACGTGAACGAGGTGATCCTTGTAGAGGATATTGATCTTCCCGGTCCGGAAACGGTGGAATGGTTCCCAAGGTTAAGGACCATTGAGCATCAGAAGCTGGACAATACGCAGCTGTGGGTGCTGTGGATGATGTTGACCAGGGCTGATAGGCATGCAAGGCCCGTTGTGCGGGAAAAATTGGAGGTACGTGTTTTACTCTTTTGCGGTTTCCTTCCTTAACCATTGTTACTGATTTGTAAATGTACTTATCAGAGGATGCTGAGCTGTGGAAAATATTTGATCCGACCTTCGAAGGCAAGCTTGAGATTGTTAAGACTGCGGAAGGTGAAGGTTTTAACTTGACCGTTGTTAAGCCCCTGCCGCAAGGCGAAGGTATATTATATAATCTTCTTACTTCTTTGTAAAGAAGTTCATCTTTCTTATTTTCTTGTTTTGTGATTTACACGCAGATACTCTTGGGGCCCTGGGTAAATTTGAGGTGAAGGGTGCTCCGAAGAAGCATGCGGAGAAAGTTCCGCGGGGTCGTGGCAAGAAAAAACCTGAGGATCCTGTTGTTCCGCCTTTGGTGCCGCAGGCGGCAGGTATCTCTCGTTCTCATTTCCGCAGATATACCGATTACGTGGTAGTATCTGACACCCTTGAGGGTTTGGGTGTTCCAGGTGGTGGTGCGGTTGCATGTGGGACCTCTGCGGGTTCCAAGCCTGCTGATGAGAAGAAGAAGAGAAAGGCAGAGAAGGCTGTTGATGTCGGTGAGAAGAAGAAGCCGAAAATTCAGACCCGACGGACGGCTGTTCTGAAGTCTGTGAAACCTGTGGTTGCTTCTGGTAAGTAATTCATAACTTTTACAAGTATTTTGTCTTTGTACTTGTAGTTTAAAGTCTTTTTGCTTTGATTACAGAACCGCAAGATGAAGGTTTCTCCATTTTTGATGCTCCTCCTTTTCCCCCGCATGATACTGCTGCGGATGTGGGGGTTCATAAAGTTGTTACGCCTGAGCCCTCTGCGCGAGCGGAGGATACTGGGAAGAAGCCTACGACGCGTATTTTTGATACCGTAGATTCCCATGACAATGTTATCACCCCAGAGGATACTGACGAGCTTCACTTGAAGTTTACTGATGGTGAGAAGAAAAAATCCCCTGCTGCTGAGAAGGTTTCTGGTTCTTCTTCTGGGGGTGCGGGTTATACAGGGACTCCTATTCAGCCTGAAGAGTCTGAATTGGAGTTTTATTACCGCACCTATACTGAAGACCGGGCCATAACCTATCACCGCCCCCCATGGATTATAATGCAAGGGGATGATATTACTGCTGACCCTTCTGCGTGTAGGGAGATTTTAGGTGGTGTGGGCACCCCTTTTGAAGTCAATCGGGTCCGTTCTTTGCCAAGTGAAGTCCAGATTAACCAACTCTCCTCCATGCTTGTGGGTGGTTCCATAATGGCAAATGCCATTATGGAAAAGTACAAGGTGCTAGGGCGCAAGGAGGAGGAGAATACGCGCTTGCGGGCTAAGGGCGAAGAGTTGGTGAAGGCTGCTCGTGATGGTGCGGAGCAGCTTGAAAGGGATAGGGCTGCCTTTGAAAAGCGTAAGCAGACCGAGGAGTGGGTTGCAACTGCTGAGCTTAAACAGGTTCGTACCATTGCAAAACTGCTTTCTGATGAGCGCAAGAGTTGGAAAGAAACTCTTTCTAATGAGCGCAAGACGCTATCTGATGAGCGCAAGACTTGGAAAGAATCTTGGACCAAACAGAATGAATTTCTCTTTCATGTTCGTCAGGAGCTTACCAATGCCAAGGCAGCGAACGTTGCGTTGGCTAAAGAGAAAGCCGCAACTGTTGCGGCTGCCCAAGAGGCCAAGGAAGCAGAAGCTCACCTTGCCAAGGCTCTTGAAGAGGCCAAGGAGGCGGAGGCCCGCGCTGCAAGGGCTCTTGAAGGGGCAAATGTTGACCGCACTAACTTAACCAAAACTATCCTGGGCCTCCAGGTATAAGTCTCTTTTGTTTTTGAATTTGTACATGTCTTACAAGTATGTTGATTATATTTGTATACTTGTGTTCTTTGTAAAAAGGCGGAAGTGCGGAGTCGGGTGGCCACTATTGAGGAGATCAGTGCCCGTGCTGCCGATGCTGAAGCGCGGGCGAGGGAGGTTGCAGAGGCTAGAGATAGCCTTGCTTCTTCACTCGATCTGCTCAAGGACGATCGCGAGTGGATGCGTATGCACGGGATCGGGCATGTAAGTATCCATTGTCTTTGTTATCTTTGTTAGGTTTGCCTTTGATAACCGTACTATTTTTGTTTCGCAGATTGTTACGTCCATCCTTGACGCACCTGAGAATGTGGCAGGTGTTAATGAGATTAGGCAGCGCGCCCGGGATGCTGGTTTTAAAGCTGGCTACAATTCGTTGCATTGCTCATATGAATATTATGGCCCATGGCAAATATACTGATGAAAGGTCTGGGTTCCATGGTGTGGACACTGAAGCGCTTCTTGCTGCTGCTCTTGCGGCGTACAACGAGACGTCCATTGCCGCTCTTGAGGAGCTTGAGGAATGCCTAGAGGCGGAGGACTATGTGGACCACTTGCGAGTGTTATATGCGGATGAGGAAGATGAGGAAAAGCCTGCTGGTGATGTCAAGGATGGTGCGGGTTCCAGCGGTACAAAGAAAGACTAGGCTGGCCTGCGTGCCTTTTTTGTTTCCTCAATGTAAATGTTAGGAACCTTATGTAAATTTCTTGGACACCGCGTAGGTGTAGAAACTTTTTGAATATAAAGAACCGTTTTGTTCAATTTGGACAAGTGTTTTTACTACTTGCATATGTGAACTTGTATGAGTTTAATGTTATTGTGAATAACACTAAGTCTGTATTTGCCTTTTGCATATCTAGATGATATGCAAGTATGAACAACTTTACCCGTTGTGAAAACTGTATTTGCGTATCCAGCCGGATAGTCAGTTAGTGTTGTCTGTGCTGGCCTATTACAATAGTTGCGTGTGGTTACCACTCTGTGTGGGTATCGCGAATGAAGATTTTGCCAATCTGTTTTTGTGGATACCGCAGAGTGGAACACGCATTTGTAATAGAAGTAAATAAACAATATTGCATTGAATCGTCTATTTATTTATTTGCAAATGGCCTGCGGCCCGATAGGTTACATGGTGAATATAAAAAACATGGCTTACATGTAACAGCGTCGAAGCTGTTGTGCATTCCATGTGCGTGCGATAGTTTCGCCCTCTAATGTTTGCAGTTTATACGCGCCTTTGCCCAGGACCTCTTGGATGAGGTAGGGTCCTTCCCACTTGGGGGCAAGTTTCCCCGGGCGTTCCGCGTTAGATGCTTCATTGTCACGAAGGACGTAGTCTCCCGTATTGATGGCAGCGTTTTCATGCCTTTCTTCCAGGAGGTCCAAGTCAACCCTGCGTTCCTCATTGTTGTCTATCTTGTTGATAGCCAACATCCTAGGTGAAGGGAGGCCTACTTCTGCGGGGATCATCGCTTCAGTGCCATAGACCAGGCTGAAGGGTTTCTCACTGTTACTTGTCTTTGGGCTTGTCCTGTGTGCCCATAAGATACTTGGGAGTTCATCAACCCAGCCGCGTCTGGCTGTTCCCAACCGTGCTTTGATGCCTTCGACTAAGCTTTTATTGATACTCTCGACCTGGCCATTCCCTTGCGGATGCGCCACTGAGGAGAATATGTGTTCAATATTTAGCTCCTTTAGCCATTTTTGAAAGTCATCGGCAGCGAAGTTGGTACTGTTGTCGGTAACAATGCACATTGGTAGACCGAAACGGCAGATGATATGTTCCCAGACGAATTTCCTTGTTATCATAGCGGTGGTTGAGGCGAGCGGTTTTGCCTCTACCCATTTTGTAAAGTAATCAACAGCCACTATGATAAATTTCACTGCACCTGGTGCGTTAGGAAATGGTCCTACCACATCGATTGCCCATTTCTGGAATGGCCATGCGGTGGTGACGGGGATCAGGTTGTTCTTGGGGCGCAAGGTTCTAGGATCGTGCCGCTGACAATTGAAACACTTGCGCAAGATTTTGACCGCATCTAGGTGCATGCCGGGCCAGTAGTACCCGGCGTTCATGATTTTGGCCACCACCATGCGTGGGCCTGCGTGTATGCCACATATTCCCTCGTGAATTTCTCTGAAAAGGTATGTGGCATCTTGGGGGTCGACGCATCGTAGTAGTGGCCCCAGGTATGATTTTCGGTATAAGATACCGTCTCCCATTTGGTAATGACACGCTTTGTATTGCAACTTACGTGCCTCTACCTTGCTTTCGGGAGTAACACCTGATTGCAAGTATGCAATGATCGGTGTCATCCAGGATGTTGTACCGTACTGGATGACATTGACTTGGCGCAGGGGTACCGAGGGATTTTGCAGAATTTCGATGCGTACCTCTTTTGCCAGGTGTTGGAAGCTGGTGGATGCGAGTTTTGATAGTGCATCCGCGGGTTTATTATCACTCCTGTTGATATGGTGAATATTGAAGGAGGTGAACTTTGATTTCAGTTGCAAGGCTTGTTCGAGGTAGAGGATCATGATATCCCCTTTTGCGGCATAGTCGCCGCGTATCTGCCCTACAACCAATAGTGAGTCGACGTGTGCCTCCAAATGTTGGACGTCGAGTTTTACTGCCAGACGCAGCCCTGCCAGTAGAGCCTCATACGCTGCCTCGTTATTTGTGCTTTTGAAATCGAGGCGGATTGCATAGGTAAGCTCTTGGCCATCGGGGCTGACGAGTCGCCGACCTACACCTGCACCATCTTCGTTGGATGCATCGTCTGTATATAGTGCCCAAGTTTCCTGCGGAGGATGGTGGCGATGCAGGGTTTTGCTCTTCTTTGCATTCTTGAATGCGATTTGCTGGTACTTCAGCAACGAAATCAGCCAAGACTTGGCCTTTGATTGCAGGGCGCGGCTTATAGTTCAGTGAAAGTGCGCCCAGCTCAATTGCCCATTTTGCTAATCGACCAGAGATGTCGGGTTTTGATAGGATCGGGCCGATCCTGTAGTTGGTTAGCACCGTAATGGCATGGTTTGCGAAATAACGTCGCAACCGTCTTGACGCGTGTACTAGTGCTAATACCAACTTCTCCATGATGGAGTACCTCGTCTCTGGGTCGTTGAGCATTTTGCTGATGTAGTAGATGGGTGTTTGAACTCCTTCCCGTTCCACTATGAGTACCGCGCCTACCGCGTACAAGATAAGTGGCTCATCCTTACGTGGTGCGGTTAGAGTTGGGAGTTGAATCAAACACTCTTTCATCTCCCGGAAAGCTTTTTCGGCATCTGCGGTCCATTGGAATTGTTCCTTTTTTAAGCAGCTCCGCAGGGTCTTGATGAAAGGATAAGACTTAGTTGCATGGTTGCATTTCCTTCATCGTAGAAGGCGATGACATGCGTTCGATCGCCTGTACTTTTTCCGGGTTCACTTCGAATCCATCTTTGGTTACGATGAATCCAAGGAACTTGCCTTCTTCCATTCCAAACAAGCATTTCCCTGGGTTGAGCTTCATGTTGACGCTTCGCAGAGTTTGGAATGTTCTTTCAATATCATTGAGCATGGTGTCTTCCTCCATGCTCATGACGACCAGGTCGTCTATATAGATTTCGACACTTTTGCTGATTTGACCGCGAAAAGTGTCGTTCATCAACTTTTGATAGGTTGCGCCCGCGTTGCGCAACCCGAACGACATTTTTGTGTAGCAGTAGTTCCCGGTAGGAGTGCGGAATGTCGTTTTATCTTCGTCCTCGATTGCCATCTGCACCTGGTGGTAGCCTTTGTAACAATCGAGGAAACACTTCCATCGAAATGGTGCGAGGTTATCGACCTTTTCGTCGATCTCCGGAAGTGCGTAACAATCCTTGTGGCAGGCTTTGTTAAGATCTTTATAATCGACGCACATGCGCCTGCCCCCGGATGGTTTTTCTACCATGACTGGGTTTGACAGCCAAGTCTGGTATTTGACTTCCCGCGGGATGCCTGCGGAGAGCAGCTCTTGCACCTGCTCATGCATCACCTGGTTCTTTGCTGATCCGAGGTGGCGTTGGCCTTGGATCACCGACTTGATACCTGGCATGGTATTCAAGAAGTGTTGCGCGATTTCACGTGGTACCCCTGTCATGTCTGCGGGTGTCCACGTAAAAATATCCTGGTTCCTTAAGAGAAGCTGCTTCAGGTGCGCTTTGATAGTAGGGGACAAGGCGTGGCCCAACGTAACTATTTGCTCTGGGTGTCTTGCGTTAAGAACCCATTTTTCTGGTTGAGTATTGAGGGTGGGCCTTGCTACTTTGGCTGGACGCAGCTCGTCCGTAGACATAACTTCTTTTCGGGCGTATATTATCGCGATCCCCGTTTCGGTTGGAAAACCGATGGCAGAGTGGGGGACTGATGTGATCATGTTGAAGTCGCCCTGGGACTCCCTCCAGAGAAGTACGTCGTACTTCGAAGTGTGAGGTAAAACCATGAAGTTTACCTCCTCCGTTCTTGTGTGCCTTCCGTTGGTGAGGCGCACAGGAAAAGTAATTTGGCCCAAGGGGAATACGGTTTCCCCCGCAAACCCGGCCAACGGGTAGTCCGCCGGCTGCAACCGATCTTTATTTTCTTGATCGAATTGGTTGAAGCACTGCTCGTATATAATATCAGATGTACTGCCCGGGTCGATGAATAATCGCTCGGTGCAGTAGTGAGCCAGGTTGCCTGTGATAAAGACGGTGCGCCTGTCGCGTGGTCCGCCTCGAACTTTTGGAAAGATCACTTGCTCGTCTTTCCAGTCATTGTTCGGTCTTCTTGCCGCCATGCGTGGTCTTCCTCGTCCTCCATTTATCATGTGGGTTGAGGCCACGTACATGGCCCTTTTGCCCGTGGAGGTGCCCTCGTTGTGGGGGGTGATGCGCTTGGTAGGTTTTTGCGCGGCTGGCAACAGGTGTTGCAGTTTCTCCTCTTTTAGGGCTCGCTCAATCTCCAGTCGGAGACTGATGCAGTTGTTTGTTGTGTGGCCCGAGTCCTTGTGATACTCGCAATAGAGTGCGGGATCTTGGTTCTTCTTGGACTTCATCGGTTGAGCCGGTCGCAGGAATTGCGCGTCCGTGAGGAGGACGTCGCTTGGCGACTGGTTGATCTCGGTCCAGCTACGGTCCTGAGACTCCTTCTTCGACGCCCGGTTTTCACGCTGGGCGTTGATTGTAGCCCTTGCGTCGGGCTGGTTGTTCCGTGGGACATATGGTCTGGAGTCGCTGCCGCGATTCCATGTGTCCCGGTTGCGCTTGTTGTTGCGCTTGTGTTCTTGGTGGGAGGACTGGCCTTCCGTTTGGGGTTGTGCCTTTGAGACGTGCGGTTTGAGGGACCGCTGAGTCTGGGCGTATGTCTTGACCGCAGCCATGACATCTTCCCATTTTTTAGGCAAGCCATCCTTGCCGGAGATAGTCATAACCATTTGTTCGTCCTTCACCGCAACAATGAAATGGTTACGTGCCATTTGGTCTGCAACCTCGCCTATCTCCCGGCACTCTTTATTGTAACGGACAACGAACACCTCAAGCGATTCGTTGTCCCTGCGCCAGATGTTCATGACGTCCATAGAATCACGTTCGTGACGTCGCTGCTGGCAAAAATGTGCGAGGAACTTTGCTTGCAAGTCCTCGAATGAGGTCAGTGACCCTGGTGGTAGAGAGTCAAACCATGCCCTGGCCAGACCTGTTAGGGTCTGCGGGAAAAATTGACACCAAGTAGGTTCATCCCACCTGCCGTTGCACCCGGAGCCTGTGAAGATGTTCATGTGGTCATCTGGGTCGGCTGAACCGTTGTATTTCCCAATGTTTAATGAGAATTTGGTGGTGGTGACATCGGCGTTGGCAATATGCGGGACAAATTTGGAGTTCTCGGCCGGAGATTTCGGCCTGTATAGTTGGCTCTGGTGGCGCTTTGCAGCGCGGAGGTATGTGGTGTGGGGGTGAGTGGGAGGTACATAGTTGCGTCCTCCTGGTCTGCTGCTACTGGCATGGGACTCTCCGCGGTATGTACCGTCGTCTGGATCGGTACGGCCCTGCCCTTCATGGTGGGACTGAGGTTCCAGCCGGCTATGGATGCCGGGGCCATGGTGGGCTGTAGACTGTCGCCTAGTTTCGCCATGTGGGCCTAGGCGGCTATGTATGTGGCCCCTGCTGCGGGACCCAGATGAGTAATCGTCCTCATCAAGTGTGCGGATATCGCAGTAAGAAGAACCGCGGTCTTCCTGCTTGCTTCTGGAGGCCGGATGTGTTGGGGCCCTGCCGTCGTATTGTAAAATACGACCCGCAGGGGTATGCGGTGTTGGGGTAGGCCCCGCAGATACTTGCGCTTCTGCGCAAGCTCTGTTGTATGTTGCGGCCAGCAGAGCTTGTTGCTGGTCGTACCAGGTATGAAGGTTCATGCCTGGAGGTATCACAAAAGCGTACTATGATAAATCGTGGCCGAACATAAGGGATGCGCCCCCTTGCGTTGATGTGCCAACATTTTCAACATTTGGGGCTATGGGAATAGTCCCCGCAGGCCCTGTGTTTACGGTGTTTAGGTTATCCCCGGTAGTGTTGTTTAGACGATCAGACATAATCTTTGGAGAGAAAGGGATGGTTGGAAAAAAGTGCTAAGAGTAGCAGTGGGCGCCAATGATGAAACAATGGTTAACCGGGTGGGGTTAACTCACTGGTCTCGTCAAGTAGGGTTAATCCCTTCTTTCCGAGGATCGCTGGCTGGATCGTCCGCTGGTTGGTTTCCTGCACAAGGAAACAAGCCGTGACTCGTAACAAGGAGGATGGGGTGAGGGGTGCTCCTTGTTACCACTCTCCGGCGTGAGAATCAGTAATTTGCTTGAGAAGCAAAGTGTGATAGTAGTAGTAGTGAGAGAGTTGAGAAGTGATACCTCAAGCCTGGTTTGGGATGAGTATTTATAGCCGAGGAGAGGAGGAGGGTAGTAAAGTAGTTAGCCTGACATCGCAAAGCTACTTGCAGGTGTGTCAGACCTGTCGGTAACGGTGGTGATGCCACGTCTTACTGTGGTGTCAGACTGTTGCACACATGTGGGCTGATAGGCGATTGTTCCCAGTGTCACTTGCACTGTGGTGTCTGTCACGGCCCTTGGCCCCGGTTTGACCTGGTCCAGATCCGCGAGGCAGGAAATCCTGTGGTATCTAATTAAGTGACAGCGGAAGTCTTTTTAAACAGGATCGATTAATATTAAAACTGCTCGTTTATATATATAATGTAGGGATAAATCCCATAATTTACAATAAAGTGATTTCACTGGGAAATCTTTATTTCTCAAAACATGTTTCTTTATTTATTTACATTGAGCCACTTTTCTAAGCTTGTAGTGCTCCACGGCACTTTTCCTTTGCTCAGAACAGATCACCTGAAACATGTTTGAAAAAGGTTTTGTCAGCAGGGAAATACTGAGTGAATCATTCAGTTTTACTAAAATGACCTATTTGTTATAATCCACAGTATTAAGAGATATTACAATGTTTCTGATATCAAACCAACTACCCACAGTATTTGTCACTCGACTCATTTCGGTGACTGTGGTCATATCACCCATTGGCTGCCCCAAGGGTGACGAATATCACTAATTAGGTTCGCCCACCTAAAGTGATAACAACAGTAGTAATGTATACAAAACCCCACATACCGGCTGTAACTTGGTGATTACATAAACTTAATCCCTGTAATTATAACTTTAAAATAAACATGATTTTGTAAATAGATTTGATAAAAAGAGAATGACTCACATTGTAGATTTAACGAGCAGAGTATAAGCCTACTGATTAGCCTTGATTAACCTAATTTTAAATAACAATGCACACACAAACAGGTTAGTAACTAGTACAGCAGTTACGACAATTCACGAGATTAAACCCTCACAACGATTTACAAGTGCAATACTTAACAATTCAGCGGATTCACAACGAATGACAGAGTATAGTCCGAGTTCGAACAGCACTCAAACATTCAAGTCGAAATCACGATGAATAACAAAGTATAAACTCAATTTGAGCGGCACTTAAACAATCGTTGGATAGTTATAATCGATCGGACGTTGAATCGTAATAGCGATCGAGTTATTACCCTGATTGTGACAGCACTTCGTGATCAGTGTGTGTTTTTGTGGACTGTTTCTGTTATAACTCAGCCTACGTAAAACGAATTTACGTCGTTTCAAAGACAGAATTCAAGTCCCAAGGCCCTGTATTTATACAAGAAATTGACATCTCCGCGTGCCGCGGAAGATGTCCTGGACGTTGTCGCGACTCGCCTGGGGTACACATCTACCCTAGGGTAGCCTTGTCACTAGTATAGGCATGCTGAGTTGATAGTTCGTGAAATTTAAATCTAGACAACGCAATTTAGAGATAATCGTCAATTTAGGGTTTATCCCCCTTTAGTTTTAGGGGCCCTAATCCTGATTCTAAATGTTTTGAAAATTTTAGGGTTTGTTCAGAATCACTTGGGTTTCTCAATTAGGGTTTCCTATTGGACAATTTAATTAAATAAATATAACTTTTGATGAGAGTTGTTACATTCTCCCTACCTTAATAAAAATCTCGTCCTCGAGATTTACTGGAATAAATGAGGATACTTTCTCTTCATTTCTGATTCCAGCTCCCAAGTGTATTCAGCTCCTCTCTTTGAATCCCATCTGACTTTGACTAAAACTAGTCGTTTATGTTTGAGAAACTTAATCTTTCGATCCTCAATTTGAAGAGGTTTCTCAACAAATTTCAACTTTTCGTTTACCTCTATATCTTGAAGAGGTACTACCAGAGATTCGTCTGCTAGACATTTCTTGAGATTGGATACATGAAATACATCATGTACTCCAGCTAATTCTTCTGGTAGTTGTAAACGATAGGCTACTGGTCCTATTCGTTGGATTACTGAAAATGGTCCTACATACCTTGGACTCAGTTTTCCTTTCTTACCGAATCGAACAACTCCTTTCCAAGGAGAAACTTTCAAGAGTACTTTGTCTCCGACTTGAAATTCTAACGGCTTGCGGCGATTATCTGCATAGCTCTTCTGACGATCTCGAGCTGTTTTCAGTCTTTCCTTGATCTGAGTTATCTTGTCAGTAGTTTCTTGCACAATTTCTGGACCTGATAATTGACTTTCTCCTATTTCTGCCCAACAAACTGGAGTTCTGCACTTACGTCTATATAGTGCTTCAAATGGAGCAGTTTCAATGCTTGAATGGTAACTATTATTATAGGAGAATCCAATTAATGGTAAATGATCATCCCAGTTTCCACCAAAATCTATGACACATGCTCGGAGCATGTCTTCTAGAGTTTGGATCGTTCTTTCACTTTGCCCGTCCGTTTGAGGATGATATGCAGTACTCAGATTTAGTCGAGTTCCCATAGCTTGCTGGAAACTTTTCCAAAAATGAGAAGTGAAACGACTATCTCTATCGGATACAATGGAGAGTGGGACTCCATGTAGAGATACCACTTCGTCTACGTACAACTTGGCTAGCCTTTCCATGCTAAAGGTTTCTTTCATTGGTAGAAAGTGAGCTGATTTGGTTAATCGATCCACAATTACCCAAATCGCATCATTACCTTTTCTTGTTTTGGGTAACTTAGTAACAAAATCCATTGTTATAAGTTCCCATTTCCACATAGGCATTTCTAATTGTTGTAGTAACCCTGAAGGTTTCTGATGTTCAGCCTTTACTTGTGAACAAGTAAGACACTTAGAAACATATCTTGCTATATCTTTCTTCATGCCTATCCACCAAAAAATCTTTCTTAAATCTTGGTACATCTTATTGTTTCCAGGGTGCATAGTATACCTAGATTTATGAGCTTCTTCTAAAATCTTATTTCTTAATTCTCCTTGCTTAGGTACCCAAATTCGTTTCTTGTGGAATCTCCAAATTCCATCATTTCCTTGCTCTAGTTCCTTTATATAACCTTTCATTCCTTCAGCATCGTCCTTGATTGCTGTTTCCTGAACTTTCTTTAATTGTTCCATTAAATCTACTTGTAGATTTAATCTAAGAGCATGGACTCGCTTTTGTTTTTCCTGATACTTACGACTTAAGGCGTCTGCAACTACGTTTGCCTTTCCTTCGTGATATTGAATATCACAGTCGTAATCGCTTAGAACTTCCATCCATCTTCTTTGCCTCATATTTAATTCTTTCTGCCCAAATATATACCTTAAACTTTTATGATCTGTATAAACAGTAAACTTACTTCCATACAGATAATGTCTCCAGATTTTAAGGGCAAAAATTATGGCTCCTAATTCTAAGTCATGAGTCGTATAATTTTCCCCGTGCTTTTTCAACTACCGGGAGGCATACGCAATTACCTTCTTGCGTTGCATCAACACACATCCGAATCCTAATTTTGAAGCATCACAATATACTTCAAAATCTTCTGTTCCTTCGGGCAATGCTAAAATTGGAGCATTCGTCAATCGGTGCTTTAAAATCTTAAAAGCTTCTTCTTGCCTATGTCCCCATTCAAACTTAGCGGCTTTACAGGTTAACTTAGTCAAAGGTACAGCTATCTTAGAGAAATCCTTAATAAATCGTCTGTAGTATCCAGCTAAGCCTAGAAAACTTCTAATTTCCACAGCTGTTTGTGGGACCTTCCATTTGGTGATTGCTTCTATTTTAGCAGGATCTACGTGAATTCCTTCGTGATTCACCATGTGACCTAAAAATTGTACTTCTTGCAGCCAGAATTCACACTTCGAGAATTTGGCATAAAGTTTTTCCTTTCTTAACAAAGTTAAGAGTGCATGCAAGTGTTCGCAATGTTCTTCCTGACTTTTGGAATAAATAAGTATATCGTCGATGAATACGATTACAAATTTATCCAAGTATGGCTTACAGATCCGATTCATCATGTCCATAAATGCTGCTGGGGCATTTGTTAGTCCAAAGGGCATGACTGTAAACTCATAATGGCCATACCTAGTTCTGAAAGCAGTTTTAGGTATGTCTTCTTCTTGTACTTTTAATTGGTGATATCCGGATCTTAAGTCTATCTTAGAAAAATACCTAGCGCCTTGAAGTTGATCAAAAAGATCGTCAATCCTAGGTAATGGGTATCGATTCTTAATTGTAACTTTATTTAGTTCTCTATAATCGATACACATTCTCATCGATCCATCTTTCTTTTTCACAAACAACACTGGTGCTCCCCAAGGGGATGAACTAGGTTGTATAAATCCTTTGCTTAATAATTCATCTAACTGCTTTTTCAATTCTAGCATTTCGGTGGGTGCTAATCGATAAGGTGCCTTGGCTATTGGGGTAGTACCCGGAATTAGATGGATTCTAAACTCTACTTCTCTATCAGGTGGTAACCCAGGTAATTCTTCTGGAAAGATGTCTGGGTATTCTGAAACTATAGGGATGTCTGGGAGTTCCTACCGAAATCATATACACCATTTCTTGTTTTCTTGAATAACTAGCCAACTTTATTACTGAAATGAATTTCAGTGGCTTTCGTGGTTTATCTCCTGTAATTAAAATTACATCTCCTGTGGGAGTACGGATTTCTACGGAATTCTTATCACAAAGGATTCGAGCATGGTTGGCAATCAACCAATCCATTCCTAACACTACATCGAATCCGGCTAACTTCATAGGTAACAGGTTTGCAGAAAACTTATGGCCTAACAGTTCTATCTTTCCTTCTTGCAAAACCTTATTTATGTTAACAGAATTCCCGTCTGCCGTTTCGACTGTAAAAATTTGCCTAAGGGTGGTTAAGGGTAAGTTAAGGGCTTGACAAAATGAAGTATTGATAAAACTTTGGTTTGCACCAGAGTCAAATAACACTTTTGCATAAACGTCGTGGACCAAGAACGTACCAGCTATGACGTCGGGAATTAGTTCGGCTTCCTGAGTGGTTAGCTGGAATGCTCGGGCATTCTTCTTTGTTGTTCCATCAGCTGGTTTGCCTTTATTGTCTGCGGTTTTAATCAATTTAGGACATTCTGTTTTGTAATGTCCTGTTTCTCCACAGTTATAACAGACTATGGTTTTCTTTTTGCAATTTTCTTCACGATGTCCTGCCATTTTGCAGAAGTTGCAGATTACATTGCATTTTCCAAAATGATTCTTTTTGCAATTTCTGCAAAAAGGCGGATGTGCAGATTGTCTCCTTCCTCTTTTCTTGAATCTATTATTATCATTACCCACACGAAATCATTGGGTAATCTTTTGAGCCAATTCCTTCTTTCGATCTTCTACTCTTGTGCGCACTAGTTCATCCGTTAGGGTATTAGCTAGTTCCACAGCATCGTCAATAGTGCGAGGTCTCGCAGCTTTAACGATGTTACGAATTTCACTAATTAATCCCCAAAATGTAACGGGAAATGAGTACCGGTTCTGGCGAAGCCAGTGTTGGTACCACTCTAGCATATTCAAATAAATGACCCACTAATCCACACTCCGTCAGTTCGGTGAAGAGCTGATAGGTACAGGGAATAGGATCCGGGAAATGGGGGAACAAATCTCCTGGAAATACGACGAAAGGGAGCGTCGCTACTAAACTGCCAGTTGACCAAAGAATAGTGGGGTTGGGAAGAATGTCTGTATAATAATAATAATAGTTAAATATAACTCTGTAAAATGGGAAATAAAACATTGTAAGATAAACAGTGTGTATGGATGCTTATATAATATATATAAAGCCAAATAGAAGTCGAAACATCGACAATTTTGGATATATATCTGTGTTGTAAGATTTTATGTGCTTCTGTGTAATTGTTTTATTTACAATCAGTTGATACTAATAGTTATATTTATAATAATTATCAGATGGAAAACGCTAGTAATGAACCAGTTAATGAAGGGTATCAATCTGAACAAAATCAGGAAAACCAGTATATGACTAGACAAGATATTGAAAACATCATCACTCAAGGGATAGCTAACGCTATTCCAGCAATCATGGCTGCTGCTCAGAAACCTGTTGAACCACAACAAATCATTCCCAATAAACGTACTCAGGAAGACAATTTTAGTCATAGTGTAAATGGAGGCGGCAATCATGACGATAATAATCCACGACAGGCTCCACCTCCTAAGAAAATGAAAGTCGCAACACCTGGTTGCACTTTCAAAGAATTTCTTGCTTGCAAAACTGCTGAATTTGCAGGCAACGAAGGAGCAACTGCAGTATTGCGTTGGTTAGAGAAAACCGAAGCAGTAATTGCAATAAGTAAGTGTTCCGAAGAAGATCAGGTTATGTATGCGTCAAATTTGTTCAAAGAAGGGGCACTAGAATGGTGGAACACCGTATTACAAGCAAAAGGAAGAAGGATAGCTTATGCTATAAACTGGGAAGAATTTAAAATTCTTGTAGAAAGAAAATATTGTCCTGAATATGAAAAGGAACAAATGGCAAATAAGTTCCTAAACCATCGTATGGTAGGCGTAGAGTGTCGCGGTTATACTTCGACATTCTTTGAATATGCTAGAGTGGTACCAACACTGGCTTCGCCAGAACCGGTACTCATTTCCCGTTACATTTGGGGATTAATTAGTGAAATTCGTAACATCGTTAAAGCTGCGAGACCTCGCACTATTGACGATGCTGTGGAACTAGCTAATACCCTAACGGATGAACTAGTGCGCACAAGAGTAGAAGATCGAAAGAAGGAATTGGCTCAAAAGATTACCCAAGGATTTCGTGTGGGTAATGATAATAATAGATTCAAGAAAAGAGGAAGGAGACAATCTGCACATCCGCCTTTTTGCAGAAATTGCAAAAAGAATCATTTTGGAAAATGCAATGTAATCTGCAACTTCTGCAAAATGGCAGGACATCGTGAAGAAAATTGCAAAAAGAAAACCATAGTCTGTTATAACTGTGGAGAAACAGGACATTACAAAACAGAATGTCCTAAATTGATTAAAACCGCAGACAATAAAGGCAAACCAGCTGATGGAACAACAAAGAAGAATGCCCGAGCATTCCAGCTAACCACTTAGGAAGCCGAACTAATTCCCGACGTCATAGCTGGTACGTTCTTGGTCCACGACGTTTATGCAAAAGTGTTATTTGACTCTGGTGCAAACCAAAGTTTTATCAATACTTCATTTTGTCAAGCCCTTAACTTACCCTTAACCACCCTTAGGCAAATTTTTACAGTCGAAACGGCAGACGGGAATTCTGTTAACATAAATAAGGTTTTGCAAGAAGGAAAGATAGAACTGTTAGGCCATAAGTTTTCTGCAAACCTGTTACCTATGAAGTTAGCCGGATTCGATGTAGTGTTAGGAATGGATTGGTTGATTGCCAACCATGCTCGAATCCTTTGTGATAAGAATTCCGTAGAAATCCGTACTCCCACAGGAGATGTAATTTTAATTACAGGAGATAAACCACGAAAGCCACTGAAATTCATTTCAGTAATAAAGTTGGCTAGTTATTCAAGAAAACAAGAAATGGTGTATATGATTTCGGTAGGAACTCCCAGACATCCCTATAGTTTCAGAATACCCAGACATCTTTCCAGAAGAATTACCTGGGTTACCACCTGATAGAGAAGTAGAGTTTAGAATCCATCTAATTCCGGGTACTACCCCAATAGCCAAGGCACCTTATCGATTAGCACCCACCGAAATGCTAGAATTGAAAAAGCAGTTAGATGAATTATTAAGCAAAGGATTTATACAACCTAGTTCATCCCCTTGGGGAGCACCAGTGTTGTTTGTGAAAAAGAAAGATGGATCGATGAGAATGTGTATCGATTATAGAGAACTAAATAAAGTTACAATTAAGAATCGATACCCATTACCTAGGATTGACGATCTTTTTGATCAACTTCAAGGCGCTAGGTATTTTTCTAAGATAGACTTAAGATCCGGATATCACCAATTAAAAGTACAAGAAGAAGACATACCTAAAACTGCTTTCAGAACTAGGTATGGCCATTATGAGTTTACAGTCATGCCCTTTGGACTAACAAATGCCCCAGCAGCATTTATGGACATGATGAATCGGATCTGTAAGCCATACTTGGATAAATTTGTAATCGTATTCATCGACGATATACTTATTTATTCCAAAAGTCAGGAAGAACATTGCGAACACTTGCATGCACTCTTAACTTTGTTAAGAAAGGAAAAACTTTATGCCAAATTCTCGAAGTGTGAATTCTGGCTGCAAGAAGTACAATTTTTAGGTCACATGGTGAATCACGAAGGAATTCACGTAGATCCTGCTAAAATAGAAGCAATCACCAAATGGAAGGTCCCACAAACAGCTGTGGAAATTAGAAGTTTTCTAGGCTTAGCTGGATACTACAGACGATTTATTAAGGATTTCTCTAAGATAGCTGTACCTTTGACTAAGTTAACCTGTAAAGCCGCTAAGTTTGAATGGGGACATAGGCAAGAAGAAGCTTTTAAGATTTTAAAGCACCGATTGACGAATGCTCCAATTTTAGCATTGCCCGAAGGAACAGAAGATTTTGAAGTATATTGTGATGCTTCAAAATTAGGATTCGGATGTGTGTTGATGCAACGCAAGAAGGTAATTGCGTATGCCTCCCGGTAGTTGAAAAAGCACGGGGAAAATTATACGACTCATGACTTAGAATTAGGAGCCATAATTTTTGCCCTTAAAATCTGGAGACATTATCTGTATGGAAGTAAGTTTACTGTTTATACAGATCATAAAAGTTTAAGGTATATATTTGGGCAGAAAGAATTAAATATGAGGCAAAGAAGATGGATGGAAGTTCTAAGCGATTACGACTGTGATATTCAATATCACGAAGGAAAGGCAAACGTAGTTGCAGACGCCTTAAGTCGTAAGTATCAGGAAAAACAAAAGCGAGTCCATGCTCTTAGATTAAATCTACAAGTAGATTTAATGGAACAATTAAAGAAAGTTCAGGAAACAGCAATCAAGGACGATGCTGAAGGAATGAAAGGTTATATAAAGGAACTAGAGCAAGGAAATGATGGAATTTGGAGATTCCACAAGAAACGAATTTGGGTACCTAAGCAAGGAGAATTAAGAAATAAGATTTTAGAAGAAGCTCATAAATCTAGGTATACTATGCACCCTGGAAACAATAAGATGTACCAAGATTTAAGAAAGATTTTTTGGTGGATAGGCATGAAGAAAGATATAGCAAGATATGTTTCTAAGTGTCTTACTTGTTCACAAGTAAAGGCTGAACATCAGAAACCTTCAGGGTTACTACAACAATTAGAAATGCCTATGTGGAAATGGGAACTTATAACAATGGATTTTGTTACTAAGTTACCCAAAACAAGAAAAGGTAATGATGCGATTTGGGTAATTGTGGATCGATTAACCAAATCAGCTCACTTTCTACCAATGAAAGAAACCTTTAGCATGGAAAGGCTAGCCAAGTTGTACGTAGACGAAGTGGTATCTCTACATGGAGTCCCACTCTCCATTGTATCCGATAGAGATAGTCGTTTCACTTCTCATTTTTGGAAAAGTTTCCAGCAAGCTATGGGAACTCGACTAAATCTGAGTACTGCATATCATCCTCAAACGGACGGGCAAAGTGAAAGAACGATCCAAACTCTAGAAGACATGCTCCGAGCATGTGTCATAGATTTTGGTGGAAACTGGGATGATCATTTACCATTAATTGGATTCTCCTATAATAATAGTTACCATTCAAGCATTGAAACTGCTCCATTTGAAGCACTATATAGACGTAAGTGCAGAACTCCAGTTTGTTGGGCAGAAATAGGAGAAAGTCAATTATCAGGTCCAGAAATTGTGCAAGAAACTACTGACAAGATAACTCAGATCAAGGAAAGACTGAAAACAGCTCGAGATCGTCAGAAGAGCTATGCAGATAATCGCCGCAAGCCGTTAGAATTTCAAGTCGGAGACAAAGTACTCTTGAAAGTTTCTCCTTGGAAAGGAGTTGTTCGATTCGGTAAGAAAGGAAAACTGAGTCCAAGGTATGTAGGACCATTTTCAGTAATCCAACGAATAGGACCAGTAGCCTATCGTTTACAACTACCAGAAGAATTAGCTGGAGTACATGATGTATTTCATGTATCCAATCTCAAGAAATGTCTAGCAGACGAATCTCTGGTAGTACCTCTTCAAGATATAGAGGTAAACGAAAAGTTGAAATTTGTTGAGAAACCTCTTCAAATTGAGGATCGAAAGATTAAGTTTCTCAAACATAAACGACTAGTTTTAGTCAAAGTCAGATGGGATTCAAAGAGAGGAGCTGAATACACTTGGGAGCTGGAATCAGAAATGAAGAGAAAGTATCCTCATTTATTCCAGTAAATCTCGAGGACGAGATTTTTATTAAGGTAGGGAGAATGTAACAACTCTCATCAAAAGTTATATTTATTTAATTAAATTGTCCAATAGGAAACCCTAATTGAGAAACCCAAGTGATTCTGAACAAACCCTAAAATTTTCAAAACATTTAGAATCAGGATTAGGGCCCCTAAAACTAAAGGGGGATAAACCCTAAATTGACGATTATCTCTAAATTGCGTTGTCTAGATTTAAATTTCACGAACTATCAACTCAGCATGCCTATACTAGTGACAAGGCTACCCTAGGGTAGATGTGTACCCCAGGCGAGTCGCGACAACGTCCAGGACATCTTCCGCGGCACGCGGAGATGTCAATTTCTTGTATAAATACAGGGCCTTGGGACTTGAATTCTGTCTTTGAAACGACGTAAATTCGTTTTACGTAGGCTGAGTTATAACAGAAACAGTCCACAAAAACACACACTGATCACGAAGTGCTGTCACAATCAGGGTAATAACTCGATCGCTATTACGATTCAACGTCCGATCGATTATAACTATCCAACGATTGTTTAAGTGCCGCTCAAATTGAGTTTATACTTTGTTATTCATCGTGATTTCGACTTGAATGTTTGAGTGCTGTTCGAACTCGGACTATACTCTGTCATTCGTTGTGAATCCGCTGAATTGTTAAGTATTGCACTTGTAAATCGTTGTGAGGGTTTAATCTCGTGAATTGTCGTAACTGCTGTACTAGTTACTAACCTGTTTGGGTGTGCATTGTTATTTAAAATTAGGTTAATCAAGGCTAATCAGTAGGCTTATACTCTACTCGTTAAATCTACAATGTGAGTCATTCTCTTTTTATCAAATCTATTTACAAAATCAAGTTTATTTTAAAGTTATAATTACAGGGATTAAGTTTATGTAATCACCAAGTTACAGCCGGTATGTGGGGTTTTGTATACATTACTACTGTTGTTATCACTTTAGGTGGGCGTTGTTATCACTTTAGGTGGGCGAACCTAATTAGTGATATTCGTCACCCTTGGGGCAGCCAATGGGTGATATGACCACAGTCACCGAAATGAGTCGAGTGACAAATACTGTGGGTAGTTGGTTTGATATCAGAAACATTGTAATATCTCTTAATACTGTGGATTATAACAAATAGGTCATTTTAGTAAAACTGAATGATTCACTCAGTATTTCCCTGCTGACAAAACATTTTTCAAACATGTTTCAGGTGATCTGTTGTGAGCAAAGGAAAAGTGCCGTGGAGCACTACAAGCTTAGAAAAGTGGCTCAATGTAAATAAATAAAGAAACATGTTTTGAGAAATAAAGATTTCCCAGTGAAATCACTTTATTGTAAATTATGGGATTTATCCCTACATTATATATATAAACGAGCAATTTTAATATTAATCGATCCTGTTTAAAAAGACTTCCGCTGTCACTTAATTAGATACCACGGGATTTCCTGCCTCGCGGCTCTGGACCAGGTCAAACCGGGGCCAAGGGCCGTGACAATTAGTAATGTGCACAATACCCCACTTGCCAGTGATTCAAGATAACCAAGACTTAAACCCTGTAACTATAACTTTTGAAAATAATTTAAGTACTGTAAAACATTGTTGATAAAAAGAGAATGACTCACCTTGTTAGCATATAGTCTTTGATTAAACAAGCCTCCTTAGAATACTAACACCTTTTTCTGCCTTCCAGTACATTTTTTCTTTTTATTCTACTACGAAATCGATTAGGCCGAAGCCTAGTTTAACCTATGTATATATACTAATATGTTTATAGAAGGATAACTTTCCATATTATATATTATATTGATATAAATGTTAGTCACTTGAATAGATGGCAGAAAACTAAAATAGATGACCGAAAGATGCCTTTCCAAAAGAATGTATAACTGGTTGGTGGCATGTTTCAAAAATCAACGTGTCAATAATCTACAACTATTTTGACTCCATGCATTTCTATCATCCATATCTACATTTATTATTATAATAATCATATTAACATCTAGATTTTAAATCAACTTCTGTAAGTTTACATATCAATATTATACCTATAACATTTGCAAAGTTGGATTAACAGTGCCACCCAGCTGCATAGCAGCTGGGTATTGGTCCACATGTCATGAAGTAACAGGTGAAGGGTTTTTTTTTCCCTTTTAACCCTGCCCTCTCCCCTCAAAAGACATCGCAACCGCTACAGGTTTTCTTCTCCGCTCCATTGCATCAGCCTCTGCCATAAAACATATCACCACTACTCACAACCCAAAACACAAGATTTCAATGGCGTCATTCTTAAAAGAACACTCAGTGAAGAACCCTTTTTTCCTCTCAGTCGTCACTTCAAATACCCCCCAAATTCATCTTCTTCGCCATCAAAAAAGCATCAACAAGAACTCACGCTCACCACCACTTTCTTGACTCCATTGGTTTCATAATCTTTAATAATGATTTCCCCTTTCTACATTCTCAATACATATACAGAAAACCCCTTTTTTTGATTCTTTATTCTCTTTCTTTCTTTCTTTTTATGGCAATTGCATAACAAATTCCCCTTTTGATTCTTTAATCTTTTTAGAAAAAAACCCAATCTTGGTTTTCCTTATTTTTGATGGTTTTTTGGTTTGAATTTAAAATACCATGTCACTTTTATAGAAATATTTAAAGCCCATCTCAGTTTTGTTGTTAAATTGTTTGGTCCTATAGAAATACCATCAGCGCCGGCACAACCACAACCACCGACTTTCATTTCGATTTCTCTGATGATACGGTATTTCGATGGCCTCCGGCAACTGACAACAGTGGCAGCGACTAAAGAAAGATAAGATGAGGGTAAATCGGCTGCCGACCAGAGGATAGGGTGCCGTGTAAGAAAGGAAATAACGAAGAACTACTGATGAGTAAAAGGATGCTTGATACCGCGGCGTTTTCTGCGGAGCCGATTACAGAGGATTCCTTCGTCACTTTTATTTGTGAGATAGCAAGTGCCTAAAGAAAGATTGAGTAATTAAATTCTTTGGCTGATTTGTAGTTGAATTTGAACAGGTGAAAAAGAATGAAGTAGATAAGATGAAGGTAAAAGTAATACTGCACCAGATGAAATTTTTTACTTTACTTTTTCTTTTTTCCCGCGTCCTATTTTTTTTTTTCTGATAGCCACGTTGCATATCTAATTTGTGAAACCTAGGTATAGCTATAACACCTTGCTTCTCCTTCATCTTTCCTTTTCATCTTTCCTTTACTTCAGACTTTTGCTACACTTTGCCCACACTGCCGAAGGTTACAGGTTGGTCTAAATCCCTTTGATTTTCAATATCTGTTTTCCCCTTGATTATATTTTAGAAAATTTGGCTCTTATTTCTCTTGGATTTGTTCCTTCTCCCTTTGATTTTAAGGAGATTTCTCTTCGCTTTACTTGGTGTTAATCTTATACGGTGTAACTGTGGTTTTACAGGAGTTTTTAGGGTTATTTCTAAGGGAATCAGCTGCTAATCTTTTCAGGTAAATCTACCTACCTTTATTTCAATCAGTACATGTTTTGTTTCTTTATTTTCTCATATGATTTATACCAATAAATATGCTTTCCGAAGGTTTTTTTATTATATATTATTGTAATACCAGTATGTAAGACAAATCATACCTTTCTTTTATATATTAGCATTTTGCTTTAGTTAGTAAAGTTAAAATTTAGTTTGTTGAAAAGAGTTTTTTTCCCCATGGAAAATAAACTACCTGTTGTTAACAAGAAAAGAGGTCGTGCCCAAATGATTTCTGATGTTTGTTGTGGATCTCTTTTGCCTTTCACAAATAATATAGAACAGTTACAGTCCTTATCTAATAAGCGTTTATCTGTTATTGCTAAAAGATCACGTGCTATGCCTTCTAATAACCACGCATCTACTTCTTCGATTACACCAACAGAGTTGTTAGCTACTACCTCTATGTATTTAGATATCGGTGACTGTAAATATTCCTGTGAATATTGTAATGCGCGCTTCTGGTATCACGAGCGTCTTAAATCTTGCCCCGTTAATCAAAGGCCTCGATACAACCAGTGTTGTAAGGGTGGTAGTATTACGTTAAAACATCCAACGGAACCTCCTGCTGCTATAAAATGTCTCTTTCAAACTCATGAATTCCTTGATAACATTCGCGCCTACAATTCCATGTTCGCAATGACATCTTTCGGGGCAAAAATTGATGACTCTATAAATTTAGGTACTGGCCCGTATGTTTTTAAGGTTAGCGGTCAAGTGTGTCATCGACTAGGTGCATTTTGTCCGCCTCCTGACACCCCTCCCCGTTTTCTGCAAATGTATATTTTTGACACTGAACACGAACTTTCAAACAGGCTTCGTTTTTTTGGCGAGCATGGGATGTCCTCTTTAAATTCAGAAATTGTTACGACACTGCTACACACACTTGACGAAAACAATAAATTAGTAAAACTTTTCCGTACTGCTAGAGATATTTGCCTATCAGCAGATGTTCCTACCTTCACGATCCATTTATATAACACTGCAAATGAGGTCAGTTATGACGTGCCAACTGTTGATGCTATCGGTGCCATTGTGTTTGCGGATCAGCCTAAGTCGTCTACCTTCGATATAATTATTCGTGCGAAGGCTGCTGCTCCTGAACGAGTGAGTAAATTACATCCTCTATACATGGCGTTGCAATATCCTTTGCTATTTATATATGGTGAGCAAGGGTGGACTCCTAAGCTTCGCTTCGCCGGTCAACGACATCTTACTATGGATATGTATTACAGATATCTGCTCCATGATCGTCTTAATTTATACACCCTTTTGCTTAGAGGTGGCCGTTTGTTTCAGCAATTTTTAGTTGATACATACATATGTATTGAACAAAACAGATTAGACTATATATTATCACATCAAGACCTTTTCCGAACCGAGTTTTTGCAAGGAATTCATGACGCATTGTTACGTGGTGATACGAGCGGTCATGATATTGGAAAAAGAACTATTCTGCCTTCGTCATTTACCGGTGGCCCGCGCTATATGTATAAACATTATCAAGATGCTTTAGCCATTTGTCGCGTTCATGGAAACCCCCAATTTTTTATAACATTCACTTGCAACGTTAAATGGCCTGAAATTCAAAGGTTTCTAACTGACACACCATGTACTAAGGCCCAAGATCGACCTGACATCATTGCTAGAGTTTTCCAGATTAAGGTTGATGCTTTTATTAAATATCTCAGATCGGGTGTTCCTTTTGGTGAGGTGGCTGCAGGTACTTTCGTTTATGTTCTTTGTAATGCCCTAAACGTAGCTTCGCTTCTGTAATGACTTTCCTTCCCGTTTTGTGTCATCTTCTTTTAGATTTGTATACGATAGAATTTCAAAAAAGAGGACTTCCCCATTGTCATACTCTTCTATGGGTGAAGCCGTCTTACAAAATCAAAGCTCCGGCCGACGTCGACGCCTATATTTCAGCTCAAATTCCTGATCCAGCATTAGAACCTACTCTTTATAAAATTGTTACTGACCTCATGCTACATGGACCATGTGGTTTACCAAAACCAAGTGCTTCTTGCATGGTTAACGGTTGTTGTTCAAAAGGCTTTCCCAAAAACTATGAATTGTCTACCCGATTTGACAAAAATGGTTACGTACATTACAAACGGGAAATGAATGGCTTCTCTATCTTAAAAAATGGTATCACTATGGATGATGCATCTGTTGTTCCTTACAATAAAGATCTTTTACTTCGCTTTAAGGCGCACATCAACGTTGAATATTGCGGTTGGAGTATGCTCATCAAGTATTTGTTTAAATATATATCTAAAGGTGTCGATCGCATTCGCTTCACAATTACAAAGGCGCCTTCTTCTTCTTCTGCCGAAACCGAACGCCCATCGTCATGTTCTGTTGATGAGGTAAAAAACTTTGTAGACGGACGTTTTGTTTGTCCACACGAGGCCGTTTGGAGAATATTTGAATTCCCAATTCATAGTAGAAATCCATCTGTCTTAGTACTTGCTGTTCACTTAGAGAACATGCAAAACGTCAACTTCAAGGATTCTCAACAGTTAGAAAGCGTGCTGCACAATCCTGCTGCTAGGCAAACAACTTTAACGGAATGGTTACACAATAACCAGGTAGATGAAAAAGGTCGACATCTTCAATATGTTGACTACGTCTCTGAATATAGATGGGATTTCTCTGGAAAATGCTGGATTCGCAGGTCTTCAAACAGAACACCTGCAATAGGGAGACTTGCTTATGTTCACCCTTCAAGTGGCGACACTTTCTACTTACGTATGTTATTAGGACACCAAAGAGGTTGCCAAACGTTTGCTGATATACGTACCATTGGTGGCGTATTATTTCCAACATATCGTGCAGCATGTGACAAACTAGGTTTGCTTGAAAATGACGACGAATGGACATACGCGTTCACCGAAGCATCTACTTGGGCCACTTCCAAAGAGTTAAGATCTTTATTTACGCACATGTTATTGTTTTGTGAAATATCAAATCCGTTAGCTATGTGGCAACAACATTGGCATGCAATGAGTGACGACGTTTCACTTACTTTTGAACGTACAACGGGTTTATCTGCTGCTAACATCAACGCACAAGATCTGGAACAATACGTCTTATTCGAAATTGAAATTCTTCTTAATTCTAATGCCAGCTCATCATCTCTTCGTACCTACGGACTACCAATGCTACGTTCTGACTTGCTTTCTGTTATAACAAACCGTCTTCTAATGGAAGAGAAGAATTATGACTTACAAAAATTGGCCTCCGACCATGAGCTTCTAAAAAATGCGCTCAACGCAGAACAGTTAGGCATCTACAATTTAGTTATTACATCGTTTGAAGAAAGAAAACAGCTTCTTCTTTTTGTTTACGGACACGGAGGTACCGGTAAAACATACCTATGGACCACTCTTATTTGTGCTTTAAGAGCATCAGGAAAAATAGTTTTAGCGGTTGCCGCCTCCGGGATTGCTTCGTTGCTATTACCATCTGGTAGAACTGCACATTCAAGATTCAAGATTCCTTTGAATTTAACAGATGACTCAATTTGCTTTGTAAAAAAAAATACTCACCTTGCTAGGCTACTAACTGAAACCTCTCTGATAATTTGGGATGAGGCTCCCATGAATGATCGTAGATGCTTTGAGTCGCTTGATAAGACCCTTAAAGATATACTTGACAATCAGTCAAAGCCCTTTGGCGGGAAATCAGTATTGTTAGGTGGAGATTTTAGACAAACGCTTCCTATCAAACCTAAGGCTTTAAAGTCTGAGGTTATTAACTCATCTCTTCCTAAGTCAAACCTGTGGGTACATTTCAAACTCCTAAGATTGACAGAAAACATGCGCTTGCATCGTCCTAACTTAACTAACCAAGAACGAGATGATATCGCATGGTTTTCTTCTTGGCTACTTGATTTAGGTGATGGTAAACTTGGCATACCTGCTACAGATGGTGAGACAGATGTGAAAAATATTGAAATCCCATCACAATTTTTGCTACCCTCTACTGAAAAATCTCTACCAGCTCTTATTAGCTTTATTTATGATGATGACACACTTAAAAATCCGACAATTGCAAACCTCTCCGATAGAGCCATCATTTGCCCCAAAAATAAAACTGCGGATGAGATCAACAACTTTGTTCTTACAATGTCCGAGGGTGCTACTATAACCTACCTGAGTTCCGATTCAATCATTCCTCATCCAAACGATAAGAGTGACCTAGAGCTTCTTTATCCGCTTGAATACCTAAACTCATTGACCTTTACCGGCTTACCACCTCATTCTTTAATTCTAAAGGTCAACGTCCCAGTTATATTGCTAAGAAACATTAATCAAATGGCAGGTCTTTGTAACGGAACAAGACTATTAGTTACCCGATTATTGCCAAAGGTTATAGAGGCGCGGATTATAACTGGAACTGCTACTGGCCACCGTGTTTACATACCTCGCATAACATTTGTTCATAATGAAAATAATTTACCTTTTGTTTTTAAAAGAAAGCAATTCCCAGTAAAAATCTGCTATGCCATGACTATAAATAAAAGTCAAGGTCAATCATTACATAAACTCGGCGTTTATTTACCTAACCCCGTTTTCAGCCACGGTCAACTATATGTCGCTTTCTCACGTGTGACTTCCCCTCACGCTTTAAAAGTCCTCATAATACCACAGGAAGAGGATCCTCCTACACAAACAAAAAATATCGTTTTTTCTACCTTTTTACACGATATAAACTTACTCGAGGTATACACATAGCTACAGCTACATATATATGTGTAGAATACGATGATAAAAATGACTATTACAAATATAGATATACAAACCGTCATATATATATATATATATATATATATATATATATATATATATATATATATATAAACATACATTATGTATTGACCATTTTACAAATGTGCTTATATATACATTAAGCATGCCTTACGAATTTCTACTGAATGCAAATGCACTTCACATTTACCGTATTTAACAACAGGAAGACAGACATGGCGTCTAGAAGTATTTCCACCATTACACATGGGGATTCAGCAGAGCCCATTGAGGTTAGAGTAGTAAGAAAATGGATATCACATGCTTTCAACAACGAGTGCTGCTACCTGTTTGTAGACTTGGCTGTAAGTTTTTTCATTTTCAAAAATGACATGCTTCTTCTTTTATGAAACTACATTTGTACATGCATACATAACTTTATCGTTCCCTAACAAAATAGGGTGATGCAATACAAGCTGTTGTTGATGAAAACGCCAAAAAGCATCTTGAATCTAAAATCACTCTCCATTCTTGCTATCGTGTGAGTGACTACTTATCAGGCGAGGCAAGAGATAAATACAACGTTGTCAAACATGATGCCATTCTTAGGCTTGGCAAAGGAACCACTTTCGAATCCATACCGGATTTTGGCTTCCCTTTTCACTATTTCAACTTCCTACCATACACAAATCTCAAAGAACGCATCGATGATCATACCATACTGACAGGTATATCTCCTTTTCCTAATAGTCAAAGAAATATATATCATAACAAATTAAAGGTCCTTATTGTTTTCTAATAATATTTTCCATCTGTTTAATATAATACATGCGTTTCAGACTTCATCGGCAGATTTGTTAGATTTACATTTGATAGACTTACAGCTTCTAACAGAAGGCTACTTAAGTTTGAAGTTGAAGATATCAGGTACATATGTTTTCCGCTTATAATTATCTACTTACCTAAATTCATATGTCAAACAATATTTTACTTTATTTTCTCTCCACAGTGAAAAGTTCGTTGAGGTTTCCCTATGGCAGGAGATAGCTGATACTATAGATAAAGACAGTTTCACGCGCGCGCCATTTCCGGCTATTTTAGCACTCACGTCAATGAAAGTCGGAACATATTATGATCTCCAATTGACATCTACCTCTGCTACACATGTTTACCTCAACCCTGATGTAAACATATGCAAAACCATCGCTTTAACGTACCTATCGCTTTTCCTAACAATTTATATATTACATGTTTACACATTCAGAACGTACATTGAAATTCTATGTCTTTACAGGTTCAAAGCCAAGTATAATGATGGATCCACCACCCAAAGAAATAATATCACCCTAGCACAACTTTTGGAATTGAATCCTGCCCAGCAAAATGTACACTGCGCTTATATTCGCTTCTTTCACAAAAAATATCTTCCTTCACTTTCAGCAATTTTTTTCCACTTTTTCTTCAAAAAAATGCTTGACTCAATCTTATTTTTTACTTTTTGTGTAGAACAAAACATTTAGCTGCCTAGGATCAATTACAGAGTTCATTCAAGGGAAATCTTGGTACCACAAAGGTTGCAAGAGGTGCAACAAAAAGCTTGATGCAAAAGGCAGTGCCCTCGCATGCATAAATCACCCAGAAGAGAAAGATCCCAAATTTGTGTAAGCGTAAAAAAATTACCACTACTGCATTTAGCACACAACATTTCCTCTAATTTAACAACAACAGGTACTGTGTTAGTGCAATGTTGGCCGACAACACAACAACAGCAATGGTTACTCTTTTCAATGATGCTATTATCTCGCTGATAGATATACCATGCGTTGAAATGATTACTCAGCATGGTTATGACAATCCACAAGAAATACCAAAACCATTGGAGGCCATTAGAGGTAAAGAGAAGATTTTCCTCTTGCAGTTCAATAACCGCTTTCGGCAAGGTACAACAACCTTTGTGGTCAACCAGGTTTTTGACCCACCTACATCAGAAACTACCACCATAGCAAAAGGTATTTATAACACATGTTGCTTAACAGTATCAATTAATCTTTAGTATACACAGGTTGAATAGATTGTTTGTCAATAATTGACCCGTTTGTTATAAAAACCCTTCTCGCCTTTACATACACTAACGCAAACCTTTTCTTTGAAGAAGCAGGCGAAGCAATCTCGACACCAACAACGACGGCTGAAATCCAACCCACAACTCCCGCAATACAATCAACAAGAAAACGTGGACTACTGAACCCAACAGGTGACTTTATAATGATGTTGCTGACCCTAAGTTTATGATCAATTTTCCTTTCAAACTGAATACAATATTTATCTACAGATGAACATCAACAGAAAACACCAAAATCTCTCGCCCCATAAAAGGAAGCAACGATCTCATTTTGGATGAAGTGACATTATAAAGTACAACCTTTTGTAAACGCAGCACCTGTTTTGTAAATAGTTGTGGTAGACACAGGGCAACTTCTTTTGCATCTCCACTGTAAAATAGCAATCTTAGGTGGTTGTCTTAGACAACGTCACTTTTTTTGGGTATCCACTGTAAATAACCTGATAATGCTTATAATATTTTCGCTATATACTTTTACAACTGCACTTTCTATACCGATTGGTACCTTGACGGAACAACTTGATAGCGACTGCTTTTCCGCAGCGTAGCGCGGGTTTCTTTTCTAGTTTGTGCATATTTGTAGTAACTAATTAATAACTGGTAAAAAAGAAAGCGAATGAAAAGTGTTTGATTAGGGCATTTTAGGTATTCAACACAAGACACGTGCGGTCTTCTCATCCTCCGCCGCTTCTCATCTTATTTTCTTCTCCCATATCAATACCCAGATGGGAGACAGACAGGGAGAGAAGTAAGAGAGGCAAAGATTAGACAGGTCCACAGCTGAGCGACGGTGATGGAGGAACCGGCGGTGGTCTCCGTCCGGCCATCGATCGGTGGTCAAGGTCCAGTGGTTTTGACGCAGCAAACAACGGTAGACGGCGGTGGTGCTTAAGGGTTCCGCTGTGACACTATGACGACGGCGATAATAAACTTCCCTTCAAAGCGACGCCAAAGTAGTGGCGCTGACTTCCGGCCTTCTGCTCCGGTGATCGGGCATGACTTCCGACCTTCCGACTTCCCTATCAGTGTGATGCCTTGACATCTTGAAAGCGCTGCTCCATTCAGGAATAGGTATGTTTGATTTTGTTGAAATTAGTTTGGGTTATGCAAATGGAACAATTACCTTGGTATTTGTTTGATTTTCTTGCAATTTGGGCAAAGTGTTATGCAAATGGTGAAGGTTGGCTGGGTGTTTCTGCTTGGTGGTATGATTTCGTTAATTTGGGCAAACTGTTATTTATTTTTCACCCCTCCATGCATAAATCCACTAATTAACTTATTTGTCCCTCATCATATATATTGTGTTAGGATTACACCGGAGAAAATGTGACAGCAGCCAATTTCTATGCTGTGCTTCTTGGCAACGTCTCCGCCTTAACCGGTGGAAGTGGAAAAGTCGTCGCGAGTAGCCCTTTCGATACCATCTTTGTGTATTACACGGATCATGGAGGCCCTGGAATTCTTGGTATTCGGTTACCTCATGTTTCTTTTGTTGTTAAACATCGAAATAATAACTGTTTCTAACATAACTATATAAATTATATTGTTAAGGGATGCCAAACTTGCCATACATTTACGCTAATGATTTCATCCAAGTTTTGAAAACAAAGCATGCAATGGGTACATATAGTGAGATGGTAAGTTACTTTCTTGTATTAATTTATAAGTGATTATTGATCATGGTTGTTAGAGATATTTTGTTGGTAATACTCACTTTTCTAACTGTGAAATCAAAAAATGTAGGTTATATATGTAGAAGCATGTGAAAGTGGAAGCATTTTCGAAGGTCTTATACATATACGTGACAACTGCAGCGAATGCAACCGAGAATAGTTGGGGCACTTATTGTCCCGGTATGATCCCTCCCCCACCTAAAGAGTATAAGACTTGCTTAGGTGACTTGTATGAGTCATTAGCGACTCATATATGCTTATCGTTCGTTACTAACTACACTTTTCACGACTTTCTTCTTTAGTGACGTGGAAGATCCGAGTACCGAAACATTGGAAGAACAATACTTAAATGTTGGTATTAATTTGGGTTTTTCTTTGTTTAGATAATCTTGATTATGCTTTAGATGTGGAGTAAGATTCGGGTATTCATGACGCTTTCGTGACATAAACTTGCACAAAATGTTTGCAGGTGAAATTGAGGACTCTAAACAAAAACACTTATGAGGGATCTCATGTGATGCAATATGGTACACAACGTATAAGCAACGAGACTGTTTCTGTTTACCAAGGTTCTTGTCCGACGAACCACACCGCGAATCATTCGCCATCTTTCGACTCCATGGGGGTGGTTCATCAAAGAGAAGCAGATCTTCATTCCATGTGGCATATGGTATGTATGCTTATGCAAAACACTACTAGAAAAGTCAGTATTTCCAACATATCTTTTTTGTGTATTTTAAGGTGGTCTAAAAAATTCATGTGTTTGTAGGACGGTTTTCCCCTCAAAATAACTATTTGACAAAACAAAATTACCAAAATAGACAAACGCCGGTTAAGCCGACAAATTTGTGGGCTATAAAATAATGTTTTTGCACACAAATTTGTTGGCTTAGCTGATTAAGAATTTGGGTATACAAAGTCTGAAAAATCAGCTTAGCTGAATGGTTCGGATGCTTAGCTGAATCGTTAAGAATTAGTTAGACGAAGAGGGAGCTGGCTCAGTTGGTTGACACCGGTAGGACCGTGCGACACAAATTTGGGTATGTCGTTTGATTTTTTTTTTTTTTTTGTACTTCATCGAAATTGATTTATAATCATCATTCATATTTTATCAGGTTGGACATGTAACTTGGGAAGCCAAGATGGCGGTTGCATATGATTTGATTGAGATACACCTGAGTCCAAAAACATTGCATCAAAATTGATGCTCGAACACTCACCATGTACCTATAAATACATAACACTAGCATCCCATGATCACTAACACAAAAAAAAAAAAATTGTCTAATAGACTTGTGTGTCTATCCTATAAATATGGCAATGTGATTATATTTCTGTCGTTAAGAGGTTTTGTATCAAATGTTGATGTAATCAATCTATTTTTAATTGCCCTTATCTCATGCAGAGAAAGGAGGTGCGCTTTATGGTAAGTTAAGAGTTAGCCAACAAGAACCATGATGTCCAGTTAGCTGATTTTGTAGAAAGCAACTTCTTGGTGAACAGTCGTATATGAAGCTGCTGCTGATCGATGATTATGAAGGTTTTGAGGTCACTTGGATATTAGTTGATCGGCTAGGTGTATTGTAAGTGCTATGGTTTTTTCAAGTGCTTGACCTTATTTTGGTTGAATTGTAAGAACGCCAGTTTTGAGTCTAATAATATGTGGCTATAATTTTTACTAGGAAGGTCAGCGAGCTTGAATTTCCAAAGTCCCTGCGCAACGCGCGGGCCTAATTCCACTAGTTATATATAACACATAAAAAAAACATAAACAAACTATTTTTGAATGTATATCATTAGAACCAACTCATTTTTGTCTATATTTCGACTAAGTTTCTATAAAAACGGATCATGGGTAAACATAATATATTTTATAATTATATTTAAAAGGTTCCTATGAGAATACATGGTTATTTCGGATAACTCATATTTCTAATAGTTATCTTACTCGTTACCTATTCATAAAATAATATAAGTTTTATATATTTTATTTTAGTGCGTAAAACAGAAATGTTACATCCTCCCCACCTTTATTTAAATCTCGTCCTCGAGATTTAGTTGAACAAGTGAGGGTATTTCTTTTTCATCTCCGACTCCAGTTCCCATGTATATTCTAGTCCTCGTCTGGAACTCCATTTAACCTTGACTAACACAAGTCTTTTCCTTATAGATATACATATCTAGACAATCATATATTTCACATACTATAATACACATACCATTCATAATGTCAATGTATTTAACATATTCATGTTTCCAAACAAGTCAGACATTAGGTCATGATACTATTTAGGGAATTATGTCACTTGTTTGACATATCATATACCCTATCTTACCCGGTTCTCGCCGGAGAGGTAACCCCATCTTACCCGGATAAGCTGGAGAGTCTGCTACACCATACCCAGTCTTGCCGGAGAGGTAATTGGTATTTCCCATAAATAAATCTTTCTTAAATCATGATTTAAAAATAAATATTTTATTAAGGCTTTCATCAAAGAACAAGGAGATTAGTATTCACGTGACGAATCATATTCCAGAACCAAGTAGTACCAATAAATAAGAAATAAAAGTGGTCAAGTGTTATCGCTTATTTACCATACTTACAACGTTCTAGTCAACATCCTCACGGCATACCAATACCCATCACAATTTATTTATGTAAGCTTATCTCGAAACTAATACTAAAGTATCTTTCTTAAGTTCAAGTCTAAATACTATCCTTGTTGCTACCAAATAATAATTTCCTAACTCTCTTTCGCTTAAGCTTAGGTATTATTACAACGTCCAAAATGCTTAAACCAGTGGCTTGGCTCTGATACCACTTCTGTCACGACCCCCGACCCCACCCTGACGGAATCGGGAGCCGCGAACAAGTTCAGCGGTACCGGTGGTTATTTAGAAAAGTAGTGTAGCGAAAATTTCATCAGGACCGTGAGTTAGGAAAAATATCAAAGTTTTGAAAACACCGGATTTTATTTATTAAATAGATGGGATAAAACCATGTTTTGAAAGGTAGCTTTAATATGGGATAAACCCGAATACATAAAACAACTTTTCTTAATTTAATTTAATTGATAAATTAAGCCACTCCTGTAAGCCTTTTGGTGCCGTATCCAACTCTTATTCCGATCTACAGTAATTACCTGAAACGCGTTTTAAAAACATTTGGTGAGCAGGAAATACTGGTGAGTTTATTCATGTTTGTACAAAACGACACTTTGTTATAAATTACAACATAAGAGCGATTACAATGGCTACTATCTTATTTTTATCTGGCGCCGTGTCACACCCTGGTGACGATGGTCATACCACTATTGGGTCCTTTCACCCAAGTAGTGATGATTATCAGGTTGGGGAACCTAACCGTGAGAAATTAGTAATGTGCACAATACCCCACTTGCCAGTGATTCAGATAACCACGACTTAATCCATGTAACTATAACTTTTGAAAATAATTTAAGTATTGTAAAACATTGTTGATAAAAAGAGAATGACTCACATTGTTAACATATAGTCTTTGATTAAACAAGCCTCCTTAGAATACTAACACCTTTTTCTGCCTTCCAGTATATTTTTCTTTTTATTCTACTACGAAATCGATCAGGCCGAAGCCTAGTTTAACCTATGTATATATACTAATATGTTTATAGAAGGATAACTTTCCATATTATATATTATATTGATATAAATGTTAGTCACTTGAATAGATGGCAGAAAACTAAAGTAGATAACCGAAAGATGCATTTCCAAAAGAATGTATAACTGGTTGGTGGCATGTTTCAAAAATCAACGTGTCAATAATCTACAACTATTTTGACTCCATGCATTTCTATCATCCATATCTACATTTATTATTATAATAATCATATTAACATCTAGATTTTAAATCAACTTCTGTAAGTTTACATATCAATATATGTACATATTTGTAGTAACTAATTATATATAACACATAAAAAAACATAAACAAACTATTTTTGAACGTATATCATTAGAACCAACTCATTTTTGTCTATATTTCGACTAAGTTTTTATAAAAACGGATCATGGGTAAACATAATATATTTTATAATTATATTTAAAAGGTTCCTATGAGAATACATGGTTATTTCGGATAACTCATATTTCTAATAGTTATCTTACTCGTTACCTATTCATAAAATAATATAAGTTTTATATATTTTATTTTAGTGCGTAAAACAGAAATGTTACAACAGTCTCTCTATCCACTGGGATAGAGGTAAGACTTGCCTACATCCTACTCTCCCTAGACCTTATCAATAGCTTCGCTATGGCTGGAATTATACTGGGTATGGTTGTTGTTTTAAATTAAAAGTCATATTATTGAGTACACAAACAAAAGTTTTTGAATTTCGACTAACCAAACTAATACACATTGTAGAAAATTAAAACTATGTAGTTCTCTAGCATCTAATTACACCAACGTTTCATATAAATAACTCATACATAAATTACTTCAAATAAAAAAAAGTTACTTATATAATTTTAGTTTGTTTAAAGTTAGAACATATGTTTTTGCATAACCTTATCTAAAAAAAAACTCTCTTTTACATAATAAATCAAGATAACTATCAGGACACCTATTACTTCTAGAAATATAAAATGGACCAGTGACGTGAAACTATATTCAAAATGTTTTCTTCTAAAAATAATATTTAATCTTGTTTTTTAAACTTTCTTCATAACTTTATCTCAAAATGATTTAATTATTCCACCCGTTACAATAAATTAATACATGGTGTGTGTGGTGTCACAAGTCTTTGTAAACTAGTGTTAATCCTGTCAGTGAAGGTGAGATTTCACATATAAAATAGCTAAGATTCCTTGTAAAAATATAAAGATAAATTCTTAAGGAGTCACTAGATTGCTTTCTGGCTGTCTACGAGATCTTAGACAAGATTAACTTCATTAATTTTTAATTCATTTATACCCACAGATATATAGTGCAACCCACTACCTCTCACCAATGTTTTTTAAAATTAGATTAATATGAAACCAGTTGCTATAGTTACCCGGTTTATACTATATAGTTCTGTATCCATAATCAAATACTGTAACAGATGTTCACTTGGAAATAGTTCGATGGTGTTGATAAGTTTGATAAAGCTTAAGATAGTAAAAGGTTAGTGGTTCAATCGTCATGGTATGTAAATTTAGTCATTTAAAAAAAATAATAACGTAATAGATAATTTAATGATTAAGAATATATAAAAATATATAATAATAAAGTTTAACATGTATATAAGGGTTAAATCTTAAATCAGTTAAATGATTGAGGGTTATCTCACATATTTTTATTGAGTTAATTGCCATTTTAGTCCCTGTGGTTTGGGCCATTTTGCCAGTTTAGTCCAAATGTTTCATTTTTAACATCTGGATCCAAAAAGGTTTCATCGTTGCCATTTTGGTCCAACTGACTTAACTCTATCCATACCTGTTAAGTCTGCCAAGGGCATTTTTGTCATTTCATTTTTCTTTTTATTTACCCTTTTTTTCTTTATTGTTTTTTCTTTTAAATTAAAGCTTTATTGTTTATTATCTTCGCTATAAATAACAGGCACCTCAGTCACCTCCTACATTACATTGATCACAGCACACACACTTCCCTATTATTAAAACCCTAACAACAAAGACGATCGATCAAAGGCGATTGAGCTGTGAACGAGCATTGTGAGGTGGTTTCTGAACGATGAATGAGCCTTGGTGTGTTCGTAATCCTGATGAAGTTTTCAATCCAGAAGAGGCATATGGTAAGTTCATGTTAAATACTCAACATTTTGTCTAAATTTTGCCTTTTTAAAGTGGATTGATCACTTATTTGAAGTTTATATGTTCTTTGATGCAGTAAACTACCCCGAAAACTTTTCAATCGAAATACACCATGGGAGCGAATTTACAGAGTTTCCTAGAATGACATATGCGAAGGGTAAGGTTACTTATGTTGACAAGGTTAACTCAGATGGAGTTCGACTGCCCTCGTATGATTCCTGCACATCTTTGACATAACTCAGCCTCATCCCAAGCAACGAATCCCCAACCCCTCCCCCTATTAACAAAAAATGACAAAAATATGAACAAATCGCAGGTTCAAATGAATATGATGAAAGAAAACCAAATACTTGTCTATTGCAACAATAAAAGCATCTGTCGGGGCTCAAAGAGGTCCACGAAGTTCAAATTAAAGTATGGGCACCACATGGACATTGCACCATTGATGAAGATTGAAGGTAGGTAGGAGAGATGATTTGCTCGAACTATGTTAATTAGGATTTTAGGGTTTCATGTCTGGTTATATACAGGGTGAAAGGGCGTCAAAATGAGAGGGAAAACAATAAAGAAAAAAGGGTAAATAAAAAGAAAAATGAATGACAAAAATGCCCTTGGCAGACTTAACAGATATGGATGGAGTTAAGTCAGTTGGACCAAAATGGCAACGATGAAACCTTTTTGGATCCAGATGTTAAAAATAAAACCTTTGGACTAAATTGGCAAAATGACTCAAACCACAGGGACTAAAATGGCAATTAACTCTATTTTTATTATACACTTAAATCACAATTTTAAGAATAAATAAGTTGGTAAATACAAATTTAAGTTATATTATAAGACCTAAATTTAAAACTTGAACTCATAACTATAATTTCTTAAGCTTAATTTTTCATTTTTTATAAAATGATTTTTGTTGTCCCACATCACTCATTATAAAGTTAGGTCTGATCCAACTTAAAATCTGAGTTAAATTCTATCCGACCTGACGGTTTGCACCATCTACTATTTATGTTGTTTCACAATCCAGATTAGTCGAAGATAAATAAATAGGTCTGATTCGAAATGCAAAACCAAGTTAATATCTACCCAATCGGTCGATTTTCCCCTTTTACAAGAATGGTCCATATTACTTAAGACAAAAATTTAGACCTGACTCAACAAGCAAATCCGAGTTTATTTCTACCCGATCTTACGGTTCCCCCCTTGTACAAAAATGATTTATGACGTTCCACAATACACATTACTCTTGATAAAAACATAGGTTGGACTAAACATGTGAATCCGAAGTTAAGATCACCACAATCCATTCTTCATTTCTATACTTGTAATTTAACTAAGGGTTATTAGATTTTATCACCCCATCCTCAACTATTACTTTGACGTCCGTCACCCCCAACTTAACACTTAATGTGTCCTGTCATCGCGTCGTTAACTAATCACTAACTTTTGAAATTATTACTATACTTTTAGGGTGTCCTAAAATCCCTAAAACCTTCCTAAGATCCTTATGACACGCTCAATAGTGTACTACCAAGATCAAATGTTAGTAATCAGTTAACGACTAAGTGTTAAGTTGGGGGTGACAACGTCAAAGTGATAGTTGAGGGTGACAACGATCAATAGCTAATGGTTAAGGGTGATAAATCCAATACCTTTAACTTAAAAACCTTAAAAATTGTTTCATTATTAAAACCTCTCGCATCTCTCATCCCCTGTGTCTATATATCTAATTAAATAATAGAGTAAATTACAAAGTTCGTCCTTTATGTATGTCTAATATATCAAAGTATGTCCTTTATCTTTAATAAGCTCAGAAAACATACTTAATGTTTGCAAATCCTTACATGTTACGTCCTTTAGTCCTAATCCAGTTACTTTTCATGGTTAAATTTGACTAAGTCAGCTCCACATAAGGGTATTTTGGTCATTTTATCATAAATATTAAAATAAATAATAAAAAAATTATATATATATATACATACAGCTCTCTCTCTCTCTCTCACAACACACATCAGCTCTCTCTCTCTCTCACACATAAACACCTCTCTCTCAACACACACCAGCTCTCTCTCTAATCGTCGGACCACCACCACCGGACCGACAACCACTGCCATACACCTCACCAGACCGACCACCACTTCCATACACCTCACCGGACCACTGCCACCACCTGCACACACCTCACCGGACCACCACCACCTCCACACCCCCACCATTGGACTCCAAAACGATTATACTTCAACGAAACGGTTACTTTGAGTCGGTTAGTTATCGGAGACACTCAAACGGCCACTTTGTTCCTCGCCGCCGCCTCTCCGCCGTACGCCGCCGCACATTAAGGATGTCATCATCGCAGTTAAGGATGTCATCATCGCAGTTAATCGCCACCGTATGCGGTCTTCGTTCTACTGCCCTTTTTTCTCTCTCTCTCTAATCGGATTGTGGTGGTGGGGTTAGGATAGTTAGAGAGAGAAGGAGAAACATTTAGTCTGTATATATTTATTGTTTTTGATGATTATTTATTTTAATATTTATGATAAAATGACCAAAATACCCTTATGTGGGGCTGATTTAGTCAAATTTAACCATGAAAAGTAACTGGATTAGGACTAAAGGACGTAACATGTAAGGATTTTCAAACATTAAAGATGTTTTCTGAGGTTATTAAAGATAAAGGACATACTTTGATATATTAGACATACATAAATGACGAACTTTGAAATTTACTCTAAATAATATTTTTATTTCTCTTTTTTTGTTTGTCCCTTTCTTTGTACCATAGTATGGATAGGAGTTTCCTAGTGTTGGTCATCACTCATCAGTGATTTCAAGTTTAGGGATGAGATAAGGAATAGGTTGCTGCAATACAGGTGCATGCCGGGTTGACCTGACCCAGTCGTGAAATCCGATTCTACCCAACCCAACGGTAAAGAGAATGTGAGGTAACTATGACCCAACTATTATCGAGACTTTAGCCTAGCAGTAGAGAGAAAACCCTATAAGTGTTTAAATCGGAAGATATCACAGGCTCAATACCCAGAAAATGTAACATTTAGCCGTTAAAAAAAACTGTGACCCAACTTCGATCCGGGTTGACCTAGCCCGGTTGTGAAATCAGGTTCTACCTGACGCAAAGGTAAGGCTACACGGTATGGGGTTCGGCCCCGGGTCGTCTTGGTTCGGCGACGGACGGAACACCGTGCCCCCCCCCCACGTCGCGTCTTCCCCGTCGAGTTATCGCCGTTTGTGACGGTCCAAAAACGTGGGCCCCCTACCAAAAGTTACCGTTTGAAAAAAAAATAAAAAATTAAATTTCCAATTTAAACAAACAAACAAACGGTAATATTTATAAACTTTATATATTTCCATTCCATTTTCACTTTCATTCACCAATTTAACCCCAAAATTTCATCTCTCTCTCACATAATTTTTATAAATCTTCTTCCACTTTTATAAACCTTATACTCTATCATGGATCCCTTCAACAACCCGAGCGACCCGAACAACCCGAACAATCCGTATAACCCGACGACTCCCATCAACCCGACCCAACCTAATGTTTTCTCGGGTCCGGGATATTATCCGACGCTAGAACCGAACCAATTCTTGCAATATTCATCAAATGCGTTTGCATCATTCCAACACTCGTCAAACCAATTCGCTCAATTCTCTCAAAATCAAGCCCTTCAACAAATGATGATGCGGGGTGCTTATAATTTCCCACCGAACCCGACACCACCCGTTCAACCCCAACCGACCCCGGCGCAACCCTTTCAACAATCCGAACCCGACGACGATGTGGAGGTTGTTCCCGAAACCCAACCGCCTAAAGGAAAAGGAAAACGAAACAAAGGCAAGAAAGTGGTGGGTGATCAACCGTCCAAACCAAAGGGGACTAAGTGGACGCCAATCGAAGAAGAAGCCTTAGCCAAGGCTTACATTGGCACGTCTGACCACCCGATAAAAGGTTCGTATTTTTTTAAGGTTTAATTTGTTTTTTTGTTTAATTTTAATTTTTTTTAAGGTTTAATTCTTAACAGTTGGTTTTTTTAATTGTTTTAAAGTTTGTTTTTTTTAAGGTTTATTATTTTGTTAACAGTTTCTATTATTTTAAAGGTTATTTATTATTTTGTTAACACTTTATATATTTTGTTTGTTTTTTATAGGTAATAACCAACCGGGTGACGGGTTTTGGGCCAAGGTTTTGGCGAAGTTTCTCGACCTTATGGGCCAAGGCGCGTATCGAGATGTCGATTCGGTCTCATCAAAGTGGCGGAAAATGAACGCGCTCATCAATAGGTTTTGCGAGGAATATAATAAATTATATAAAAGTGACCGTCGTAGCGGCATGAGCGACGACGATGTGTTCAGAATGGCGTTGGACAAGTATAAGGCGAACAATGGTAATACCAACTTTGCTCACGTTCGCGCGTGGATGGTTGTAAAAGACGAACCAAAATGGGCGCCGATTCCCAACGAGGTGGCGATGGCGAAACGCCAAAAAACATCGGAAACGGGTAGTTTTAGCGCCGGTGGATCGGACGCGAGGTGTAACTTAAACTTAAATGATGACGCCGACTTTGACGAAGACGAGTACGTCGTACATGAACCGGAGCGTCCACCGGGCTGAGACAAATCAAAGAAGGAGCGGGCCAAGGGGAAAGAAAAGGAAAAGGTGGACCCGAACATGGTTGAGTTTATGGAACACTTAAAAATGTACAACGACGTCTCGGCCCAAAAGACGAAGGCGAAGGAGCGGGCCGTCGAAGAAAAAAGTCGTGTAAAGGAAGAAAAGTTACGCGAGAAGGTGCGGTTGTCGAATGAGAAAATCCGAATTTCCGATGAAAAAATTCGGCTCAAGGAATGGGAAATAATGATGATGAATGTCGAGGACGAACCCGAGCCGAAACGTTCTATGTTGAAAAAACTACAACACGACATCATGAAAAAACATTAAATTATTTAACTCAATGTTTTTTTTATTAAGTCTTTGGTTTTTTTTATTAAGTGTATGTTTTTTTTTTAAGTTTATGTTTTTTTTTATGTTTATGTAATGTGATTTTAATATTAATGAAAATATTTTGTTAGTATATTTGTTAAATGTTAAAAAAAAGTTGAAGATTAAAAAAAATAAAAAAACATAAAAGTGGTGGAGGACTATGACTAGGATCATCTTACCATGCCCTCTAGTTTTGGAGGTCTAAAGAGAATATGAACCAGACTGAACCCGATCCAACAACAGACCAATTGATTCCAATCCAGTTTTAAAACAGGATTCCTGTTTAGATATTTTGTCCCTCGGCAAGTATCCATTTGACAGCTAGCTACCAGTCACCAAACCACATTCTTATGGTTACACCAACATCACTTAAAATTATTCCCATGGTAGTAGTTCACCAGACCACCTCCTAATTATGTTGTGGTTTGTTTAAATTTTAATTAAAATATTATTAATTTTTGTCATTATATTCCTTTAAATCAAGTGTTCGCTAGTCCATCAATCCTCCAATAGTCCAATGCACAGGTCAAGTGGTCAAGGGTAGTCTAGTAACGTCCAGCCTGTCAATTACACAACATACCTGCAAATTAAATAATATTAAACATGAAACAGAAAATATCATATAAAAATTAAAAATACAAAACAGAATTCTTACCAGACGACGGAGCTGTAACGGAGTACACGACGGACTTACGGCGGAACAGAAACGCGTTAACGGGAAACGTTTAACCTTAACGAAAAAGAAACTGAACAGAATCGAGCTTAACGGAACAAATTGCAGATCATGAACAGATACGAAAAATCATTCGAATTGGTCCAAATTGGATTCAATTTTAGTGTCATTACATACTCATGATTAGATTGGATTAGATTAGAATTTGAACTGAAGCTGGTTGTGATTAGCCATTAATGGCAGCAACAGAAGATATTATATATCGTCATCTATATATGTATATACACATACACATCAAAAACAGATCAATATCATGTTCGAGCTTGTTTTCAGTTTTCGTCCACAAATTCTCCAATGAAACTGCATCCAGATCTCTTCAATCTCCAATTCAGGTCGATCTGCAGTTAACCGTTTAAATAATCAACGAACATTCCAGAATTTCTTTAAAACCTAAACATCCTCCGCCTTTGACATGACGGATAACCGACTAGGCCTCGCCTGAAACGCCGTTCTCCGCCGCTGTTGATGCGACGACGGCCGTATCAACGCCGCTAGAGCTCGCTTCACCAGATCTCCACCTTCAACCGTTCCGATACGAACAAGCGAGTTCGTCATCGCTGACCGTCTAGCGTTAAGTCGGTTCGACGGATACGTCACCGTACTGTTACCGTTACCGTTTCCGTTGGTATTATTACTGTTCTTATGCAAGCTACACCGGAACGAACCTGGATGCGTTGTAGGCGAACACATACACGTCTTCTTCACCGCCTGATTGTGATTCCTAACCGGAGAAGATATCGATCTGCTCGGAGAAATCGGACGGTTATCGAGCGAAAACCGTACGGAAGACGAAGACGACGTCGTTCTGTATAGGTTCGCCGGAGTGTGAGTGTGTGAATCCGATCGGTTTCGGAAAAACGAAGTGGATCCGGTGGAGAAAGCTGAGCTTGTAGATGCAAACGACGACGTTGTTCTAGATGGAGAGTGAGATCGTATCACTGGTCCGCTTGTTCTTCGTGTAGAAACTGTAGAAACCGCCATTGTTGTTATAGAGAGAGAGTTTGTTAAGATTCCGTTTGGGTGTGTAAATTGGCAAACATAGCTTTACTCAAGGAGCGTATTTATAGGGTGGAAAAAGAGGTTTATTATTGTTTTTTAAAATATTTAAAATTGAAAAGGAAAAAGAAACTAATTTCTGTTTGAGTCGTTAGGTCGGTTTACGGTGGGCGTGAAACGACAAAAGTGAGGGTGGTTTTTTAAAATGGTATGTTATCAAAAAATTAAATAAAAAAGTAATAATAATAATGGTGGGGTGCCACGTATATGATAAACACTCGAAAGATGGGTGACGAGGCCCATTATTAAGATGCCCACGTACTAAGCACAAACTACGAAGTGATTGAAAGTAGATATTTTTAAATAATTTACGGGATTCGAGAAATCTAGTTTTTAAGGGTATCCGGGGCACCCACCGATGTGCCGTGCGGGGACCAGTTTTGCCGAGCGGGGCGGTGCCGCCATCCAGGCGGGGAGCCATTTCGGGGAGGAGACACCGATTGAAGGAGGAGAGAGACGGTGGGCCAGCCTATTTTTCAACCAATCAAAACCTTTTCTTTTTTTCTTTTTTGAATAAAAAAAACAAGGGGAGTTAAGAGGAGAGTGGCGCCATCAAATTGAGGGTGTGAGGGGAGTTAAGAGGGGAGTTGATGTGACGCGTGCTGATTGGCCGTGCGTAAGAGAGGGGACTCCCCTCTTAGGGGAGCGCCCCGTTCACCCTAAGTAGGGAAAACAGCCAAAATAGCCAAGTATTGGTCAATTTTTTTAAAATAGCCAAGTCAAACGTCTTGTGGAGACGCCAGAAAAAAGGTCTAGCGTCTTGGCGGCTGACCAACCATACGCTGCCACGTGTCCGACACTAAGCTCAATCGCCTGGACGTCTTAGCTGAGACGTTTCAGACGGCTTGAGCCGTTTCCTTTACGGCTGCACATTGCGTCATACGGCTTAAGACGTTTCAGGCCGGCTTGAGCCATTTCACCCTCTTAGCCGGCTTCAGCAGCTCAAGCCGGATTGCTATGTTTAAGACGTTTCATGTTTAACTTTTAAGACGTTTTGTACGATTTTAAGACGTTTTGTACCAATAGAAGTCGTTTTGTACGAATTTTAGACGTTTACCATTATTTAAAGGGATCCCTTATTTAAATATTGTACTTATGAAAAATAGTATTTAAAGTATAAATCTAAGAATTTTGTTTTTTATTAATTATCTCACAACATTTCACCCTCTTAGCCGGCTTCAGCAGCTCAAGCCGGATTGCTATGTTTAAGACGTTTCATGTTTAAATTTTAAGACGTTTTGTACGATTTTAAGATGTTTTGTACCAATAGAAGTCGTTTTGTACGAATTTTAGACGTTTACCATTATTTAAAGGGATCCTTTATTTAAATATTGTATTTATGAAAAACAGTATTTAAAGTATAAATATGAGAATTTTGTTTTTTATTAATTATCTCACAACATGAGGGTCAAGTTTGTTGTTTATACTGTGGGGAAGTGGGATGTTATTAACGGAAACATTGAGTATGTTACTGATGGCGATTCAAGGAGACGTGGTTTAGAAATTGAAACAGATCATTCATATAAAAGTTTTTTAAATTATGTTTCTAAGATGTGTGATACTCCAAACATTACACGCTTGTCATATCGGATGTCTACGTTTACTGATCCGATCGATATAATTAATGATCGAGATGTTAGATTTTTTTTTGATTTGGCGATGCAGAATCCTTTTAAATTATATAAATTATATGTTATTCAAGAGTCTGGTGTTGGTTCCTCTGGGTTTTCTTCTTTAAACAATTTCAAAACTCCAGATCTAAATATTTCAGTTAAAGAAAGTGTTGATGTTTTAAACGATGAGTGTCCAATTTTCGAAAATAATTTTGAAAAATCAACCACGTCTAACAACGAATCAGCTTCTTCATCTATTGTGTTTGAAACGGCGTTGAGTTAAATATATGTAATTTTTAATTTTTTTTCATTGAATTATACTGAATTGAACTAGAATTCAAACGTAAATTAGTAAAATTTATAACTTTGTTATGATTGAATACAAAGTACATAAAAAACATAACACAAAAAAATACAAACATAATCATTTGAACTAGAATACACCAAACTGCTACTTCCAACTGGGTAGGAGATCCGGATTCCGATTCCGGAATTTGCATCGAAACACCTACGAATGATAAAGATGGGTCGTGAACTGGTAACTTCCATCAACCCACATTTATATTGGCCTATGTGATATGTAACGGGTTATTGACATTTTCTTTAACGGTTCTGCGGCTTTAGTTATGTTTCGAGACCTGGCTAACACATTGGTGAGCCCATTGTGTTAGCCAAGGTCTCATCAACCACCTTAAAGGGGCAGAACCGTCATGTGCCGAACAACCCGTTAGACCCAGGGGCGGAACCAGAGGGGGGTCAAGAGGGTCCATTGACCCTCCGGTCACCAGAACTTTTTGAATTTTTATTTATAAATTTTAAGATTTTGAAGAACAAACTTAGAGATGGACCCCCTAATTTGTACCAGTATAGAATATAAGCTTATGTTGACCCCTTAACTAAATCGTTCTGGTTCCGCCACTGGTTAGACCCTTCACGTGTCCGTTGTAGATGAGTTCTTGTCCTTTTGTGGACCGGCACCAACGTCTGGAAAGGGACAGTGAGGACGAAGCTGGGGTGGGGGGGGGGTGTTTGGCCCGACGCCGGACTAGAATGAACCGGGGACGATCCTCATACGGCATACCTCGCAGCCTTGTTACCCACCAATGCCTCACTATGCATCAAGTGAGAGTTATAGGGTACTGAAAAAAGACGGGGATTGCCGCTTGGAGGGCGGCTTGGTAGGCTTCCGACAATGGACGCGTTGGCAAAAAGGAATACAATCATTAACCTGGATCTATGACTCCAGGGGCGGACCCATGTTAAGCGGAACGGGGTCCCCGGACCCCAATCTTTTTCTAAAAAGTAGTAGAAGAGGTATATAAAATTTTCTATGGACCTCATAAAATAATTTAGTTGGACCCCATAACAATGAGAGTGAGTCTGGTGCAGTGGTAAAACCCCTTGTTTACACACAAAAGGTCCTGGGTTCAATACTTGTTTGTTTTGTTTTTTTTTTTTAAAACATGAGTTTAAATTAATCATTCTATTTTTTTTTTCCTATTTCAATTTTTTCTCACCTATATTTAGCTGAATGTGTAGTAAATGAAACTTGTAATTTAGTTATGATATTGTTTTCTATAATGTTTCTCGACCCGACACAACCCGACCCGAACAACGACCGATCCAAAAAATTTGAAGACCGTATGGGACCCCATTGTCCAAAAATCATGGGTCCGCCACTGTATGACTCTATATGCTTGTTGTGTGGAGACCAAATAGAATCGGTGTAACATGTATTTAACTCATGCCACTTCTCACAGATTGTGTTACAGCTTGTGGCACTTTGGTGCCATTTACCGCCAATATATGATTTTTTAAATCACGGACCTGTTCGGAATTCACAAGATGGTGTCGGGATCGTGTAAAAGGAAGAAGGCAGTCCATGGTGTGATCATTAAAATATTTTGGAGTTTGTGACGAACCAGGAATAATGCTAGATTCAATCGGAAGCAATCTGTGGTGGCGAATGTTATTGAAGAGGTTAAAGTCATGAGCTTTCTGTGGATTACACATCGGTCGAGATCCAGGTCTCTAACGTGAGAGAAGTGGCGCGACTTTGATATTGATAGTATTGATTAAGTCTTATTGTTTGGTGTAACTTTCTGGTGTATATCAATAATATCGTTTTGATTGGTCTTTCAAAAAAAAAAAAAAAAAAAAAAAAAAAAAATCAAATTCCGTTAATAACAGGATTTAAATAATTTGAGTTCAAGTCCCTTATGGATAGAATTAAAAAAGATGGTTGTTCTAAATTTTTTTTTTGATGAAATTTGTGTTAAAAACATTTATTATAATCCACACACTTATATTGTATAGCTTGCTTGAACACGACTCGTTTAACTCATTTATCCAAAAAAGCATGTTGTAAATGGTAATTAAGTTGTAAACATGTTAATTGGGTTGGTGGGTTGTCAATGGGTCAAACGGGTTAGTGTATCAATATATTTAATTAAACGGGTTAAACAGGTCAACTGAACAGAAGTACAGAACCCGTTAGTTAAAGATGTCAACCAAAAAACAATTTGCTTTTTTAAACAAGTTAGAATAATCTGAATCTGATTAGTTTTATGTTGTGATCCCGTTGTGTAGTAAATTGTAACCTTAGAATGAACCACAAATGCAACTTTGATGTCTACTTGAAGATAACTAAATGCCCAACTTCAAGTCGTAATGAAAGACTAATCTTGTTTCTTGTTTACATTTGTTATTAAAGTATAAATATTTAGCTTTAAGCAACATTAAATCCATCATTATCCTAACCTAATTCTTTTGTCACATATAAATGACAAAACAATGAAATCTTATCTGATCACATCGTCAAATTAACATTCGGACATCTTTATTATTTTTTTAACGACAAATTTGGATCACTGACGGACCACTGAAGTATCATCGTGCCACCAGTGGAACCACCCGATTTATTCGTGTATACTTATAAAGATATAAACGTAGATGTTTATTTCTTTCTTTAAAGTTTTTATCTAACCATCAACTCAAATAAATTTTACATTAACTTAGTTTATCTTTATATAATATTATCATAAATCTTATATAGTAGTTTGATTTATCTTTGGACAATACTAATGATAATAAGCTAGAATGATAAACAAAAATAAGTTGTAATATCACATCAATTTTTCTTAAAAACCGGATGATGTTTGTTCAAATTCGAAAATATATGACTTTAAAATTAATCCAAAATTTTCTACTCTAGTTAGTAATTAATTTGTGGCCCTTTAATAATTGAGACCGTGTGGTGCGTGGTGACAAGTTTTTACATTAAAGGATGAGGCTACGAATACCTTTACATGCCACGAACCCACCTATTTGCCATCCCTAGAAGAAAGTCAAGTTGCGAACACTAGCAACTATAAGCTATTAACACTAGTCATCAGGAACCCCAGCACTTAAATGTTTGAAATCTCTACGTAAGTGCTTCAACGCGCAACACGCATTCATACCAACACGTACACTCAATGTTCCAACATCGACCTTTAAGAATCTTCTTTTCACTACCTAATAAAAAGTTCTAAGTATTTTCATCTCCATTCTCATTTCTTCCTTTACATCTATTGAAAACCTTTAAAAGTAAATTACAACTAGCAAAACTAATAAGAAAATCCAACGCATGTTATAAGTTTTTGTATGGTTTCATGATTTTGCTTGAATCACATACCAATTTGTGCATGCTCTTGGTTGTTTTAAATTGTATATTCATATTTGTAATAAGGTGTTTATGGTTCAGTTTAAATTTGTGAAACCGTCTAAACTCATCGTCACACAGTTTGATTTTGTATTTTGACCAAAAACATATCATAGAAAACCAAATCTAATAGTATAAACTTGACTAGATGCATGCATACGAAAGTAAATGTTTGAAATATATTTTATGTAATAATTATATTTTTTATATAACCTCCTTCAAATGGCCATGTTCAGTTGAACTTGGAACCGAAGCAAGCATAAATTTTTAAAAAAGATTTGATGGAACATTATTGGTGAATAATTATAGGGCACTAAATAATTAAGTACCTCAATAAGCAAGCACGTATTTTATTTTATAGTATTAAATTGGAAAATCAAATTGCATGTTCCCTTGAGATTTTGTAGTTACAAAGTATCTTTTTTTTAACAACTAAAGAACCAACCAGCTACTAAATACTTTTATATCAAGATACTAAGGTGGTGTTTGTTTTTTTAGATGTAAAAGGTCTGTAGTCTGCGGATCACATCTGCAAACGTCTGCACGATAAGAGGTGGATCAAATGTCTGTAGAATGTAATAAAAATAGTGTTTGATTATCTCATCTCTTTTTAAAACCCCACATCTGCAAACGTATTCTCCCTTTCTCTTCTCCCAAACCCCTTTTTCTTGAAAACATTTCAGATCTGCAAACGTATTCCAAAGGAGGCAGATGAGGAAGATCGATGTTGCAGCCGTATCACAAAGGCGGCAGATGAGGAATATCAATGTTGCAGCCGTCGACTTCAGGACGTCGTTTCCCGTCGATTTCATGTTCGATTTCTCCCAAGTTCTTCAAGATTGATTTCAGGTTCGTTTCAGATCTTCGATTTCATCTTCATGTTCGTTTCAGATCTTCGATTTCATCTTCATGTTCGTTTCAGATCGATTTCATCTTCATGTTCGTTTCAGATCCATGGCTGGAGAGAGGGTTGGAAGAGGTTGGAAGAGGTGGGAAGACACTGGACCATGTCTGCGTGGGGAAGAGGATGCGCAGATGTTTGAAGACATTTTTTAATGAAATATCTTCTAAAAAACAAACGGTCTGTAGGGCTAAACGTCTGCGCGGCACAGACATAAGAGGCCATAAGAGGTTTTTCTGAAAAAAACAACACCACCTAACTCTCTATTTCTTGTATAGAGAAAAGACACAATATCACACCACATATCCCTTAGAGACAGTTAAAAATATATTTAATAAATCTGTTTCCTACTATATTTTAGTTTTTTGCATCTCATATAATTATTAAAAATCAAAATTTATACACAATCAAAAATATAATCTTTTTAAATAAGTTTCAGTAGCTATCAAAAGAAAACTACATATTATAAATAAAGATCATTCTATTTTTTTAATTAAACCATGTCACTCAACAGATGAACTTAGTTAATTATAATATATAAGAATATGATGATTAAAATGATATTATAAAAAAACTAATATATCTAATTTGGTTCGTAAGAAAAAAAATCCTCAATCCAACTTTGGTATATTACCTATGTAGAGGTTATGTATAATTGTATATCACTTTCTTTTTATGTAAATATCATCCAGATTATTTCATGACATGGATGTCATGAATTTTATACAGATATATAATCTGGCATAATAAAATTTTGTTAGATTGGGACGTCACTTCATTAAATCTTAATTAGAGTAAAGGTAAAGAGTTATTTTTTTAAATTGTCTTACAACTACACGTATTTTAAATAAGTTTATACTTTATATATTTATGTGTATTTAAAGACTTTCATGTAAAAACGAATAAATACATTAGTCTTTTAATAGTTTTTTTTTTTTTCCGTTGCTTTAATTGCATTTTAAATAATAAAAAAGATCCAAAATGTTGTTTATTTCATGAAAATCAAGGAAAGGGTCAAAAGAACGGTTCACAAAAGAACTTAAAAGGACCGCTAGTAAGAACGGGTTAACCAAGAATAATATTTCATCGACCAAGTTGACTCTAGTTGTGGCGAGGACACGCATTGAACCTCCCACTTGCTTGTAACAACACTTTCTTTTTATTTAAACTAGAAATAATATTTAGAAACGTATTAATTAGGTTACATAAAACTCTAAATAGTTCAGATTTCTTACTGATTCAACGTTTAATGGTTCAAAATGTTTGTTTCATGAGCAGATAACTGAATGGTTCAGATATTTGCAGTGGTGAAGCTTGACCAAAAGTCCCAGGGGCGGAAAGTCATGGGACCTAATTTATATATTGTATAATTATTTAGGCAAAATAATTTGGGGGTGATCCATTGTAATTTTATATTTTTCGAATGAAAAATCAAAATTTTTACACTTTTAACCGAAATATTTGGGGGGGGGGGGGGCACCGAGTTTCCACTAAGCACCTCCTCTGGGGGTTTCAATTTTGATTGGGTTTCAGACAGCTTTGCGTTTGCACCACATCTCCGTTCCATTTTGCGAGTCAGTTGATGTCAGTCATCAAACGATAGTGGGACCCTCACATGTTAGGCATGTGAGGGAAATAAACTTAGATAATTAACTTGGTTAGTCATAAATGATTAAACCAGCAACAAAAAATAAACTTAAAGAATGTTTTTAGTAAGTTTTAAACATTAAGGTTGTAACCTGCAAGTTTGAGGAAACATAAAGCATGTTTTGTGCAATTTTGTCGTAAAATAATAAAATAAAGATAAGTATCTAACTTATAATAAAAGACTCCACATAATGGCACATGACATTCTATCCTTCAACCTCATAAATTTTATTTATATATTGACGAGGTATGACCCGAATCGGATAATCCGACCTGGTCCTTACCTATTATTTTATTATAAATAAATAATTATAAGGATTTGTTCTAGAACATTCCATCCTGCATGGATAGGTCACGCAACAAAATCTCCAACTTTTTGGGAAGATCATGCAACTCCCTAATTTATCGGAGCCCATCCTAAGTTAGGGGAAACCCTAATAGCAAATTATAAATAGAGGTAAACGTATAAGGTATGATCCATCTTATTCTCATACAACTCTCTTCTTCATCTTAACTTTCGTACTCCCAAAACCGAGACTTATTCTCACGCCGGAGGGTGGTTACAGGAATAACCCCATTCCTGTAACGAGTCCTAACGGTGTTTCTGTTTTGTAGCTAACTGTTCGGGTCACTGATAGTTGAAGTCTTAGTCGGATACTACCGTCAAGGTCAGTGTTTCTTCATTGGCGCCATCCGTGGGACCTTTTCGGTAACAGTTAGATTGAACCACATGGCAAGTGATCGGAACGTAGCAGTTACCCCAAACCAAACAATGACAGACAACAACCCGGTGTCGGGAGCAGGCCTTGTCACCACCGCACCGGCCACACCGGCGATCACCAGGTCTCTTGACCTGGAGTTTGAGGGGGAAGGACCACCACCAGGTTTTACAGGCATCACCGCCGTCTCCTCTGGGACTACGGCGGCAGATCTGTTTCCCTATACATCTTCACGGTTGCAGTCGGGGGAACCGAGCATAACCGGCGGTAACATGTTCACCCCAGTGGCAACCACTAGCGTACAGATCTCACGCCTTAACTCTATGCCAGTTATTACATCGGCAAACCCAAGCACCGTTATACCACAGGCCAGTATGCCTCAGTATTACCAACCTTCGGTTACTTACGCCATGCCGCCCTTATATTCCGCAGCACTAACAGCGGCATTGTCAACGCCACCTCACCAACCGGTGATCATGCCAGCAGGAATTATGAATGCTCCGGTCACGCCGGGCAATTAGGCATATTTCCCCGGGTACTATTACGCACCCCCGTACGGATATTTACCCCCATACGGTAACTCAATGTGCACGCCCCAGGGAGCCACATAAGGCCATACTCAATCGCCATATGCGGCTTATATGCCGCCTTGGTGGACTTTTCCAACGTCACAACCGGTTTACACTCAAACCCCGCCAACAGCAGAACCAGTTTATGATAGAGGGAACACATCCAGGCCCAGATTCTCTTCAGGAGGGTTTCCCAGTCCCATGCTAAACGTCACTTCGGCTCAACCCCCAGTCACTCAGGGTGTAAGCCAGAGCGGGATCGTCCTTCCAGTACAACCCATCAATGTAGAAGAAGATGAACTCACCAGACCTTATAAGCCAGTGGATGCGACCTTCAAATCCAAGTTCACCAGAAGAATAGCAGAAGCTCCTATCAAGGAGAAACCCAAGATGCCTCAAACTGTAGGTAAATACGATGGTCTAGGTGACCCTGATGACCATCTTAACCTATTCAAAAGTGCAGGGGAGGTAGCCTGTTGGCCCATGCCCCTATGGTGTAAAATGTTTGTGCAGACGCTGGTAGGCGCGGCACGGGTCTGGTGGGATAGTCTACCCACTGGGGAGATTGACAGTTTTGAAGATCTAGAATCCAAATTCATCTTGCAGTTCAGCCAGCAGCGCAGGCACACGAAGGATAGGAACGAGCTCCTCCACATCCGCCGACGAGACAATGAAACGGTGGAAAATTTTATTGTTAGATTCAACAAAGAGAGCCTGGCAATCCCGGGTGTAACGAACGATCTAGCATGTGGAGCCTTCCTACAAGGAGTGAACGACGACGAGTTGTTGAGAACACTTCATGGAAAGGATGGTGTACCGCCAACCATCGATGAAATACTGCGGATAGCAAAAGTTTATGTCATACAAAAAAATGAAGTAGCCGCCAGTCACGCGGCCAATAGGAAAAATGAGGCTCTGAAAAACCAAGAAGACAGGGAACAGCGAGGCTCTAAAGGTAGGGGTCGAGGAGATCGATACCAAAGGAACGACAAGACGGACTCGCGGTATGATAGACCCAGAAGCGCCTATACAAGGAATGAGTCCTCGAAACCTCGATCCGACTACCCCAACCTGAGCAAGACACCGACAGAGATCCTAGCTTCGGAGAATCTCAAGTTCAATCCCCCAAAGCCGTTGAAAGATAACCCTAACAAAGACACAAGTAAATACTGTGAATATCACAAAGGGAGCGGTCATGATACAAACGACTGTTTTCAGCTGAAGAAGCAGATTGAATATTTTGTGAAAGCGGGTAAATTGGCACACTTAGTAAGGGACATCAAGCAGGGCCCGCCGGCCATCAAGGAAGAGAACGATAAGGCGGCGGGTAAGAGACCGCGAGAACTGAATATGGTACACGCAGACAAAGGGAAAGGGGCAAAACGGAGTTTCTCCACGCTCGAACCCTGGATGTTAGCAACCATGACCATCGAACCTCGCGTGGAGGACTTACACCTTACTACGGACGCCTTGTTCATATCCGCTGCAGTGGGAGACTACCGCATGAGGCGAATCCTGGTAGATACCGGAAGTTCAGAAGACATTATCTACAAACACTGTTTTAACAGAATGCAACTAGAAGAAAAAAAGCTGCTTGAATCAGTACACGCCCCCATTAAAGGTTTCACAGGGGAAAAGGTTGACCCTATTGGTCAGATTACTTTCCCGGTCACATTCGGACAAGAGCCTCGAGAAAGAACCATACTCCTAACATTCCTTGTGGTACGTGCTGAATCGTACCACAATGTGATCATCGGAAGGTTCACTTTGGGAAAATTAGACGCCATAGTCTCTACGGCGCGAGGTTTCATGAAGTTCCCTACACCGCGGGGTGTCGCAACAGTGTTTCTCGAAAAACTAGGGGAGGTATTAAACGCCAAAAGATGTCGCCAGGGCCCTACCGGAGCCGTGGGCCCAGAGAGATGGGTATTAAGCACACTCCATCCAGACCAGACAGTTACAATTGGAGACAGCCTCTCCCCGGAGGTTAAAAACGATTTGAAATAGTTGCTGAGAAGGAACGTCGATGTCTTCGCTTTCGAACATTCTGATATGACGGGTAAACCCCGCGATAAGGCAGAACACAAGTTAGCAACACTCCCAGGCATTAAGCCAGTCGCACAGGGTAAACGCAGTATGGCCCCGGATAGAAAGGCAGCAGTTGTCAGAGAGGTACGAAAATTGGTAGAAGCCAGAATCCTCAGAGAAACACGGTACCATACGTGGATATCAAACCCGGTGATGGTAAAGAAGCCAGACGACACATGGCGAATGTGCATTGATTTTAAAGATCTGAATAAAGCATGCCCCAAAGACGCATACCCACTACCTGAGATGGACTTCAAGGTTGATTCCCTGGTCCCCTACAGGTATAAATGCTTTTTAGACGCGTATAAAGGATACCACCAGATTAAGATGTCCAAGGAAGACGAAGAAAAAACGGCGTTTCATACTGATATCGGCATCTTTTGCTACACGAAGATGCCTTTCGGTCTACGAAATGCCGGGGCCACTTACCAGCGACTCATGGACAAAGCTTTCGAAACACAAATTGGCAGAAATTTGGAAGTATACGTTGATGATCTTGTGATCAAAAGCAGGGAAGAGAAACAAATGTTAGAAGACATTGAAGAAACTTTCCAAAAGCTTAGAGAATACAACATCAAACTCAACCCCAGGAAATGCTCTTTCGGGGTAGAGGAAGGAAAGTTCTTAGGCGTGGTTGTCACCCGGGACGGCTTTAAAGCTAACCCAGAAAAGGTAGCCGCCATAACGCGGATGCCCTCTCCAAGAACTTTGAAAGAAGCGCAGGCGTTAAACGGACGTTTAGTCGCGATCAACAGATTCTTAGCAAGACATGCTGAGAGATCTTTGCCGTTTATTAAGACATCAAAAGACTGCCTCAACAAAAAGAATTTCAAATGGACCGGCGAAGCGGAAGAAGCCCTGCTAGACATGAAACGTTTCATAGAAATGTTACCCATGCTGACAGCGCCATCTCCTAATGAAGTGCTTAAAATGTATTTGGCAGCAGCCCATAACGCGGTAAGCGCGGTACTCATGGTGGAAAGAGACGGGAAGCAGACACCCATATATTACATCAGTCGAGTATTGGCGGGACCCGAAACGCGGTACCCAACCCTTGAAAAATTGGTCTTGGCATTAGTTCATGCCACTCGGCGATTGAGAAGATATTTTCAAGCACACCGCGTACAAGTCCTGACGAATTACCCGCTACAGCAAATCTTGCACAAGCCAGAAATCTCTGGGAGACTGGCCAAATGGGCGATTGAATAAGGCGCTTTGGATATTGAATACAGAAAATGAACAGCAGTCAAAGGGCAGGTAATCGCCGACTTCTTAGCTGAGATCCCTGAAGGGGAAACTATAGTGGACCCCGCCATCTGGGATATCCCGGAATCCAGCACTGCCCGACAGACCTGGAAACTTTATACTGACGGGTCATCAAGTGGAAAAGGATCAGGGGCGGGCCTAATGTTGATCAGCCCAGACGAGATCAGACTAATGTACGCCCTACGCTTTGACTTCGAATGTTCTAACAACGAAGCAGAATATGAAGCGCTACTCGCTGGTTTAAGAATGGCCCAATCTATGGGTGCCACGCGGGTCAACGCATATGTCGATTCCTTATTGGTTAATAATCAAGTGAATGAGACGTATGAAGCCAAGGATGAATCGATGGCAAAGTACCTAGCAAAAACAAAGGAGCTCATGGCTTCTTTCGAAAATGTCACACTCAATCACGTTCACAGGGGAAAAAACCAAATAGCGGATGCTTTGATGTCACACCCCGAATTTCCACGTATTACCGGTGGGCCTGGTAGGGGAGTATCGTGACGTGGTTGGCAACACAATAGTCAAACAACACAATATTTAAATGCACAGCGGAAGCAAAGCATAGATTCATTCAACCAAACAATATTGTAATATTAAGTATCACAAGTAGTTGAATATAAATCCACAGGTAGATCAAAATAAAAGGAAACAATGTTCAACAGTCTATGACATCCAAGCTTGCGAGACTTATTGTGGATGCTAGGAGAAAAGCCAGCCTATTACGCGTAGTACCTGCACTTAACCTTTTTGAGAAAATACGTCAGTTTACACTGGTAAATACAATCAACCGACTCATTTTGAAAAGAGTTTAAGAAAATGCGTTTAAGGCACAAGGCACAAATAATATTTTATAACTTGGGATAATTATTTGAATATAATGCTTGTAAAGGATTTACATGTTACTTATGCGTTCAGTAGCCCGGATCGAGCCGGGTTAAAGATCAATAGACACACCACATTATTTAAATGAGACACTGACAGGTGTACGCCTACACCTGTGTGCTAAGGTCGTGGCCATTTCGTAAAATGATGCCAGGGATATCCGGGACATGGTCATTAACCCCCCAAAGGCTTTAAGCAAACAAAACAAATTAAATGAGACATCTCAATACTTTAACCATAAAATAATTAAAGATTCAATGCCCGACCAAGCGGTATTTTATATACCGTACCCCAAGCCCGTATAGGGAAATAAGTTAAAAGTATTTACCTGAGCAAGTATAAATCAAAATCAGCGAGTGCAAGTATCTTTTACCGGTTCTCCTAATCTGGAACGAAGGTTTATAATAACCTATTAGAATCCTAACGGGTCTTTAGTTAAGCTAAGCTTAGACCGGTTAGTTTTAAAGATACGGCTCGCACGCACGATTAAGCGAAGACCGGATAGAATGTGATTTAGACCCGACAAGTTTGAAGACTTTCTTAATATGGGTATATTATACACATTCTGGATTTTGAGATAAAACCGATAAGGTTTGACCCGTTTCGGCTAATTTATGTAAACTAGTTACATAAACCGAACCGAACGCGTATAAAGCGTAACGGTTAACCATAAGAGTCCTAAACAGGTTTCCTAAGTTAACATGCCTTAAATATGTTGTGATATCAGTAGGATATCTTCCATTATGCCCAAAACGAGTTTAATCTCATATTAAGCCCCGTAGGGGTATTTTGGTCATTTTAAAGATTATAAAAGGGATTAATTTATCTTCTGTGATCCGGGTCTGAATAAATCAGTAAAATAGCTTATTTTAACAGGTTATAACTTTTGGTTATAAATCTTATATGCCAAAATAGTTTTAAACCCTTACTATGCACTTAATACGCGTATAACGCCGTTTTAAGCGATTTACGGGTTAAAATAATATTCTGAGTTTCCAGGTCAGTTCATAATGTTCAAAACACTTCATTTATTATTTAAAATCAGTAGCAATTGGATTGGCGTCAAAATACTTTGTAGAACTCATTTTATAATCGAAAAGGGTATATTCGGTATTAACCGAATCAAGGCGATAAACCTAGCTTATGATCAGTTTAAAAATAATTAAAAATCTTCAAAAATCCCAAAATATTATATTACATCAATGGGTAAAAGGTTTGATGTCAAAAATTGGGTTTAGATAGGCTTTACGCTAATGACGCCGTTTAATTACTAATAAACGTTATAATTACGTCATTAAGCATAACTCCTAATCTAGACCTCCGTTTGATGTGAAATTTTAGGGACATGTTTTATAATCAGTAACAAAGATTATTGTACTTTCACATCTTCAAAAATCTCGTTTTATGATCATAAGGGCAATATGGTCAACATTTGGCAATTTAACGGAAACGTGCAACGAATTGGACAATCAAGGTAACAACTACAGAGGTTTATACTAACATGTTACAAGGTCCTAATGGAACTTTAAGGCATGTCTAAACCTAACAAAACCGGGTCAGAATCGAGGTCAAAGCAGAAAGTCAAACTATGCGTCTTTCGGCTCCGAATCGGTTCAAAATAGAAAGTTGTCGAATCAAACAAGCTTAGACAAGTTATTATACTTATTTTTAAGTTATATGAATGATAAAACATATTACACGCCTTCTGTATCGTTAATTACATGATTAATGATTCTGTTGACTTTTTCGAAAGAAGTTTGACTCGACAAACAACCTGGTTAGGATTGGAATCAGTGGGTGCCCTTTTAAGGGTTTAAAGCCCACATAATTACCAACTTATAACAACTTTCGTTTCGACAAAACCCTGGACCGTTTGTGTTTTATCGATAAGTCAAACCGTAATTACGACGGTTTGACTTCTAAGCTAAATACTAAACAAAACTTGATTAAGAAGGGTTAAGGGTACTTACATAAGTCTAATGGATGATTAGGAAGTCTTGTATCAGTTCTTGAGCTCCTCAAAATGTCCAGAAGTTGAAATGTGTTTGTATGTTGCAACATGATACTTTTATATGAACTTTGATCTTTCTAAATTGATGCCAAATGGGTCTAGGATGATCCAAGATTGATACATGTGTCTTCTATAGGCTATATACCAGTATAGGAAGCCCATAGAATCGAAAACCTGAGTTTAAAGTCGGTTACAAGAGCTTAACAGGCACCTGCCTGTTTTTTTCTACATCTGGCAGTCGGACGCGGCCCGCCTGAGGTATTGGCAATCCTTAAGCGGGCCGCCTGGAGGCTGGGTTCAGGTTTTAAACTTTCCTTTTATTGCATTTTGGTCCTTGGTCCCCCGAAAGGTCGTTTTCTACAATTCTTGCATTATGAGGCTTCAATATTGACATATGGGGGCTTTAAGGTTTATACCATCTTTGTCAAGTCCTTGGGTAACTTTGTGATCACCCGAAAAGCCCTAATTTTCAATGTTGACGATCCTAACCCTCACACACGAATTTTATCATAACTTTCTCATATGGTAACGAAACTTGGTGAAAATTTTATGGTGCATTCTAGTGAGTATAATTAATTGTTACAAGGCTCCGGGTTTGCTAAAAGGTCACTCAGAGGTATATTTTAACATGTTGACATATTTAACCCCCGTAGTTTGTAATCTCTCACTTTCTTTCACAATTCGCTATGTATGATCCATGATTTATTCGTTTAGGGTTATAAACACCATGTAGGGTTATTGTAAAGTATATTTATTCATTGTTGACACTTTGAACCCTTATATTTACATAGTTTCATTGTTTGTCAACTTTAGTCCTTCAAGAACATTCTTTCATACGTTCAAACCTATGACACGTGTCAACACATTATAGGACGTAAATTTTCGAGGTGTTACATCCTCACCCCCTTAAAAGAAATCTCGACCTCGAGATTTACTGAAACAAATAAGGGTATTTTTCTTTCATTGCGGACTCAACCTCCCACGTATATTCGGGACCTCTACGGGCATCCCATTTGACTTTCACGATCGGTACATGCTTCCTTCGAAGCTTCTTAACCTGTCGATCCTCGATCGACAATGGTTTTTCCACAAATTTCAAGCTCTCATCTATATGCACATCCGAATGTGGTATGACCAGTGATTCATCAGCGAAACACTTTTTCAGATTGCAGATGTGAAATACATTGTGAATTCCACTGAGCTCTTCTGGTAAGTTTAGCTTATAGGCAACTGACCCGACACGTTCGATAACCTCGAAAGGTCCTATGTATCTCGGGCTTAGCTTGCCTTTCTTACCAAATCGCATCACTCCTTTCCATGGTGATACTTTAAGTAAGACTTTATCACCTACTTCAAAGTGAAAAGATTTACGCTTGGGATCAGCGTAGCTCTTTTGCCTATCTCGGGCAGCTTTGAGACGGTCACGAATTTGGACAATCTTGTCCGTCGTTTCAAAGACTATCTCCGGTCCTGATAACTGGACATCTCCAACTTCCGCCCAACAAACGGGCGTTCTACACTTTCTACCGTATAAGGCCTCAAAAGGCGCGACCTTAATGCTGGTGTGGTAGCTATTGTTGTAGGAGAACTCAATTAGCGGTAGGTGGTTATCCCAGCTACCACCCAAATCGATCACACATGCACGAAGCATGTCTTCCAACGTTTGAATAGTACGCTCACTCTGACCGTCTGTCTGTGGATGGTAAGCCATACTAAAATTCAAACGCGTGCCCAAAGATTGTTGGAAGCTTTTCCAAAAATGTGACGTGTATCTAGTATCTCTGTCAGAGATAATAGACACATGTATACCATGTAAAGCTACAATCTTATCCACGTACAACTGGGCTAACATGTCGGAGCTGTAAGTCTCCTTAATGGGTAGGAAATGTGCTGACTAAGTCAGTCTATCAACTATCACCCATATTGTGTCATTTCCTTTCCTTGTCTTGTCTTGGGTAACTTGGTGATAAAATCCATAGTTACCATTTCCCACTTCCAGGTAGGAAGTTCAGGCTGTTGTAGTAAACCTGACGGTTTCTGATGTTCTGCTTTTACTTGCGCACACGTCAAGCATTTAGATACATAGGCGGCTACAGACTTTTTCAAGCCTATCCACCAATAATTTGCCCTTAGATCCTGGTACATCTTATCTGCTCCAGGATGAACGGAATATTTAGAGCTATGGGCTTCCTGGAGGATAACATCTCGGAGTCCTCCGTAAATTGGAACCCATATTCGTCCATTCAATCTAAGAATTCCATCCTTGCTAAGAGATAACTGCTCCTCAGTTACTCCTAGCTTTTCGTTAGGATAGTTAGCTTCCAACACAGCTTCCTTCTGTGCAGCTAACAACATTTCAATCAAATTGTTCTTTATTTCCATGCGCTTGGCATTGATTCGGATGGGTTTCACCTTCTCCTTTCGACTCAAGGCATCGGCGACTACATTCGCCTTGCCGGGATGGTATCTTATTTCACAATCGTAATCATTCAGAGTTTCCATCCAACGGCGTTGCCTCATGTTCAAGTCCTTCTGATTGAACAGATGTTGAAGGCTCTTGTGATCAGAATAGATCACACATTTGATTCCATATAAGTAGTGCCTCCAAAGTTTTAGTGCGAATACAACGGCACCCAATTCCAAGTCATGGGTGGTGTAATTCTTTTCGTGCACCTTTAACTGGCGTGAAGCATATGCAATAACTTTGCCTTTCTGCATAAGCACACATCCCATCCCGGTGTGTGATGCATCACAATAAACTACAAACTCCACAATTCCATCAGGCAATGTTAGTACTGGAGCATTGCTCAACCTTTGTTTCAGAATATCAAAGGATTCCTGCTGCTTAGGACCCCAGTCAAACTTAATTTTCTTACGCGTCAGCGAAGTCAGGGGTGCAGCAATCCTTGAGAAGTTTTCAATGAATCGCCTATAATATCCTGCCAAACCTAGGAAGCTACGAATTTCTGTAGGCGTCTTTGGCTCGTGCCAATTCATGACAGCTTCAACTTTAGCGGGATCTACTTGGATACCACGCTCACTAACAACATGTCCAAGAAATTGGACTGCTCGAAGCCAGAATTCACACTTCGAGAACTTGGCATAGAGCTTTTCTTTATGAAGTAGTTCCAAAATGCAGTGAAGATGCTTCTCATGGTCAGCTTGGTTCTTTGAGTAGATGAGGATATCATCGATGAAAACGATGACGAATTTATCTAAGTGCGGCTTGCAAACGCGATTCATGAGATCCATGAACGCGGCCGGTGCATTAGTGAGCCCAAAAGGTATCACTAGGAACTCGTAATGACCATAACGAGTCCTAAATGCTGTTTTGTGCACGTCTTCATCTCTAACCTTCAATTGATGGTAGCCTGACCTCAAGTCAATCTTCGAGAAGAAACTTGCCCTTTGAAGTTGATCGAACAGATCGTCGATTCTGGGCAAAGGATACCTATTCTTGATGGTGACCTTATTAAGCTCACGGTAGTCGATACACAGACGCATCGATCCATCCTTCTTCTTGACAAATAAAACTGGTGCTCCCCAAGGAGACGAACTAGGTTTGATAAAACCTTTGGCTAGCAAATCATCCAACTGTGTTCTCAATTCCTTCATCTCTGTTGGTGCCAACCTATAAGGCGCCTTTGCTACCGGTGCTGATCCAGGAATAATGTCAATTCTGAATTCTACTTGTCTATCTGGTGGCAAACCAGGTAGTTCTTCAGGAAAAACACCAAGGTATTCAGAAACGACGGGGATATCCCCAATCTTGGGCTTCGGCTCATCAATAATCACTTGTGCCATGTAGATGACACAACCCTTCTTTAAACACTTAGAGTCCTTGAGCACTGATATTTTCTCAGGCAGCCCATACTGGGTATCTCCCTGGATAGTAAGTGATTCACCAGACGGAGTCTTGATCATCACTTGCTTCTTATTGCAGACAATCTGGGCCTGGTTATGAGATAACCAGTCCATACCCAAAACTATGTCAAAACCGGCTAATTTAAAGGGAAGTAGGGACAAAGGAAAATGGTGGTTCCTAATGGATATGAAACATCCATCTAAGATAGTTGAGGCGGTTTCTAAAGTACCATCTGCTAGTTCCACTTCATACTTCACACTTAAGTTCTTAACAGGTAGTTTCAACAATTCACAAAACTTATTATCTACAAACGACTTATCCGCGCCTGAATCAAATAACACTCTCGCATAAACATCATTTATGAGAAAGGTACCTGTTATCACATTGTCGTCCTTGACGGCTTCCTTAGCATCCATCCTGAAGACCCTAGCATTGGTCTTCTTAGCCTCTTCAGGCTTCTTGGAGTATTTTGGGCAATTGGTCTTGATGTGCCCCTTTTCATTGCAACCGTAGCAGGTCGCATGCTTCATCTTTTTTCAATCCAAGGTCTTGTGTTCCTTGGACTTGCACAACCCACATGCAAAAGATTTCGATTGTGAATTCGAATTCGATTCATACCTGCACTTCCCAAAGTGTTGTCTCTTGCAGATTTTACATCTGGGTTTTTCACCCGTCTGCTGACCATCTTTCCTAAATCCTGACTCCTTCTAGTGGTCATTGTTTCCCTTATGCTTCTTGTCTGAACGTCGTGAGTTGTCATCCTCACGCTTCCTCTTTTCGGTATCGGTGTTCCTCTGCGATTTCTGCCTGATCGCATCCAAGGTAAGAGACAATGATATGTCCGCTGCAGACCTAAAAGTAGCTGGTCTAGAGGCCTTCACACTTGCCTTGATCTCCGGGGCCAAACCCCCAATGAATCGAGCTATACGCTTGGGTTCCGGGGTTACTAAATATGGAACCAATCTTGACAAAGTGTTGAAACTGGTAAGGTAGGCCTGACAGTCTAGGTTTCTCATGACCAGTGACAAGAAGTCAGATTCAATCTTCTCAACCTCGTGTTGAGGGCAGTAGTTTTCTTTGATCAGCGTCATGAATTGTTCCCAGGTCATATTATATAACGGAATTTTCCCCGTAGCTTGGATCAAAGATCTCCACCAAGCCAATGCTTCTCCCTTAAAAGACTGAGACACAAATTTCACAATATCCCTATTATTGCAACCATTGATATCCACAACAGTATCCATCTCGTCCAACCAAGTCATGCAATCTACTGCTCCTTTTTCCCCCGTGAAATCCCTTGGTTTGCACGAAACGAAATACTTATAGGAGCAACCCTTATTACGGGGTTCTGACTCTTTGGGATGGAGCACTCCTCTGGTTTGATGAGTGGTGAGAATTACTGTTGTGGGCAGTGTGGGTCTTGGAGGGTGTTCTAGAGTGTGGTGCAGATTGGGTCCTTGCACGGGTACCACTGGATTCATGTAACTGTCTATCTATAGCTCGATTAACGTCATTATCTATCATTGCCTGTAATTCTATACCCGCTACATTTACTCGGGCATTATCAGGCTCTCTCCCTGGGTGACTATTGACCTCGTTCGAGTCTGCCATGTAACTTGAACTGTTACATATCGACATCAATTTATTGGTGAGTTTATTATAGAATTGTCTTTTATGGCAATTTATTAACCGTGGTAAACGTAGACCATATATGGTTAATTTATTACTCACATTAATTTAGGATTTCTAATATACTTTATCCTAATTATAAAACAATAACAGTTTTATTAGCACATAAGGCCTAGTCACAGGGACAAATTTTAAGTCATAAGCCATGATTTCAGAGAATCAAGGCATGTAGGTTTGAACAAAGTTCATTACCTTTATCAGACAGGGTCACAGACTATTACTGCCTTTTGTCTCATATGAAAATGAGAAGGGCCCGTAGGCATTCTATTACCAATGGATGGTAAAAAGAACTGATCATATATATTAATGATTTAACCCATGATTCAGAGATCATTCAGTTGGGTTTGGAATCCTTGAAAAGATCCATATATAATAATAACACGTATGATTTTTAACAAATCATGTTTGCCAAGAGTGTTAACATGTTTTCAGATGTTAACAGGGATTTGAATCTTTTATACAGGTCTTACCATCTTGGCCAAGTCTTATAATGACATGTAGGCTAGGCTATACCTTTAAGATTCTTATTTAAAAGGAATGATTCTTGATTTATTTATTTCATATATAATTTTACTTATGCATAACATAGCAAAGATGAAATTTATAACTTACATTCCATTAAAATTTAAAGTAGTACACTTTGCCCTAAACGGGACTTTTCACATAAACACTTGCCCACGCAGGAGCTATACATATAATACATGTCCTCATAGGGACTGTTTACAAAAGGAACTGTCCACGCAGGGACTAATAGAGATAAGTCCACGTAGGGACTAAGTACAAAGATAGATGTCCACGCAGGGACTACATACACACATAAATAAATGTCCACGTAGGGACTTGATTTAACAAGGAAATACAATAATACATATTGGGATTTAACGATCCCGTTTCTTCTTTCCCTTCAGCAAACTTGCCAAACCACTCATGAATCCCTGATTCTTCCTACGCTCTCTCTGGAGGTCTCGCTCAACCTTGTCCAGCCTATGGCGGAGATCCTCCTGCTCTGGCGGGGAAAACCGTGGTGGCTGATGCTGAAGTGATGGCTGAGCAGGTACTTGATACCCACGAGCTGGCTATCCCACTCCCCAGGGTGTTCCATAAGGTCCTTCTGGGTGAAGGGCATTGTAGTCTGCTGCCACTTGGTATGGGTCGGCCTCGGCATAGTTATAGTTAGTGTATGCTGGCGGTCCGTATGGATTGTAAGCTGCCGGAGCAGTATAAGCAGGGATAGGGTTGCCAAAACCCGGTGATGGCGGTGCAATAGGTGCCGAATTCACCTCTGATACTGGAACTGAAGGTCCACCCATCTGTGGGTCTTCATAAAGTGGAGGGTAGTGGCTGCCACTAGAGTGTTGAGGGGTGCTGTAATGAAAATCCCCTACTCGTGCGGACATCCGAGCGCCAGTCCTCCTACGTCTTGGTGGTGCTGGAGGCGCTAGATTAACTGGCGGCGGTGGAGGCGGTGGCGTGACGTGACTGCCACGAAAGGTGGATCCCCAGAGGGATCTTGCTGCTGATGCTGCTGATGAGGCGTAGAATGGTGAGATGGTGTAAAGTACCACTCACACCGTTCGAACCGTGCCTGATGACTATCTGGACCTTGGTAAGGTGTTCCGTGAAAAGACGAACCATCAGAGATCACATAAGGATGGTTCGGGGTTCCGGTTGAAGCCTCGACGGGATCTGTGTCCTCGTCCATGTCCATCGCTTGATCACCTGAAAAATGATCCTCTGGTCCTAATGGATTAAAACCCCCTTGTTCTGGTAGGTAGTCCGCCGGGTTAAACTGGCCCCGAAAGACAGGAGTAGGGTCGTCGAAGGAACGGTGCGATGAAGATCGTTGTAAAGGTATGTATGAAGGTGGCGGATTGTTGGGCTCATTCTCGGACTGAGGCCCATAGGAGTGATGATATGGAGGCGTTGAGCTATACGACGTAGATCGTCTGGAAGGCTCCTCGTAAATCCTCCAAGGTTCTCGTGGATCTGCACTCCTTGTAGAAGAAGGAGTTCGCCGGCCCGAAGGCCCGGCCTCGTGGTCGTTAGGGGCGCTTATTGGCTCCTTTCCTCGACTTCCTCGCCTGAATCTTGGCGGCATTGTTAAACCTGCCATATAAACAAAGGTAACAACAAGGAAAAATAAAGGACAAAGTAAAAAGTAAAATCAATAAAAATCTTTTTGGATTATTCCTAAGTTCTTTGTCTAGACTCGAAGATTTAGGAATGTGCAATTGCGTCATTGAGATTAAACACAAAAAGGCTAGTGTTTAATTCACTCAACGTTGGCTCTGATACCAACCTGTCACACCCCGAATTTCCACGTATTACCGGTGGGCCCGGTAGGGGAGTATCGTGACGTGGTTGGCAACACAATAGTCAAACAACACAATATTTAAATGCACAGTGGAAGCAAAGTATAGATTCATTCAACCAAACAATATTGTAATATTAAGTATCACAAGTAGTTGAATATAAATCCACAGGTAGATCAAAATAAAAGGAAAGAATGTTCAACAGTCTATGACATCCAAGCTTGCGAGACTTATTGTGGATGCTAGGAGAAAAGCCAGCCTATTACGCGTAGTACCTGCACTTAACCTTTTTGAGAAAATACGTCAGTTTACACTGGCAAATACAATCAACCGACTCATTTTGAAAAGAGTTTAAGAAAATGCGTTTAAGGCACAAGGCACAAATAATATTTTATAACTTGGGATAATTATTTGAATATAATGCTTGTAAAGGATTTACATGTTACTTATGCGTTCAGTAGCCCGGATCTAGCCGGGTTAAAGATCAATAGACACACCACATTATTTAAATGAGACACTGACAGGTGTACGCCTACACCTGTGTGCTAAGGTCGTGGCCATTTCGTAAAATGATGCCAGGGATATCCGGGACATGGTCATTAACCTCCCAAAGGCTTTAAGCAAACAAAACAAATTAAACGAGACATCTCAATACTTTAACCATAAAACAATTAAAGATTCAATGCCCGACCAAGCGGTATTTTATATACCGTACCCCAAGCCCGTATAGGGAAATAAGTTAAAAGTATTTACCTGAGCAAGTATAAATCAAAATTAGCGAGTGCAAGTATCTTTTACCGGTTCTCCTAATCTGGAACGAAGGTTTATAATAACCTATTAGAATCCTAACGGGTCTTTAGTTAAGCTTAAGCTTAGACCGGTTAGTTTTAAAGATACGGCTCGCACGCACGATTAAGCGAAGACCGGATAGAATGTGATTTAGACCCGACAAGTTTGAATACTTGCTTAATATGGGTATATTATACACATTCTGGATTTTGAGATAAAACCGATAAGGTTTGACCCGTTTCGGATAATTTATGTAAACTAGTTACATAAACCGAACCGAACGCGTATAAAGCGTAACGGTTAACCATAAGAGTCCTAAACAGGTTTCCTAAGTTAACATGCATTAAATATGTTGTGATATCAGTAGGATATCTTCCATTATGCCCAAAACGAGTTTAATCTCATATTAAGCCCCGTAGTGGTATTTTGGTCATTTTAAAGATTATAAAAGGGATTAATTTATCTTCTGTGATCCGGGTCTGAATAAATCAGTAAAATAGTTTATTTTAACAGGTTATAACTTTTGGTTATAAATCTTATATGCCAAAATAGTTTTAAACCCTTACTATGCACTTAATACGCGTATAACGCCGTTTTAAGCGATTTACGGGTTAAAATAATATTCTGAGTTTCCAGGTCAGTTCATAATGTTCAAAACACTTCATTTATTATTTAAAATCAGTAGCAATTGGATTGGCCTCAAAATACTTTGTAGAACTCATTTTATAACCGAAAAGGGTATATTCGGTATTAACCGAATCAAGGCGATAAACCTAGCTTATGATCAATTTAAAAATAATTAAAAATCTTCAAAAATCCCAAAATATTATATTACATCAGTGGGTAAAAGGTTTGGTGTAAAAAATTGGGTTTAGATAGGCTTTACGCTAATGACGCCATTTAATTACTAATAAACGTTATAATTACGTCATTAAGCATAACTCCTAATCTAGACCTCCGTTTGATGTGAAATTTTAGGGACATGTTTTATAATCAGTAACAAAGATTATTGTACTTTCACATCTTCAAAAATCTCGTTTTATGATCATAAGGGCAATATGGTCAACATTTGGCAATTTAACGGAAACGTGCAACGAATTGGACAATCAAGGTAACAACTACAGAGGTTTATACTAACATGTTACAAGGTCCTAATGGAACTTTAAGGCATGTCTAAACCTAACAAAACCGGGTCAAAATCGAGGTCAAAGCAGAAAGTCAAACTATGCGTCTTTCGGCTCCGAATCGGTTCAAAATAGAAAGTTGTCGAATCAAACAAGCTTAGACAAGTTATTATACTTATTTTTAAGTTATATGAATGATAAAACATATTACACGCCATCTGTATCGTTAATTACATGATTAATGATTCTGTTGACTTTTTCGAAAGAAGTTTGACTCGACAAACAACCTGGTTAGGATTGGAATTAGTGGGTGCCCTTTTAAGGGTTTAAAGCCCACATATTTACCAACTTATAACAACTTTCGTTTCGACAAAACCCTGGACCGTTTGTGTTTTATCGATAAGTCAAACCGTAATTACGACGGTTTGACTTCTAAGCTAAATACTAAACAAAACTTGATTAAGAAGGGTTAAGGGTACTTACATAAGTCTAATGGATGATTAGGACGCCTTGTATCAGTTCTTGAGCTCCTCAAAATGTCCAGAAGTTGAAATGTGTTTGTATGTTGCAACATGAGACTTTTATATGAACTTTGATCTTTCTAAATTGATGCCAAATGGGTCTAGGATGATCCAAGATTGATACATGTGTCTTCTATAGGCTATATACCAGTATAGGAAGCCCATAGAATCGAAAACCTGAGTTTAAAGTCGGTTACAAGAGCTTAACAGGCACCTGCCTATTTTTTTCTGCATCTGGTAGTCGGACGCGGCCCGCCTGAGGTATTGGCAATCCTTAAGCGGGCCGCCTGGAGGCTGGGTTCAGGTTTTAAACTTTCCTTTTATTGCATTTTGGTCCTTGGTCCCCCGAAAGGTCGTTTTCACTACAATTCTTGCATTATGAGGCTTCAATATTGACATATGGGGGCTTTAAGGTTTATACAATCTTTGACAAGTCCTCGGGTAACTTTGTGATCACCCGAAAAGCCCTAATTTTCAATGTTGACGGTCCTAACCCTCACACACGAATTTTATCATAACTTTCTCATACGGTAACGAAACTTTGTGAAATTTTTATGGTGCATTCTAGTGAGTATAATTAATCGTTACAAGGCTTTGGGTTTGCTAAAAGATCACTCAGAGGTATATTTTAACATGTTGACATATTTAATCCCCGTAGTTTGTAATCTCTCACTTTCTTTCACAATTCGCTACGTATGATCCATGATTTATTCGTTTAGGGTTATAAACACCATGTAGGGTTATTGTAAAGTATATTTATTCATTGTTGACACTTTGAACCCTTATATTTACATAGTTTCATTGTTTGTCAACTTTAGTCCTTCAAGAACATTCTTTCACACGTTCAAACCTATGACACGTGTCAACACATTATAGGACGTAAATTTTCGAGGTGTTACATTTGAGCAAACTCGCCACCTCGGGCATGGAAAAAGAAGTAAAGGTGGAAACATTGCAGTCACCCTCAATTGAACCCCGAAACGTCTCCGCCATCGCAGCGGAGGAACCTTGCTGGTACACCCCGATACTAAAGTTCCTTACTAAAGGGGAATTACCCTCCGCTAGGGGCGACGCTCAGAAAATACAAACAAAGGCACTGCAATATGAAGTAAACAGTGGCGTCCTATATCGGAAGTCATACTTGGGACCACTCCTGCGGTGTGTCTCCCCGGTGGAAGCTAAGTACTTGATCCAGGAAATTCACGCAGGTATATGCGGCATCCATGCCGGCCCACGGGCGGTTGTAGCCAAAATCCATAATGTTGGGTACTATTGGCCCGGGATGCATGAAGACGCGGTGGAAGAACTTAGAAATTGTCGCAGTTGTCAGAAATTCGCCCCTCAAACGCTCAGGCCCAAAAACAACTTAATCCCTGTTACAGCGGCTTGGCCTTTTCAAAAATGGGTGGTGGATATTGTTGGGCCATTCCCGTTAGCTCCCGGAAGGCTAAAGTACTTAATCATGGCAATCGACTACTTTACCAAGTGGGTAGAAGCCAAACCTTTGGCTAAAATCACGGCGGATAACGCTAAAAAGTTCCTTTGGGAACACATAGTATGCCGCTTCGGATTACCGCTATACCTGGTGAGCGACAATGGAACACAGTTCACAGACAAAATTCTGCAAGAATGGTGCGTCGACCTCCAGATCCAGCAAATCTTCACGTCAGTAGCCTATCCCCAGGGAAACGGCCAAGTAGAGCGGGCGAATAGGAGTTTGTTGGATGGCATTAAAAGAAGACTAGATTATGAAGGAAGTTCTTGGGTGGAAGAACTGCCAAATGTCCTATGGGCACACCGGACAATGCCCAAGACTAGCAACAACGAAACCCCTTTCAGCCTAACCTACGGTGCAGAAGCAATGATACCCGCCGAGGCAGGATTGCCATCATTACGTCGCCTTACTACCGGTGATGATAATGATAGGCTGCTAAGGGAAGGCCTGGATATACTCGAAGAAAGGCGAGAAGCTGCCTCCATTAACGAGGCAAAGTACAAGAAAACATTGGAAAAGTACTACAACAAACGCGTAGCACAACACACCTTCAAAGAAGGTGATTACGTCATGCGAGACAACGAAGCCAGTAGAGCGGAACCCGCAGGCAAATTGGGACCCAACTGGGAGGCTCCCTACGTCATTCAAGAAGATTTGGGCAAAGGGGCCTACCGCCTCTCCAGATTAGACGGCACCGCTATACCGCGCAGCTGGAACATAGCCCAATTGAAAAAATGTTACCTGTAATGCCTTGCTCCTAACAGCGAAAACGCATTTTTCTTTTTTCAATAAACAAGTGTAATTCATCCACAGCGATGTCGCTTCTGTTCATCTAAGTCTGAGTTCAATAAAAGTTATCTCCTTTTGTTTATTCTCATTACTTAAACATACAATAAAATTTACCAACGCAAACAAACTGCACATAACGGTAAACAACAAAAGTACCCTTAAACACGATATATTTTCATACACATCAGTCATGGGGTCAAAATATACAGCGCTGAAAGCGGGTATCTTGGTAATAGATATGCTAACCGCTACAAAAAGATAGGTATTTTGGTAATAAATACATACGAACTATCTTACACAAACCAAGTAGTTGTCCCCGTTGATAAAAATCAACACGTGGGAACCAAAAAAGAACATGTTCTAACACCTACTTGTGGGAACAGGTCGCCATCACCTCTGCAGGGGTATGCAGCACCTTACCACAATCCAGCACACCAGGATCAATGGCCAAGTCATCGGTCGATCCTCCAACCACCGGTGGAGTTACCACCCCCGGGTCATCAACAGAAGCTTTTACAGCACAACCACGACGACGACGCTCATACACTAAATGGCATCGTTGAACATGATCAGCCGGGATGATTTGCATCAGATTATCGGCCGATAGTGATGCCATATTAGTGTCAGCTGGCAAAGGATCCTCGTAAACAACACTCTGGCACGCACGGTTCGCCCGGGAGGGAACAACATTAGGTGCTCTCCTTCTCCGAATCATCGACTTTGTTACCGGAGTCTGTAGTTGAACCAGACCGTCGGCGGCATCCAAAGGCCGGAAAATATCAGAAAGTCGCAGCCTATAAGTTATTAGGCTCATATTTTCGAGTTACCAAATTCGGAAAAAAGAACCATAATTTATAGAAGGGCAAACAGTTTGACAGAGATGACGATTGCAACATTAATGGTAAATAATCATTACGGGTCAAGTCACCGCATTTCAGAAGAATGGTGGCGGCATACATCATGACATTAACATTAAATGTCTGACAAACTACTTAGATATTTTCGCAAAAACCAAGATTAAACAGTGTCATTACAAACGGCACGAGAAAGTAACATACATATATGAAACAAACTACCTATTCCTCTTCGGACTCTTCCGCGGGGTCCAGCATCGCACGCAAAGACTCGATGCCCTCTTCATTCACTTTGTCCATTAAGTCAGCATACTCAGGCAATGGCTCGTTGTACGCTGCCTCCAATGCATCAGCCATGTCACCCTCAAACTTGCCCCTGGCCACATGGAAATTAGAAGGCATTTTTTCCGATTGGCGACAGTCAAAGTACCCTTTATAAACGCCATTATGGTGACCGGATTGGTATGCAGCAGCGAAGAGGCGGTCTAGCAGAGCGGTAAAAGACGCTGATTGGCGAAGGTATTCAAACGCCCCTACTAACCCGTTGGTTATCAACCAATTCCTGTCGCCCCGCATCGCAGCCAGTTGGCTAGTTAAGCTATCCACTTCAACATTCGCTTGCTCCAGGGCACTCACCACCTCCTTCAGGCGTGCAGCAGAGGATTGGGTAAGTGTATTTCTTTCAAGAAACAGGGAATCACAATGCTGTTGGAGTTCCCTAAGTTGCCCTTCCCGCTCCTCCAGTTCCGCTTGCTTAGCCTGGGCTTTCGCGTTGGAAGTCTCCACCTCAACGGTCAAAGCTTGATTGCGCTCCTGCACCTGAGACACAAAGTCAGTGTCAATTCGGAATTTATCCACAAGAGCAGTCATCTCAGATCTCACCTTCTGAGCTTCACTAACAGCTTTACGCTTTAACTCCTCCTGCACACTTTTAGCGTGCGAAATGACCCGGTCTTTCTCCGCTATGACTCGAGCCCACATAAGTCGCTCCTCAGCAAGGTGGGCAGTCACCCTCTTCAAATCATCCTCAGCTTTATTTTTCTCCGATAAAAACGGACTCTCCCTCAACCCAGCGGCTTGAAGCTGACTCTCCAGGCGGTATTTCTCATCTTTGAGTTCCTCGATAAGGGCCCGCGCCTGGTGGAGTTCATTGTTGTCATGCATCCACCTACGCCGGATCTCTGAAAGCCTCCGGGGATGACTAACAGAATCCACAATCGCAGAATTCATCAAATTCTAGTTGTTCATCCCCTCAACATACGCCACCTCTGCTGGAGGATAAGCCCGCTCAACCCAGTGCTCCGCAATTTTCCACTGGGGCTGGTTGCGCTTATCCCGATTGTTGGGATCCCAATTGATGGTAGGTAAATAAAGATCATCACCCAGGCGGGCTCCATCGTCAGCAATGCCACTGCTGGATCCCCCAGTACCACCAGCAGCGTGATCCCCCGCACTAGTCGCCTCGTGGGCCAGAGATACAGCAGGCATTTCTTTCCCAGTAGCGGAATATATACTCAAAGGAGAATCAAACATAGCGGAAGGGGCGACACTCGAGGTCAGTGGCGTGGAAACCGGGCTAGCTGTTACAGTCACAGCAGCGGTAAGTATAGGCGGCGACAGGACACATGTAGCAGCGGCGGTAACATGCGCCGAAGGTGTAGGATCTGAAAGGCTGCTAGTAATGGGAGGTACCGCCCCCAGAGATGACAAGGGTATGGCTGTCACATTCGCAGTCTGAACCTCGCCAGTAGTACCTGTATAAAAAACAAGCTTCAGTAACACGAAGCTCATAATTCACAATGACATTCGAAGACTTTACCTAGACAAGATATGCCTTATTTGCAAGATGGAAGACCTGTTGATATGGTCTTCAATCCATTAGGAGTACCTTCGCGAATGAATGTAGGACAAATATTTGAATCTTATTAGATTCAACCTGAATATTTGTATTCAATTTCCAACCCAAATATTTTCTATCTGTATTTTTTTCCATATATATAATATCACTTTTTCCTAGATAATTCTTGATAGGAATATTTTTGAGTATGTTAACAGTTTTTTCTTTATTTCTGGTGGAATTTTCTTGCTTCTTATTTGGTTCTAATGATGATCTATAAATATAGGACTTCTTATTAGTTTCAGAATGAATATATTTATATGATAAACGATCATATCTATAGTTTTTTTGAAAATTCTCTTCTTTATTTGATAATAAATAGACTTTCAAATTTTGTTTTTTTTTGTAATCAAATAATTGGTCTTTTTCATAGGAATACCATTTATTTAGATCCTTATTTTGAGATGGCTGGCATTGATTTTTTCCATTTCGCCATTTTTGTGGGACTAATCTAGACCATGTAATCTGAGATAAATCGTATTGATAATGACCTCTTAACCAGTTTTTCCATGGATTCATTCCATAATTTGGAAGTTTCTTATGTCTTACTTCGTAATCAAAGATTCCTTGTCTTCCAAAAAAATCCTTTATTTCATTCTTAAGAAAAAAAGACGGTCCATTGTACTGAAGAATAGATCTTAACTTATTGAAGTTAATAGCCTGGGTTTGTGATAATTTTAAAAATACATATTTTTGTGACAAGTAAGATAACTCAAAAAAAATATTACACACATACGAATTGGCAGGGCATAGGCGGCTTGCATAGCTTCAAACGCAGTAAGCGTGGGAGTAACAAACACCTTTCGCTTCTTCGCCACATGGGTGGGGCTTGTCATTATAGGGGTAGTAGTAGTATCATCCTTGGTGAGTGCCGCACCCCTAGCGGAAGATGTGGCCGCCCCAGCTGCCATATATTTCCTACCAGTAACCTTTATCCGGGTTGGTTTCTTCTCTAGAAGGATAACATTACTACCCCCGCTGAGGGTAGGGGGAAACGTAGGCGACAAGATCCGTAGGCAGAGCAGGTAATAAAAACTGACCGAGGTGAACTTTCAACACATCAGGCTCCTGTTCGTTAAGCACGCGGTCCGCGGCTCTCAACGCCAGATGCCGCGGAGGATCAACAAAGTCAAACAAGCTCCATTCCCCTGAAAGATACACATATGTTATCTTCAAAAATGGCAAAATACATGACTGGTAAAATTTATGAGTACATTCATCATCCCTTCGAAATGAGGGATACTGCTTGATATCATGCCACAGTAGACTCATCCCCGCCATTACCAGGGCTCCTTCTGGGATTACTGTACACTCGAAAGGGCGGCCACACAGTCTTGTATATAGGGCGTTTGAAATATAAGCATCTTCAGAAGGACTATCGTCTTTCACCTTGTCTTTTGGTCCCATGTTTCTCCAATGCATCTCGCCGGGAATTACAGAGGCATCGATATAGAAAAATTTCTTTTTCCAATCTTTGTCCCTGGAACTGGTAGGGATATCCCTCAGACAAGTTGCATCGGTATCTCTCCGGTCAAAGGTGAAAAAGGGGGATTTCCACACAAGCACAAAGAAAACCCTAAACACAATAAGTTCCGGAATGTGCCCTAAAGCCGCACAAGCGAACTCAAACTGTCGAAGTTTCACCAATCCTAGTGGGTGTAGTTGGGAGATGTGAATACGGTAATGGTCAAGAACCAATTTGCAAAATTTGGTAATAGGCAGCCGGAAATTGCAAAATTTGAAGAAATCACTAAATAATGTGATTTTACCCTCCTTCAACGGAAACGTTGTGTCCATTCTTGACGGCAACACGGGATTCCACTCAGCCCTGATCCCGTAATCTTGCATAAGGTTGTTATAAGACACGATTCCCCATTTGCAGAACAGGGCATCAGAACTGGCTGGGGCAGGGGAGGAAGATTCAGCGGTTTTAGAGGCCATTTTGTTTGAAAGAAGCGAAGCAACAGATGGTGTTGTGATGAAATGTGCTTCAAATCTGGCAAACAGGGGTACTATTTATACAAGAAGGTAACTTTTCAAATTCGAAAAGAGGAAGGGACGGAAATACACGTCAGAGCAGGGTAAACACAGTTGTCATCCCAATGATGGCCTAACTGTCACGTCCTATCCCATCGCCGCCGTTTTCTCATAACACATTATGGCACTTTAGTCTATAAAATTTGCCCTCAATAGGGTATACTGATTTTTTTTCTTTATTCTAGTCCGATCTCATGAATTTCATTTCATAACTTCGGACTGGGGGACATGACGAGGTATGACGCGAATCGGATAATCCGACCCGGTCCTTACCTATTATTTTATTATGAATAAATAATTATAAGGATTTTTTCTAGAACATTCCATCCTGCATGGATAGGTCACGCAACCAAATCTCCAACTTTTTGGGAAGATCATGCAAATCCCTAACTTATCGGATCCCATCCTAAGTTAGGGGAAACCCTAATAGCCAATTATAAATAGAGGTAAACGTATAAGGTATGATCCATCTTATTCTCATACAACTCTCTTCTTCATCTTTACTTTCGTACTCCCAAAACCGAGACTTATTCTCACGCCGGAGGGTGGTTACAGGAATAACCCCATTCCTGTAACGAGTCCTAACGGTGTTTCTGTTTTGTAGCTAACTGTTCGGGTCACTGATAGTTGAAGTCTTTGTCGGATACTACCGTCAAGGTCAGTGTTTCTTCATATATGTTTAATAATTTTTTTAATAATAATATTAATTAATAACCAATATATAAATATCACTTATTTTTATCGTTATCTTTATCTAAAATTAAAAATAACTTCAATTTTGCAATTTAGACGCTTTGTATTTTTACTTTTAACACAAAGTTTTTCATCTTTTTCAATTTAATCCAAAGTTTTTTTAGGGCAAATTACGCTTTTCGTCCTTTATGTTTGTATCAAATTGTAATGGATAGCCTTTAACTTCAATAACTACAGTCACAATCCTTTATTTAGAAAACTTGTTACATCTTTCGTCCTTTACCACTATAACAACCCTCCTGAAATTTTTCCGACGCCCTAATATATTTTAAAATATCTCAATATGTCCTTAAAAACACCCCATACGTGAAAACGGGCCCCGAATACCTTTTATATTATTAAAATTAATGAAAAATGGAATTTTTGGGGCTGTCGCAGGGCGCGTAAGCCACCCCGTTAGCTTACGCGGGCCGCGAGCGATCGACAAACGCGGCCTCACCCGGTGGTGACACATGGCGACGCGTGTTGAACCTATTGGATGACCCGGATCACCTACGCCTAGACCCCCTACTAGGCGGGCCGCGTAGCCCCTTGGCTACTCTTACGCGGGCCGCGAGGAAAGCCAAATCAGGCCCTATAAATTGCGATGAAGGGCTTCAGTCCCAAATCGTTCATCTCTCGACTTTCTCTCTCAATTTCTTAATAGTAGAAGCTATACTCGGGTATAATATCCCCCCAAATAACGAAGTTCTGCTCCGTTGTAAGTATCATAACCCCTGGATACGTAATAGATACTCTGCCCGATTGATCTAGGGTTCCGTAACGGCTGTCGTGGTTCTGCCCGACGTAGTCGTTGGAATGCCGTCTCGGGGAGGGTATTACTAATGTTAAAATGAGTTATTATACTAACACGTGTGCAATTGTGTAAATTATAGATTGTCACCAGGAAACCCTAAAGGATAATCTAAGACAGCAATGTGAGTAATCTCCTTTTTGTTAACTGTTTTTACAAAACCTCACACAATTAATTATATATTAAACAGTTATTGAGTATTTGTAAGGATACAATTATCGTCGGTATGTTGGGGTTTTGTATACAAAATTAGTTACTGCCTTGCGAGGAGTAACTTTTCCACAAGTCGGGTTTGACAGTACCGTGGGTGGTAATTGATATGACTTGGAAACAAATGTAATTGCGAGACCGCCCTCAATACTGTACATTGGTTTTTATTTATGATGACCATTAGGAGAGTAGAAATGTAAAAGTCTATTCACTATGTGCAGAGGTCTGAATTTTAACAAAATGAATTTAAGAATTTTATCTGGAAATTTTTGTGTGACAACCGGTGTTAAGTGACATTACTAGGGAATGTCGAATAAAATGAAATAGGGGGATTGTAAAGGTATGTGACTTCTTTTGCAGTGTCAAGAATTTATACGATGCACCGACTGTTGTGAAATCTTGTTCTATCGTACCTTAGCAAGATTCATGTCGTTTGTAGGATCATGTGGCAAAGTGCTGCTTTTTAATCAGTAGTTCTCCCACTGCCGGGATTAGCGTTGTTGTTGTCGTGCCCAATCATGTTTTCAAAAGGCCTTGCCTCGAAAGTCGGGTGTGATATACTTCGACGTCTGCTTGCGTATAGTTTAAGTTTCATGTGTATTTTTGTGCACTAGCACAACTTTACATGTTTTCCACTTGCGTTGAAAATTATTATACTTTTGATGGCGTATCAACTTAAAGGGTTCCCATCGTTTATTTTGTCGCATGAGTTACGAGACATATGATCAAACAAAATAATGTTTGATATCAGAATTATAGATATATACGAGAGATTCTTGATAAAGAAATCTAGATTTATTATTGACACATATGCTTGTGCTTTATTCCAAATTGTCAATCCTTATGGTTTTTGGATTTCCTTATAGATATACATATCTATATAATTGTATATTTCACATGCTGTAATATACATACCCTTCATAAGGTCAAATGTATTTAACAGATTCATATTTCCTAAAAACAAGTCAGATATCAGGTCATGATACTATTTAGGGAAATCTTGTCACTTGTTTGACATATTATATACCCCGTCTTATCCGGTTTGTTGATCAGTTCTGTTTAAACATAATGGAAAACATGTATAACATACCTATTACAGCAGACAGACCAGTAGAGAATCCAGTCAGAGATGCAGCCATTGAGCTTGACATACTTGTCAAGATGATCTGGTTACTCCTTAGGGTGTAAAGTTATGATGGTAATGAAACCGAAACAAGGGAAGATTCGATTATGGAGAGAGAGCCTATTGATGTTATGAGGGTTGTGTGTATTGTGTAATTGTCTAACTTGTGTAACCCTTTAACTCTCTAATAAGCTCCTTATTTATACACCCAAGAGGAAACCTAATTAGTTAATAAGGGTAATATGGTCCATCAACAATTACCAACTAATTATTAATAGGTTATTAATATATTTTGATCTATATAATATAAATGATTATAAAGGCTACAAGATTAAATATTACATTAATAATATATTTAATCTCACATTCTCCCACTTAGCTGAGTAATCATATATCATGAGTATTAGGTAAGCCTGGCCAGGAGTTAACACTCATTTTAGCTTTAAACCAAGAACTATAGCAGAGAAATACAGCCGTTGAATCATCATTCGACTCAGGACCCCCATTAGTCATACTATAGCCTCAATTTAAAACCTAACAGTTATGATCAAAATACGCATAAGCCCTTTAGCGTCTGATTTGTATTTATATTTGTCTATATGTCATTACACCGGCAGAACATATGTTAGAGACATACAAAATCAAACTGAGGAAATTTTATTAATTAAAACATAAGCTAGTACAATATGCCATTAAACAAGGTCTTTAGTAAGTCCCATATTCGATACATGTTCTTCGAAAACTTTAGGTGGGAGACCTTTAGTCATCGGATCCGCAAGCATATCTTTAGTACTAATATACTCAATACAAAGATTATTTTCCTCAACTCGTTCACGTACGAACAAATATTTTGTATCGAGATATAAACCAGCTCCAGTCGAACTCTTACTATTCGAGAAACTAACGGCAGCTGAGTTATCACAGTAAAGCTTCAATGGTCTAGAAATGGAATTAACGATTTTGAGTCCAGTGATCAGATTTCTAAGCAACATTCCATGACAGGTTGCGTTGTAAACAGCAATGTATTCTGCCATCATTGTGGAAGTTGTAGTTAACTGTTGTTTATGATTCTTCCATGAGATAGGTCCGCCTGCTAACATAAAGATGTAGCCCGAAGTGGATTTCTTGTCATCTTTGCATTTAGCAAAGTCAGAATCAGAATAACCTACCACTTCTAAATGATCACTTCTTCTATAAGTCAGTTTATAGTCTTTCGTCCCTTGCAGATATCTAAGGACCTTCTTAGCTGCTTTCCAGTGATCTAGGCCAGGATTAGTCTGATAACGACCTAGCATTCCAACAATATAAGCGATATCTGGGCGAGTACAGACTTGAGCATACATCAGGCTCCCGACTACTGACGCGTAAGGTATCTGGCTCATCTGCTCCTTTTCAACCTCTGTTTTCGGACACTGGAATGAACCGAAAACATCTCCCTTAACTACTGGAGCGACTGAGGGTTTGCACTGTTGCATGTTGTAACGTGTAAGGACACGATCTATGTAAGTCTTTTAAGACAATCCTAAGATTCCTTTGTGTCTATCTCGGTGAATTTTGATGCCAATGACGTAAGAAGTATCTCCAAGATCCTTCATGTCGAAGTTATGCGAGAGTAACCGCTTCGACTCATGCAACATGTCTAAACTATTACTTGCCAATAGAATATCATCTACATAGAGGACAAGTATAGTAAAGTTACTCCCACTCATCTTGAGGTAGGTGCATTGATCCACTTGATTCTTCATAAAACCTTGCCTCTTCATGACTTCATCAAACTTGAGGTACCATTGACGTGATGCTTGTTTTAACCCGTAAATGGATTTCTTCAACTTACAGACTAGATGCTCCTGACCTTCAGGTTTAAAGCCTTCATGTTGTTTCATGTAAACATCATCGTCTAAGTCTCCGTTAAGGAAAGCAGTTTTGACGTCCATCTGATGCAGCTCTAAATCAAAATGAGCTACTAGGGCCATAACGATCCTTAATGAATCTTTACGAGAGACAGGTGAAAACGTCTCTTGATAGTCAATTCCCTCTTTCTGAGTGTAGCCCTTTGCAACCAATCTCGCTTTGTAGCGTTCAACGTTCCCATTCGGATCCAGTTTTGTTTTGAACACCCATTTACAACCTACAGGTTTGGCACCATTGGGTAATTCAACTAAATCCCAAACATCATTTTTCTTCATGGATTCAAGCTCATCAATCATTGCTTTATTCCATTCAGAAGACTGATCACTGCTAATGGCTTCATTATAAGAGATAGGATCATTGAGCTTTCCAGCATCCATTTCAGTCAGGTAGGTAACATAATCATCCCAATTAGTAGGCCTTCTTTGCCTAGATGACCTCCTGAGTTGATTATCGGGTTCAGCGTTTGATGTGCCTTCGTTATGAGGTATAATGGGTTCTGATTGTGGAGATGAAATTTGTGCAGTAGCTTCAGGTGCAGTTGTTGTATTGGGTACAAGAGGAGTAAACGGAGTAATGGTAAGCGACGAGTCTCTCCCCCCGCGTCTTGTACTTCTTGCAATTCTTCGTAAGGGTTGGTACTGCTCCCACTGACCTTGAAATCCTCCAGGAACGCAGCACGCTTGGTTTCAACAATACGGGTGACATGGGAAGGACAATAGAAACGATAACCCTTCGAATGATCAGGATACCTGATAAAGAAGCAGGTAACTCTTTTAGGGTCAAGTTTCCTTAGGAAAGGATTATAGAGTTTTGCTTCAGCAATGCAGCCCCATACTTTCATATATTTAAGACTCGGTTTCCTTCCTGTCCAAAGTTCATAAGGAGTTTTAGGGACAGACTTAGAAGGGACTCTATTGAGTATATGAACAACTGCTTTTAACACTTCAGTCCAGAGGAATAATGGTAAATTAGTGTTGGCTAACATACTGCGCACCATGTTCATAAGGGTACGATTTCTTCGTTCAGCGACACCGTTCTGCTGAGGTGTACCAGGCATGGTGTATTGGTACACAATCCCCTGGTCCTTACAAAACTCATAAAATGGACCAGGAGCTTGACCCACATCAGTATGTCTTCCATAATATTCACCGCCTCTATCTGATCTCACAACTTTAATCTGACGATCTAATTGCTTTTCAACTTCAGCTTTATAATCTTTAAAAGTTGTAAGAGATTTAGACTTTTCCTTAATAAGATACAAGTACATGTAACGAGAATAATCATCAATGAAAGTGATAAATGAAGTATGTCCTGTTATGCCTGCGATTTGGTAAGGACCACTAATGTCAGTATGAATGAGTTCTAATAAATTAGAGCTCCTAGTGGCACCTTTCTTATTCGCTAATGTCATTTTGCCTTTAAGACACTTGACACATGTTCCAAAATCAGTAAAATCGAGAGGAGGTAAGACTTCATCCTTTACGAGACGATTTAATCGTTCTCTTGAGATGTGGCCTAAACGTTGATGCCACAACATAGATGAAGTCTCTAAGTCTCGAACCTGTTTCATCTTTGTGAGTGATTCATTAATATTATATGACAACAAAGATTTGGAAAAATTATCATCTAGTTCTAATCTTTAGAGACCACCATCCAGAATGCCAGTACCATAAATAACGGAATCATAGAGAATAGAGAGTTTACGATGACCATGAGAAACGACAAAACCGTCTATGTCTAACTTTGGTCCTGATACAAGGTTCCGAGTTACCTCAGGAACATATAAGGTATCATAAAGTTTAATACATAAACCAGTTTTCAAAAATAATTGTAATGTTCCTATAGCCTTCACTTCTAATTCCCGATCATCCCCAACTTTAAGTGTTCTTTGGTTTCTTCCCAGCTTCCGGATTGTAAGGAATCCCTGAGTTGAATTGGTAACATGAACCATAGAACCAGAATCAAACCACCAAGAATTAACAGGAACATTTAAATTAAAGGACTCAAGTATCATGAAAAAATCGTTACCTTTCTTAGCCAGCCACTCCTTGAAGTCAGGGCATTCCTTTTGCTTATGTCCTGTCTTCTTACAGAACTTGCAATAGGGTTTGCCTAAGGAGCTCTTAGAGCTAGAAGGTGCACTTGTATTAGGATTTGGCTTTTGGACCTTGGAAGCATCCTTTCTGTGATGATTGTTCTTCCTCTTCTTAGAGTTGGAGGTGGTGAAGTTAGCAACATCAGTAGTGCGATCCATCTTCATACGCTCTTCCTCCTGCACGCACATAGCGATCAGCTCACTCATCGTCCATTTGTCCTTCTGAGTGTTGTAATTGATCTTGAATGCTTCATAGGACGAAGGAAGCGAAGTGATGATGAAGTGAACAAGAAAACCATCACTGATTTCCATCTCTAGGCCCTTCAGCTTATTGGCCATGTCATGCATCATCATGATGTGTTCGCGAATGCCGCTCCTCCCATCATACTTAGTTGTCACCAGCTTGAGGATAAGAGTACTAGCGTGTGCTTTTGATGTTCCCTTGAATTGATCCTCCACAGAAGCCAAATAGGTTTTAGCATCTTCAGAATCAGGAATGGCTCCTCTGATTGAGTTATGTATGGACTGCTTCATGAACATGAGAGACATGCGGTTACACCTAGTCCATTTTTCATGAACTATCTGCTCAGCAGCAGTACTTTGAGTAGTAAGGTCTGCTGGCTTATTCTCTCTCAGAGCATAATCAAAGTCCAGCAATCCAAGTGTAAGCATGAGGGCATCCTTCCATGCAGCAAAGTTATCACCAGTCAAAGGTGGAATCCCCTGATTTGGTGCTGATAGTGAAAATAGGATGAGCGAATTATGATACTAAGAAGAAAATCTTAACGTGATTTAAGGGCATGTTATACTAAGGCAGGCATAAATAATGACCATTTTAATTATGAAGCTGTGATATTGTCTATTACTAACATCAAAATAATAGACTTAGTTAAAAAAAATTCTACTTAAACGAAGACAAATCAACTTTGGCCAGAAGTGTAATCATTTTAAGTATGTGTGCAAAGTAATCGTGACAAATCAGCTTTGGCCAGAAATCAGACAATCACTTTAGGTATGCACTTGTTAAGCATGCTAAACATAAATGAATTAAATCAGCTTTGGCCAGAATTAAGACATTTCACGTTTGTAATGCATACTCAACATAGCTTTTATAATACTTGAACAATAAATAGATGTATTAAATCAGCTTTGGCCAGAAATGATACATCAGAAGCTCATTCAAGTTAAGCTATATTTGGTTTTGTAAAAATTATCTGATTCTGATTAGTTAATTAAGTGTTAACAAAACCAAGTATTTAATAGCAAACCACCTGTTAGCGCGGTGAGTTCGCTGGGGGTGCAGGGGGACAGCGTGCCCCCGCACGGGGTTCGGGGCGGAGCCCCGAGCTGAAATTTAGTTCACATCAAACAGCCTAAGGTAATGAGGTTTCGAGTGAGGTCTCGAGTCAGGTCTCGAGTTAGGTCTCGACTGAGTTATGAGATCTCGAGTCAGTTATTAGGTCTCGAGTCGCAACCTTTGTCTCGAGTCGGAACCATGGTTTCGACTACTGTATTTTATGAGATCTCGAGTCAGTTTTGAGGTCTCGAGTCGCAACCACGGTCTCGAGTTGTGAAGATTGAAGCCATTAGTCGAAAACTTAGTGGTCTCGAGTTGAGACTGTTGTCTCGAGTTGTGAAGTTTTGAGCCCTTATGATTTCGAGTCGAGACCTTGTAGTCTCGAGTCGAGACCTGATGGTCTCGAGTCGTAATCTGATGGTCTCGAGTTGTAAAGATTTGAGGATCTTTATGATTTCGAGTCGAGACCTTGTGGTCTCGAGTCGAGACCTTGTGGTCTCGAGTCAAGATCTGATGGTCTCGAGTCGTAGTCTGATGGTCTCGAATCCACTGTTAACAGCTGTTTTGTGATAATAACTGAAAACTCAAACTTTTAGGGATTGTGGGATAATGTTTCCTGTTATGTTGCTGATCTAAACTTATCAAATATTTTGAAAATAATAACTAATTATCTTTTAACAGTTTTTCAGAAATTTAATAGATAAAATTAAGATAAAAAACAGTAAAACACTCACTAATCCAAATTATATTCCAAAACTTAAGGAATTTTCGAGTTTTACTTAGAACAAACGATGAACCCTAAAAAAATAAAACATAATTCTGGGATCCGAAACCTGAATTTTAAGACTTCAAATAACAGATTTCGGATATTAATTTACCCTTTATGGTTTCGGGTGACATGATTAAGCACCCGTTTCATTAAAACACTGATTTCGGCACATTTAAAACCGAAAACAGCCGTGATATTATTAGACTTTCAAAATTCTGTTTTCTAGATTTTGATCCCAGAATAATGGATACGAAAACAGAACCGATTTATCAACATATGCTCTGATACCACATGTTGATCAGTTCTGTTTAAACATAATGGAAAACATGTATAACATACCTGTTACAGCAGACAGACCAGTAGAGAATCCAGTCAGAGATGCAGCCATTGAGTTTGACATACTTGTCAAGATGATCTGGTTCCTCCTTAGGGTGTAAAGTTATGATGGTAATGAAACCGAAACAAGGGAAGATTCGGTTATGGAGAGAGAGCCTATTGATGTTATGAGGGTTGTGTGTATTGTGTAATTGTCTAACTTGTGTAACCCTTTAACTCTCTAATAAGCTCCTTATTTATACACCCAAGAGGAAACCTAATTAGTTAATAAGGGTAATATGGTCCATCAACAATTACCAACTAATTATTAATAGGTTATTAATATATTTTGATCTATATAATATAAATGATTATAAAGGCTACACGATTAAATATTACATTAATAATATATTTAATCTCACACGGTTCTCGTCGGAGAGGTTACCCCATTATATCCGGACAAGCTGGAGAGTCTGCTACACCATACCCAGTCTTGCCGGAGAAAAATTTATACTTCCCATAAATAGATATTTCTTAAATCATGATTTGGAAAGTGCATTATGACTTTCAACAAAGACTAAGCAATTTAGTATTCATATGACGAATCATATTCTAGAACAAAGTAGTACCAATAAATAAGAAATAACAGTGGTCAAGTGTTATTGCTTATTTATTATACTTGCAACGTTCTAGTTATCATCCTCACGGCATACCAAAACCCATCACACTTTATTTATACGAGTATTTAGCTTATCTCGAAGCTTATACTAAGGCATCTTTTCTTAAGTTCAAGTCTAAATGCTATCATGTGTGCTACCAGTTAATAGCAATTTCCCAACTCTTTTATTTAAGCTTATGTATTATTATCACAACACTTATTGACTTTAAATCAGTGGCTCTGATACCACCTTCTGTCACGACCCCTGACCCCACCCTGAACGGAATCGGGAGCCGCGAACCAGTTCAGTGGTACCGGTGGTTATTTAGAAAAGTAGTGCAGCGGAAATTTTATCAGGACCGTGAGTTAGGAAAAATATCAGAGTTTAGAAAACACCGGATTTTATGTCTTAATAGATGGGATAAAACCATGTTTTGAAAGGTAGCTTTAATATGGGATAAACCCGAATACATAAAACAATTTTTCTTTATTTAATTTAATTGATAAATTAAGCCACTTCTGTAAGCCTTTTTGGTGCCGTATCCAACTCTTATTCCGACCTATTGTAATTACCTGAAACGCGTTTTAAAAACATTTGGTCAGCAAGAAATACTGGTGAGTTCATTCAGTTTGTACGAAAATGACACATAGTTATAAATTACAGCATAAGAGCGATTACAATGACTTCTATCTTATTTTTATCTGGCGCCGTGTCACCTCCTGGTGACGATGGTCATACCACTATTGGGTCCTTTCACCCAAGTAGTGATGATTATCACTGTTATGATTTATTAGCCTAACCGTGAGAAATTACCAATGTGCACAATACCCGCCAGTGATTAAGATAACCATGACTTAATCCCTGTAATTATAACCTTTGAAAATAAATGGAGTATTGTAAAATACTTTTGATAAAGAGAATGACTCACTTTGTAAACATGTAGCATTGATTTAACAAGCTTCTTGATTCTACTCCTTCTGATAATTAAGCATATACTTTACTGTTTTGAACCTTCTGATGATTAAGCATTCATTTTGATTGTAAGAGTATGGTGTAGAGTTTCGGGTAGTTAAACATTTAGTTTAACAGAGTGGAATACGTATTAGTGTAAAACCACATCAAACCTAACGATGGTCACGAGATTCGAACCTTAACGAAATTTACAAAGTATAGTCTTGTTTAGACAGCACTTTGGCATCCGTTTAACGAACTCACAAAGTACAGCACTTTGGCATCCGTTAGATGGTTCCTGAATCGATCGGACAGAACATCGCATCGGTGATTATTGGTTAGAACACCAACGTATAGAGAGAAGAAGAAAAAGAAATGAGCAAAGGAAATGAATTCCTAGGCTTCCTATTTATAGGTAAGAAGTAGGAAATTTTTAGGAAGTTTCCTATAGCTTTTCTAGGAAGTTACCTATACATCTTCTAGGAAGCTTCCTAGCCACATATATATCTTCTTACACCTTCATCGCACCTTCCTTTGATATTATCTATCTTATATTTATTTTCATGTATATCTATTTAGGTGTTTAATTTACTTATTTAATTAATCTTACTTAACTTAATTAATCTCGCTCAGCTTAATTAATCTCGCTTAGCTTAATTAATATTGCTTAGCTTAATTAATCTTGCTTAATTAATTAATCATACTTAACTTAATTAATCATACTTAACTAAATTAATTAATCTTACTTATCTTTAATTAATCTTACTTAACTGATTAATTAATCTTACTTAGCTGATTAAGTTTAACTTATCTATTAAGGTTTCTTAACCGCTAAGTTTTATTTAACTAGTAAGATTACTTAATTGCTAATTATTCTACTCTAGCATCTCCCTGGTTACGAGTTCTAATTTTTTAGATAAAATGGAACTCGTATTAGTGTATTAACCCAATTCAACGATAATCAAGAAATCAAAACCCTCACGATGAAATGACAAAGTATAGTCGTATATCGGCAGCACCTAAACATCCATCAGATTCACGACGAATGACAAAGTATAGCCCGAGTTCGGGCAGCACTTAAACATCCATCGGATTCACGGCGAATGACAAAGTACAATACTTAAACATTCATCGGATTGGTTTCAATCGATCGGATAAAGTATCGTACCAGCGATTATAGTTATTACCCTAATAACGGGCAGAGTTTTCGGGATTTAGAAGGTATAATCCCGAGCTACTATTTACTATAATAAAAGCTGAAGGAAAGAAAAAAATGGTAGCAGTGATCGAGTTAATACCCTGTAGTCGTAGCAGCGTTTCCCTACCTAGAATTTCGAATTTAAGTAGAAAGAAACGATTTTGAATGAAGTTTTCGAGCACAGAAGACAGCCCCAGGTCCAGGCAATTTATAACATGAAATTGGGTTTTACGCGGCCCGCGTGAACCCTTTGATGTATCTTACGCGGCCCGCGAGGGCCATAAAGGTGGCGGTAAAGGTTGTTGAGTCATCGGTGGTCTCGACACGTGTCATGCCACGTGTCCTTCATGCTTATCCGGGGATTTTTTGATCTGTCACGGCCCGTGTAGACTACCCTTATGTCTTACGCGGCCCGCGTGAAATACACTTTCTTAAATTTCTTGGTTTTTTATGAACATTAGGGTTTCAGGGGTCCGGATTTTCACTTACGGAGCGTTTTAGGACATTTTTGGGAGAGTCGTTACATAAATTACAACCCATGGTGGGTCGACAATAGGGACTATGTGCAACGTTACCCGATACACGAAGACATGCCCATGCAGAACTTAGGAGCCTACCCAGGGTTAGATCCTCTAGATCCCTATTACGATAATGATGTATTCATTAGGGAGATTCTAGAAAATCCTTACCCATACCAGGCCCCTATACCTCCGTACCAGGAACCCACACCCCAGATTCCGAACCCAGTCCTAGAACCTGCACCCCCAATGAGTGCAGAAAACGTACAAGAACTTAGGACATTTGGTGAGGAAATTTTAGAAAATAGTGAAAGGATGAGACAGGTGGGAGAGCGACTCGTCTGGAAGTACGACGAGCGCAATATGGATTTCTGGATGAATCCATATCCGTAGAAGTGATAGTGGAGAAGGTTATAATAATATAATATAATAATAAAATATATGTGTATGTGTATGAAAAAAAACTACGGATGCCTACTACTAGTAGTGTAACTTTAAATTTCAGTCGGTATTGTAATTTTAATTTCAGTACTGGTGTGTAATAGATGCATATTATATGAATAGAGTAAATTCGCAATGATCGACGCTTTTGACCAAAGTGCGTGTCATGTGATTGACTATATTAAATATTATTTTGTAATATTAATACGTGGTAACTGTTTAAAATTCAGATGGCCGACGAAGGGAATCAGGAAAATCTGAATAATAATAACCAGAGTAACATTAACTTGGTTAACGAGAATTTGAACAACAACAATAACAATGGAAACCAAGTGGATAATAGTGCCATCCAACACATAGTGGCACAAGGAATTATAGATGCAATGCCATATATTCTTCAAACTGTTAAGGATGCTGATAATAAAAGTAGACACGATAGCAAACGACCTTCTGAACCTGAACACAACGTGAACAATGGACCTGTACTTCAAGCGCCCATTCCCAAAAGAAGAAGAACCATGCCTTATGGTGGTTCTTATAAAGAATTCTGGTCCTGCAAACCCATAGAATTCTCAGGCAATGAAGGACCCATTGCAGCTCTACGCTGGATAGAAAAGACTGAGGCTGTTTTAAAGATAAGCAAGTGTGCTGAAGAAGATAAGATAATGTTTGCTTCTAATCTGTTTAAAAACTCAGCCTTAGAATGGTGGAACACAATCCTCTAGTCAAGAGGAAGTGATAGGGTATACAACATGGAATGGGAAGAATTTAAGAATATGGTAGAAAGGAAATTCTGCCCTCCCAATGAAAAGGAACAGATAGCGAATAAGTTCCTAAACCTTAGGATGATCGGGGTAGATAGTAAGGGGTATACTACCACATTCTTTGAATATGCTAGAATAGTACCAACCCTTGCATCACCTGAACCAGTATTAATCTCCCGTTACATCTGGGGATTAATTGGAGAGATTTGACATGTAGTCAAGGCAGCTAGACCCCAAACTATAGAAGAAGCTATAGAACTAGCAAATACCTTGATAGATGAATTAATCCGTACTAGAGAGGAAGACCAGAGGAGAAACCTAGCTCAAAGGATCACCCAAGAATTCCGTTCTGGGAATTCCAACCGTAGGAATATAGGTTCTACTTCTACTCCATACTGCAAGGCCTGCAAGAAAATGCATCCGGGAAAATGCTCCACTCACTGCAACTTCTGCAAGATGCCAGGACACAAGGAAGAAGATTGCAGGAGAAAATCCATTAATGGACTGTGCTTCAACTGTGGAGAAAAAGGTCACATCAAGCCGAACTGTCCGAAATTGGCTCCAGCTGCGAACAACAAGAATACTAAAAATGCTAAAGCATTTGTTCTGACTGCAGATGAAGCCAAAATGATTCCGGACGTCATAGCCGGTACATTTTTAGTTAATGATGCTTTTGCTAAAGTATTATTTGACTCTGGTGCAAACCAAAGTTTTATTAATACTTCATTTTGCAAACTTCTCAATCAACCATTAACTAAACTCTCACAAGAATGCCTAGTTGAGACAGCGAATGGAGAAACGGTTAGAATTTCTGAAATCTTGTAGGGAGTAAGAATAGAATTTTTAAATCAAAATTTTATTGCAAACCTTTACCCAATGAATCTGGCAGGATTTGATATTGTATTAGGAATGGATTGGTTAATAGCCAATAAAGCCAGTATTTTATGTGATCAAAAGTCAATCCAAGTAAATTCACCAAGGGGTGAAAAGATCACAATTAAAGGAGATAAACCATCTAGATCCACGAAATTCATCTCTGTGATGAAAACTGCAAGCTATATAAGAAAAGGATCTATAGTGTATTTGATTTCCATAATCACTAACACTAAAGGAAAAGAACTAAAAGATATTCCAGTAGTGTCTCAGTTTTCAGATGTGTTTCCAGAAGAATTACCAGGACTACCGCCAGACAGAGAAGTTGAATTCAGAATTCACCTGCTACCAGGAACGACACCGATTGCCAAAGCACCTTACCGTTTGGCACCCGCCGAAATGCAGGAACTGAAGAAACAATTAGACGAACTGCTGGAAAAAGGATTTATACAGCCAAGCTCATCACCATGGGGAGCACCGATTTTATTCGTCAAAAAGAAAGACGGATCAATGCGTATGTGCATTGACTACCGTGAATTGAACAAGGTCACAATTAAGAACCGGTACCCATTACCAAGAATCGATGATCTGTTCGATCAACTACAAGGAGCTTGATTTTTCTCTAAAATCGATTTAAGGTCAGGATATCATCAATTAAAGGTACAGGAAGAGGACATTCCTAAAACCGCATTTAGAACAAGGTATGGTCATTATGAATTTACTGTCATGCCATTTGGTTTAACCAATGCCCCAGCCGCATTTATGGACATGATGAACCGAATATGTAAGCCATATTTGGATAAATTCATAATTGTCTTCATAGATGATATTCTAATTTACTCTAAGAGTAAAGAGGAACATACAAAACATTTGCACGCACTTTTAAGTTTACTAAGAAAGGAAAAGCTTTATGCTAAGTTCTCGAAATGTGAGTTTTGGTTAGAACAGGTACAGTTTCTTGGACACTTAGTAAATCATGAAGGAATTCATGTAGATCCAACCAAGATCGAAGCGATTACCAAATGGAAAACCCCTGAATCACCAACCGAGGTTAGAAGTTTCTTAGGATTGGCCGGTTATTATAGAAGATTTATTCGAGACTTTTCTAGAATAGCCATTCCCTTAACTAAGTTAACCTGTAAATCCATTAAGTTTGAATGGGGACCAAAACAAGAAGAAGCATTTAGAATTCTTAAGCAAAGATTAACCCACGCACCCATACTAGCGTTAGCAGAGGGAACTGAAGATTTTGTAGTATATTGTGATGCTTCTAAGTTAGGTTATGGATATGTGTTGATGCAAAGCCAAAATGTTATAGCTTACGCATCTAGACAACTTAAGAATCATGAAGAGAATTATTCAACTCATGACTTGGATTAGGAGCTATAATTTTCGCCCTTAAAATTTGGAGACATTACCTTTATGGTAGTAAGTTTACCATATTCACTGATCATAAAAGTTTAAGGTATGTTTTCGGGAAAAAAGAGTTAAATATGAGACAAAGACGCTGGATGGAAATTCTTAGTGATTATGATTGTAATATCCAGTATCATGCAGGAAAGGCAAATGTAGTGGCTGATGCTTTAAGCCGAAAGTATCACGAAAAGTAAAAAAGGGTACGTTCTCTTAAATTAAATCTACAAGTAGATTTAAATGATCAAATTAGAAAAGCACAAGAATCAGTAATCAAGGATGATACTGAAAAGCTAAAAGGTATGATTAAGGAATTAGAACAAGGAACAGATGGAATTTGGAGATTCCATGAAAAGAGAATGTGGATACCTAAATTAGGAAACCTATGCTACCGTATATTAGAATAAGCCCATAAGTCTAAATATACGATGCATCCTGGAAATGATAAAATGTATCAGGATTTAAGAAGGAATTTTTGGTGGATATGAATGAAAAAGGATATAGCAGCCTATGTTTCTAAATGTCTAACCTGTTCACAAGTTAAAGCTGAACACCAAAAACCCTCAGGATTGCTGCAACAGTTAGAAATGCCAGTGTGGAAATGGGAATTGATAACAATAGATTTTGTTACCAAATTACCCAAAACAAGAAAAGGTAATGATACAATCTGGGTGATTGTAGATAGGCTAACCAAGTCAGCTCATTTCCTACCAATGAAAGAAACTTTTAGTATGGAACAATTAGCTAAATTATATGTAAATGAAATCGTTTAATTACATGGAATACCTTTATCAATTGATTCTGATAGGGACAGTCGTTTTACCTCTCATTTTTGGGCAAGTTTCCAAAAAGCCATGGGAACCTAGTTAAATCTAAGCACCGCTTATCATCCTCAAACGGACAGACAAAGCGAAAGGACAATTCAGACGATGGAAGACATGCTTAGAGCTTGTGTAATTGATTTCGCAGGTAATTGGGACGATCACTTACCATTAATAGAATTTTCTAATAATAACAGTTATCACACAAGTATCAATGCTGCACCATTCGAAGCACTTTATGGACGAAAGTGCCGAACCCCAGTCTGTTGGGCAGAAATTGGGGAAAAGCAACTATCAGGACCTGAGATAGTGCAAGAAACAACTGACAAGATCATTCAAGTCAAGGATCGACTGAAAGCAGCACATGATCGACAGAAGAGCTATGCTGATAACCGACGCAAACCATTGGAATTTCAAGTAGGAGATAAAGTATTGTTAAAAGTCTCTCCTTGGAAAGGAGTAGTAAGATTCATCAAACGGGGAAAGCTAAGTCCCAGGTATGTTGGACCTTTTAAGATTATTAGAAAAATAGGACCTGTAGCCTATCAGCTACAACTTCCAGAGGAAATGACAGGAATACATGATGTATTTCATGTATCTAATCACAAGAAATGCTTAGCTGATGAATCACTTGTAGTACCTCTTAAGGATATAGAGGTAAATGAACAACTCAAGTTTGTAGAGAGGCCTCTACAGATTGAAGACAGGAAAGTCAAGAACCTCAAACACAAGAGATTAGTTCTGGTCAAAGTGAAATGGGACTCCAAAAGAGGACCAGAGTACACATGGGAGCTTGAATTGGAAATGCAAAGGAAATATCCACACTTGTTCCAGTAGATCTCGAGGACGAGCTCTAAAACAAGGTAGGGGGGGATATAACAACCCTCCTGAAATTTTTCCGACGCCCTAATATATTTTAAAATATCCCAATATGTCCTTAAAAACACCCCATACGTGAAAACGGGCCCCGAATACCTTTTATATTATTAAAATTAATTAAAAATGGAATTTTTGGGGCTGTCGCGGGGCGCCTAAGCCACCCCGTTAGCTTACGCGGGCCGCGTGCGATCGACAAACGCGGCCTCACCCGGTGGTGACACGTGGCGACGCGTGTTGAACCTATTGGATGACCCGGATCACCTACGCCTAGACCCCCTTACTAGGCGAGCCGCGTAGCCCCTTGGCTACTCCTACGCGGGCCGCGAGAAAAGCCAAATCAGGCCCTATAAATTGCGACGAAGGGCTTCAGTCCCAAATCGTTCATCTTTCTACTTTCTCTCTCAATTTCTTAATAGTAGAAGCTATACTCGGGTATAATATCCCCCTAAATAACGAAGTTCTGCTCCGTTGTAAGTATCATAACCCCTGGATACGTATTAGATACTCTGCCCGATTGATCTAGGGTTCCGTAACGGCTGTCGTGGTTCTGCCCGACGTAGTCGTTGGAATGCCGTCTCGGGGAGGGTATTACTAATGTTAAAATGGGTCATTATACTGACACGTGTGCAATTGTGTAAATTATAGATTGTCACTAGGAAACCGTAAAGATAATCTAAGACATCAATGTGAGTAATCTCCTTTTTGTTAACTGTTTTTACAAAACCTCACACAATTAATTATATATTAAGTAGTTATTGAGTATTTGTAAGGATACAATTATCGTCGGTATGTTGGGGTTTTGTATACAAAATTAGTTACTGCCTTGCGAGGAGTAACTTTTCCACAAGTCGGGTTTAACAGTACCGTGGGTGGTAATTGATATGACTTGGAAACAAATGTAATTGCGAGACCGCCCTCAATACTGTACAATGGTTTTTATTTAAACTTGATTAAATTGGGATTCACTCACCTGTATTTCCCACTGACAAAATGTTTTTAAACGCTTTTCAGGTAACAAAATGTGAAAGCCAAATATAAGCCAGCTGGACAGCACTGAAGGCTTGGAAAAGTGGCAATATAGTTACCTAAAAAGAACTAGATGTTTTTATTAAATAAAATAGGATTTATTTCCATGAAATTGCGTGTAATGAAAACTTGGGTTTTTCCCATGTGTTTAATATTATGAAAATGTGGTATTTTACTCTGATAAAATATTTCCTAACTACGGTCCTGATGTAATTTCCGCTGCCAAAATTACACAATACCAGATACCACCGAAACTGGCCGCGGCCGGCCGTTCCTGTATTTGTATAGGGGGACGAGGGTTGCGACAGAAGGTGGTATCAGAGCTAAGCCACTGATTCAGCCACATAAGTGTTCCGCTGACACCAAAATTCAAATTGTTAGGAAATAAATTCCGGGAATACGTGCATAATTGTATTTTCTTGTTATGTGTTATTTGACTATTTGTTAGTTTATAGTATGAGCGACCAAGTACCATCTGTCGCGTACCATCAATTGTCTGGTTCTCCTAGAAGCGAAGGTGCCTCTTCTCAGCCTGCCCTCTTGGGGTACTCTGCTGATACGGAAGAAGGAATATTCGTATTTACGGCTCAATCTGAAGAGTCATTTCCTCAGAATAAAGAGGGGATAGTTCAGTAGGGGAGCACATGAGCATAGAAAGCGTATGAAAAAGTTACAAGACCAGAGAGCACTAGCCACAGCCAAAAGAGAAACCGATGCTTATGCCCTTGATATGCTTAATAGGGGAATAGCCAACATCCAAATCCTAGCAACCACAGCAACTGACCTTAACTTGGAGCAAATGTTAGCACCCCAACCACCAATTCCTGACCAACCAATGGAGATAGAAAACCCTGAAAATCAAGTAGAAATGCATGATTTCAACCCAGAGGAGATACCTAGGGTACCCGCACCAAATCCCTTAGACCCAAATTACGACCCATGGTGGGTCGACAATAGGGACTATGTGCAACGTTACCCGATACACGAAGACATGCCCATGCAGAACTTAGGAGCCTACCCAGGGTTAGATCCTCTAGATCCCTATTACAATAATGATGAATTCATTAGGGAGATTCTAGAAAATCCTTACCTAGACCAGGCCCCTATACCTCTGTACCAGGAACCCGCACCCCAGATTCCGAACCCACTCCTAGAACCTGCACCCCCAATGAGTGCAGAAAACGTACAACAACTTAGGTCATTTGGTGAGGAAATTTTAGAAAATAGTGAAAGGATGAGACAGGTGGGAGAGCGACTCGTCTGGAAGTACGACAAGTGCAATATGGATTTCTAGATGAATCCATATCCGTAGAAGTGATAGTGATATAATAATAAAATATATGTGTATGTGTATGAAAAAAAAAAAACTACGGATGCCTACTACTAGTAGTGTAACTTTAAATTTCAGTCGGTATTGTAATTTTAATTTCAGTACTGGTGTGTAATAGATGCATATTATATGAATAGAGTAAAGTCGCAATGATCGACGCTTTTGACCAAAGTGCGTGACATGTGATTGACTATATTAAATATTATTTTGTAATATTAATACGTGGTAACTGTTTAAAATTCAGATGGCCAACGAAGGGAATCAGGAAAATCTGAATAATGATAACCAGAGTAACATTAACTTGGTTAACGAGAATTCGAACAACAACAATAACAATGGAAACCAAGTGGATAATAGTGCCATCCAACACATAGTGGCACAAGGAATTATAGATGCAATGTCATATATTCTTCAAACTGTTAAGGATGCTGATAATAAAAGTAAACATGATAGCAAACGACCTTCTGAACCTGAACACAGCGTGAACAATGGACCTGTACTTCAAGCGCCCATTCCCAAAAGAAGAAGAACCATGCCTTGTGGTTGTTCTTATAAAGAATTCTGGTCCTGCAAACCATTAGAATTCTCGGGCAATGAAGGACCCATTGCAGCTCTAAGCTGGATAAAAAAGACTGAGGCTGTTTTAAAGATAAGCAAGTGTGCTGAAGAAGATAAGATAATGTTTGCTTCTAATCTGTTTAAAAACTCAGCCTTAGAATGGTGGAACACTATCCTCCAGTCAAGAGGAAGTGATAGGGTATACAACATGGAATGGGAAGAATTTAAGAATATGGTAGAAAGGAAATTCTGCCCTCCCAATGAAAAGGAACAGATAGCGAATAAGTTCCTAAACCTTAGGATGACCGGGGTAGATAGTAAGGGGTATACTACCACATTCTTTGAATATGCTAGAATAGTACCAACCCATGCATCACCTGAACCAGTATTAATCTCCCGTTACATCTGGGGATTAATTGGAGAGATTTGACATGTAGTCAAGGCAGCTAGACCCCAAACTATAGAAGAAGCTATAGAACTAGCAAATACCTTGACAGATGAATTAATCCGTACTAGAGAGGAAGACCAGAGGAGAAACCTAGCTCAAAGGATCACCCAAGAATTCCGTTATGGGAATTCCAACCGTAGGAATATAGGTTCTACTTCTACTCCATACTGCAAGGCCTGCAAGAAAATGCATCCGGGAAAATGCTCCACTCACTGCAACTTCTGCAAGATGCCAGGACACAAGGAAGAAGATTCTAGGAGAAAATCCATTAATGGACTGTGCTTCAACTGTGGAGAAAAAGGTCACATCAAGCCGAACTGTACGAAATTGGCTCAAGCTGCGAACAACAAGAATACTAAAAATGCTAGAGCATTTGTTCTGACTGCAGATGAAGCCAAAATGATTCCGGACGTCATAGCCGGTACATTTTTAGTTAATGATGCTTTTGCTAAAGTATTATTTGACTCTGGTGCAAACCAAAGTTTTATTAATACTTCATTTTGCAAACTTCTCAATCAACCATTAACTAAACTCTCACAAGAATGCCTAGTTGAGACAGCGAATGGAGAAACGGTTAGAATTTCTGAAATCTTGCAGGGAGCAAGAATAGAATTTTTAAATCAAAATTTTATTGCAAACCTTTACCCAATGAATCTGGCAGGATTTGATATTGTATTAGGAATGGATTGGTTAATAGCCAATAAAGCCAGTATTTTATGTGATCAAAAGTCAATCCAAGTAAATTCACCAAGGGGTGAAAATATCACAATTAAAGGAGATAAACCATCTAGATCCACAAAATTCATCTCTGTGATGAAAACTGCAAGCTATATAAGAAAAGGATCTATAGTGTATTTGATTTCCATAATCACTAACACTAAAGGAAAAGAACTAAAAGATATTCCAGTAGTGTCTCAGTTTTCAGATGTGTTTCCAGAAGAATTACCAGGACTACCGCCAGACAGAGAAGTTGAATTCAGAATTCACTTGCTACCAGGAACGGCACCGATTGCCAAAGCACCTTACCGTTTGGCACCCGCCGAAATGCAGGAACTGAAGAAACAATTAGACGAACTGCTGGAAAAAGGATTTATACAGCCAAGCTCTGTTCGATCAACTACAAGGAGCTCGATTTTTCTCTAAAATCGATTTAAGGTCAGGATATCATCAATTAAAGGTACAGGAAGAGGACATTCCTAAAACCGCATTTAGAACAAGGTATGGTCATTATGAATTTACTGTCATGCCATTTGGTTTAACCAATGCCCCAGCCGCATTTATGGACATGATGAACCGAATATGTAAGCCATATTTGGATAAATTCATAATTGTCTTCATAGATGATATTCTAATTTACTCTAAGAGTAAAGAGGAACATGCAAAACATTTGCACGCACTTTTAAGTTTACTAAGAAAGGAAAAGCTTTATGCTAAGTTCTCGAAATGTGAGTTTTGGTTAGAACAGGTACAGTTTCTTGGACACTTAGTAAATCATGAAGGAATTCATGTAGATCCAACCAAGATCGAAGCGATTACCAAATGGAAAACCCCTGAATCACCAACCGAGGTTAGAAGTTTCTTAGGATTGGCCGGTTATTATAGAAGATTTATTCGAGAGTTTTCTAGAATAGCCATTCCCTTAACTAAGTTAACCTGTAAATCCATTAAGTTTGAATGGGGACCAAAACAAGAAGAAGCATTTAGAATTCTTAAGCAAAGATTAACCCACGCACCCATACTAGCGTTAGCAGAGGGAACTGAAGATTTTGTAGTATATTGTGACGCTTCTAAGTTAGGTTATGGATGTGTGTTGATGCAAAGCCAAAAGGTTATAGCTTACGCTTCTAGACAACTTAAGAATCATGAAGAGAATTATTCAACTCATGACTTGGAATTAGGAGCTATAATTTTCGCCCTTAAAATTTGGAGACATTACCTTTATGGTAGTAAGTTTACCATATTCACTGATCATAAAATTTTAAGGTATGATTTCGGGCAAAAAGAGTTAAATATGAGACAAAGACGCTGGATGGAAATTCTTAGTGATTATGATTGTAATATCCAGTATCATGCAGGAAAGACAAATGTAGTGGCTGATGCTTTAAGCCGAAAGTATCACGAAAAGCCAAAAAGGGTACGTTCTCTTAAATTAAATCTACAAGTAGATTTAAATGATCAAATTAGAAAAGCACAAGAATCAGTATTCAAGGATGAGACTGAAAAGCTAAAAGGTATGATTAAGGAATTAGAACAAGGAACAGATGGAATTTGGAGATTCCATGAAAAGAGAATGTGGATACCTAAATTAGGAAACCTATGCTACCGTATATTAGAATAAGCCCATAAGTCTAAATATACGATGCATCCTGGAAATGATAAAATGTATCAGGATTTAAGAAGGAATTTTTGGTGGATACGAATGAAAAAGGATATAGCAGCCTATGTTTCTAAATGTCTAACCTGTTCACAAGTTAAAGCTGAACACTAGAAATCCTCAGGATTGTTGCAACAGTTAGAAATGCCAGTGTGGAAATGGGAATTGATAACAATAGATTTTGTTACCAAATTACCCAAAACAAGAAAAAGTAATGATACAATCTGGGTGATTGTAGATAGGCTAACCAAGTCAGCTCATTTCCTACCAATGAAAGAAACTTTTAGTATGGAACAATTAGCTAAATTATATGTAAATGAAATCGTTTCATTACATGGAATACCTTTATCAATTGTTTCTGATAGGGACAGTCGTTTTACCTCTCATTTTTGGGCAAGTTTCCAAAAAGCCATGGGAACCTAATTAAATCTAAGCACCGCTTATCATCCTCAAACGGACGGACAAAGCGAAAGGACAATTCAGACGATGGAAGACATGCTTAGAGCTTGTGTAATTGATTTCGGAGGCAATTGGGACGATCACTTACCATTAATAGAATTTTCTTATAATAACAGTTATCACACAAGTATCAATGCTGCACCATTCGAAGCACTTTATGGACGAAAGTGCCGAACCCCAGTCTGTTGGGCAGAAATTGGGGAAAAGCAACTATCTGGACCTGAGATAGTGCAAGAAACAACTGACAAGATCATTCAAGTCAAGGATCTACTGAAAGCAGCACGTGATCGACAGAAGAGCTATGCTGATAACCGACGCAAACCATTGGAATTTCAAGTATGAGATAAAGTATTTCTAAAAGTCTCTCCTTGGAAAGGAGTAGTAAGATTCATCAAACGAGGAAAGCTAAGTCCCAGGTATGTTGGACCTTTTAAGATTATTAGAAAAATAGGACCTGTAGCCTAGCAGGTACAACTTCTAGAGGAAATGACAGGAATACATGATGTATTTCATGTATCTAATCTCAAGAAATGCTTAGCTGATGAATCACTTGTAGTACCTCTTAAGGATATAGAGGTAAATGAACAACTCAAGTTTGTAGAGAGGCCCCTACAGATTGAAGACAGGAAAGTCAAGAACCTCAAACACAAGAGATTACTTCTGGTCAAAGTGAAATGGGACTCCAAAAGAGGACCAGAGTACACATGGGAGCTTGAATCGGAAATGCAAAGGAAATATCCACACTTGTTCTAGTAGATCTCGAGGACGAGCTCTAAAACAAGGTGGGGGGATATAACAACCCTCCTGAAATTTTTCCGCCGCCCTAATATATTTTAAAATATCCCAATATGTCCTTAAAAACACCCCATACGTGAAAACGGGCCCCGAATACCTTTTATATTATTAAAATTAATTAAAAATGGAATTTTTGGGGTTGTCGCGGGGCGCGTAAGCCACCCCGTTAGCTTACGCGGGCCGCGGGCGATCAACAAACACGGCCTCACCCTGTGGTGACACGTGGCGACGCGTGTTGAACCTATTGGATGACCCGGATCACCTACGCCTAGAGCCCCCCTACTAGGCGGGCCGAGTAGCCCCTTGGCTACTCTTACGCGGGCCGCGAGAAAAGCCAAATCAGGCCCTATTAATTGCGACGAAGGGCTTAAGTCCCAAATTGTTCATCTCTCGACTTTCTCTCTCAATTGCTTAATAGTAGAAGCTATACTCGGGTATAATATCCCCCTAAATAACGAAGTTCTGCTCCGTTGTAAGTATCATAACCCCTGGATACGTATTAGATACTCTGCCCGATTGATCTAGGGTTCCGTAACGGCTGTCGTGGTTCTGCCCGACGTAGTCGTTGGAATGTCGTCTCGGGGAGGGTATTACTAATGTTAAAATGGGTTATTATACTAACACGTGTGCAATTGTGTAAATTATAGATTGTCACCAGGAAACCCTAAAGGACAATCTAAGACAGCAATGTGAGTAATCTCCTTTTTGTTAACTGTTTTTACAAAACCTCACACAATTAGTTATATATTAAGCAGTTATTGAGTATTTGTAAGGATACAATTATCGTCGGTATGTTGGGGTTTTGTATACAAAATTAGTTACTGCCTTGCGAGGAGTAACTTTTCCACACGTCGGGTTTGACAGTACCGTGGGTGGTAATTGATATGACTTGGAAACAAATGTAATTGCGAGACCGCTCTCAATACTGTACAATGGTTTTTATTTAAACTTGATTAAATTGGGATTCACTCACCAGTATTTTCCACTGACAAAATGTTTTTAAACGCGTTTCAGGTAACAAAATGTGAAAGCCAAATATAAGCCAGCTCGACAGCACTGAAGGCTTGGAAAAGTGGCAATAAAGTTACCTAAAAAGAAATAGATGTTTTTATTAAATAAAATAGGATTTATTCCCATGAAATTGTGTGTAATGAAAACTTGGGTTTTTCCTATGTGTTTAATATTATGAAAATGTTGTATTTTACTCTGATAAAATATTTCCTAACTACGGTCCTGATGTAATTTACGCTGCCAAAATTAGACAATACCAGATACCACCGAAACTGGTTGCGGCCGTCCGTTCCTGTATTTGTATAGGGGGCGGGGGTTGTGACAACCACTAACCAGGTTAAAATTTTCAGTTAACTTTGGGCACATAAGGTTAATTTAGTCTTTTAACTTTAAAAGAATTTTAATAAATAAAAAAACAAATAATTTAATCACCACCAACCCCCTAATATTTACTAATAATTAATCTAAAAATAATAAAACACATAAACCCTTCAAACAGGTAGCCCTTGACCAACGTCTTCTCCATCTCTGGTGAAGCATCCCATCTACGCAGCAACTACAACCACCACAGCCAAGAACTTCATCTCCAATGAAGCATCACCATCATTGCACCTGTGAGGGGATGGAACACCGAATGTTTTACCTCTCATCAACACCGCCGCCACGAACTTCATCTCTTATCAACACCGCCGCCATGAACTTCATCTTCAGATTTGAGGCTTTTGGGGGTTGAAGAGGTGAGGGGATAGCCAAATCTGTTACCTATCATCAACACAACTAAACACATCCAATGGTCCTTCATTTGTTGTTGCAGGTGTAGATTAGGGATTGGGAGAAACAGATCTGAGATCGAAGTTATTGGGCTCGGTGGTGGTGGGTTATTCATTTGTTGTTGAAAGTATTGTGTTGCTAGTTCTTACCTTGTGAGATATACATCAGTTGGATTCGGTGGTGACTTTGTGTGTGTTTAGAGATGTGTTTGTGGTGGCCAGATCCGGTGGTGGCAGGGGTTGGTTGTATACGGTGGCCGGTGGTGGTGGGGCTTGATTCGTGGTGGTGGTGGTGGTGGTGGGGCTTGATTCGCCATGGTGGTGGGCTGGTGGCGGGGCTCAATTCGGTGGTGGTGGTTGGATTTGATAGTGGTGAGGTTGGTTGAAGAGACTGGTTAATTGAGAGGAGACAAGGTTGAATATGTATATATATATTGTTTTATTTTTTAGATAAAAAAGTAAAATTACCTATTTACCCTAATGTGCAAGTCACATGATCAGACATAACTTAAATTTTTAACTTGGTTAGTGGTAAAGGACGAAATGTGTAACAAGTTTTCCAAATAAAGGATTGTGACTGTAATTATTAAAGTTAAAGGCTATCCAGTGCAATTCGATACAAACATAAAGGACGAAAAATGTAATTTATCCTTTTTTTTTATTTTCAATTTTGGTCCACCATACTTTTCATCTTTCCCAAATTTTTCGTTTCGTACTAAATTTTGTGAGTTAACGCACCACAATGTGCGTGTGGGATTCAACATTTTTTCGTATATTTTTTTCCCGTTTGACTGGCCCGTCGCGTCACATCTATTTTTCTGCGTTTAACAAGTTCGTCCAACACGCGGGTCCTGGATGGAATTAGTTATTTTTTCTATGTTTTACGTTTCGTTTTAATTTCTCAGCAACGAGCGTGCGTGATTCAAAGATTTTATGTCTGCTTTTCGCTCGGCGTTATTTTTTTCCCGTTTTTATTTATTTTGTTTTTACGAGTTTTTCCGGTGTTGGTGGTCGCTGACAATGGTATAGTATTGCTACTACTTAATACAGTTTTATGACAACCCTTGCAACGCATGGGCTTAATACTAGTAAAGATTGTATTAGAAGATAAATATAAATATAGAGATATAGTTATAGTTATAGATAAACGTCAACTTAAAATATGGGCTAACTTGATAAATTATTTTAAAACTTGTAACTTTTAAGATATAAATAAACATAGATATATGACGGGAAAACTAAAAAGTAGATGCCTCTTATATTGACGTGTGTCCATCAATTAGTTTCTTTTATTATATGTACTAGCGGTAAGACCCGTGTGCAAACACGAGTCGTTTCTTAAAAAACCATGCATAACACATATTGATAGAACATATAGATACATTGCAACATTCGGAGATTTAAATATATATATATATATAAGTTAAATATTAATTCTTTTGATTTAAATTAATTGGGTTGATGAGAGAGTTATAACCTTCTAAATTATTAAATGGTATTTACATCAAATTAATTGATATATGTGGGTCTTCTCATTCAAGAAAGAAAACACTTGATTTGAATTTGTGTATCTTGAATTCTTTTTTTTGTCATATAAGGAAAAGAATAAATAATATATATATTAGTTGACTTTCAAAGTTTCCATCTGGTATACAACTTGGTATGCCATACGCCACATCTTCAGTTCAAAATTATATCTCTAATCTCCATACCATCCCTGTTGAACAGTTTTTACTGAAAAAATATGAGATTTATTTCAATCCAAGTATCACATTTAACCAACCTCAGTAACTTAATAAAGCCCTTGACCCACTCAATTTCTTGTTTCAGTTTCTCTATGTTTTGGTTGTTCCGTCCCCACCTCTCGTAATTCGACCACATTGACGCCACCGCCGCACCGCCCATCGTATCCCGTCGTAACCAACTTTGTTCGTCGGAATTTTCCATCTTACCAATGGTTCCGTCACTTTAGTTCTCCGATCAGATCAGGTACCAAGTTATCGCCCCCCTTCGTCTTGTTTTTGTTAACGTGATAAATAAATTTCCGCATAACGCTAGTCCGTTGTGTTCAGGCTGCAACCATTGCTGCTTCTCGACTTGTTTCTGTTCGAAACTTTAGTCCTTGGTGTTGGTTAGCTTCGTTTTGCAATTAAGGTACCGAATCAAATCCCATTCTACGGTAAAAGTTATGGTTTCGTTTCGATCGTTCCGGCAACTAAAGTTCTTATTATTTAATATAACCCGAGTAAAGATCTAAAAGTTTTGATAATGTTTGTTGATTCATAATCCGGTTAGCATATAAAGAGAACAGTTATAGCCTCCTGTATAGTTTTTGTAGGTGTTTTACTTTGTGAATTTAAATTGGAAACTCATAAATATTTATTCACTAATTACATGCTTTTGCATTGGAGTTGTGAGGGATCCACGAAGAATTCATTTAAGTCAATAGGTATTTGACATTTAGGAATTTAGTTTATAGATAATTTATTAAATGACTATAATGACTTTTAGAAATTTAAATTATAAATACTAATGCCAATTAAATTCTTTAATTCCTAAACTACTTTTGGAATAGTCACTAGTTTTAACTCATTATAATAATTAGTCAAGAGTTGTAAGGTCTTTGTCGCCGGACAATCGTTGAGTCATAGAATCATCTAGCCGAATTAATATTTGTAATTTAATAATGAAAATATAGGTTCACGTACTATTTGAGGACGACTTGATTATTTTTGTTTTGTTTGCTAATAAGGTACAGATTCGTGACCCTTTACATCGTAATATACTTTTATTTTCTGTTACTCGTTGGTACGGATTCTGTTTTCTTTTCATCGTAATATACTTTTATTTTTCGTTAATCCGTTTCTTTTCATCGTAGTATACTTTTATTTTTCGTTACTCGTTGGTACGGATTCTTGTTCTTGACATCATAGTATTGTTATTCAAGTCCGTTACTTTGTAGTACGGATGTTTTCGCCAGTAGTTTCTGTTTCGTATTGTTATATGACTAGTGTATATTGTAGCATGCAATAGACCTTATACCTTGTGCTCATTATTGCATGTTCCCTTTAGACTAACGTCAAGATATATTTATTTTTATACGGCTTTGTACTCTGTCACCCGAGCAATTATAAGTTACTTGTCGTTGGGGCATCAACGACATGGCACTCATCGTGACGGTGTGTAACTAAAGTTCATGGCGTTTCTAGTTTGTGCTTGTGTAGCACATGGCCCCTAGAGGCGAATAGATCGATCTTAGCTCTAACTCCTGACTCTTGTTGAGATGGAATAATGTTTGTACGCCTACACGCACCATCTCGGCGCATGGACTATAGCCATGTATGCCTCAGTTTAGGCTCGTGGGTGCTTCTATATTACGTGACTTATTTTACTGTTACATGTTGTCACGTATGTCTTGTTTCTGTATAATATGTTTGATATGATTATATTCATCTGATTATGTTCAGTACCTGTTGTCTGTTCAGTATAAGTTTTGGGATTCAAGTTATGTAAGTATTTGTTTCAGTGCCATCTTTTAGATTTGCTTAGTATATGTACCGGTCCTTTTTGCTCTTCGCATACCTGCCACTACTTTACTGTTGATTTCTCCGTTACTGGGCAAATTTTTTGGCTCAGCCGTAGTTTCTTTCTTGTGTTTGTCTTATTTGTTTGACAGGTAATTTGGGAAACATGGGGAATACGTGAAGAGTGTCGTGAAGATAAAGATTTATTTTTATTTCGGTAATATAATGAATATGTAATTAGGGTCTTTTGTTTTCAACGTTATGGATTGGTTTAATTTTGATATCTGTATGAGTGACACGTCAACCTGTCCAGGTTGGGGTGTTACATACATGTATAGATATTGTACGAAAATGTGTTATCTATTATAGCTAAAAGACAACTATAAGTAAATATAAAAGATATTCAACAAACTTAATAAAAGATGTCTAACAAACTTAATAAAATTCATCAGTTACATATGATTATTTCCATTCTCTTATTAAAAAAAGAGAGTATCCACCCATTGACAATGTAAATTGTTATAAACATAAGTACATATAAAAGTTGTCTAACAAACTTAATAAAATCCGAATACAACTTAACTTTAACAAACATTAACTAAGAACATACGATCACCTGCCTAAACAACACACATCAAACCTCACTCAAGAATTTGTTACACAGCAACATGTCCTTTGCTACATGTTGTGATCTGGTTAAATATGCTACTGCAAACAATGTAACAGCTGCTGATCCAACAATCTCCCTATACAACAGATGATACGAAAACCCTTCTTTATTACTGATTTTTATTTCTCATCAACATCTCCCTGATTTGTCCTTTGAATTGTTGTTCAAAGTCCAGGGAGAACATGTCTTCTTCATCATCCCTTTCAAGTTGAAGGTCCAACAAATCTTGGAGATTGTATGCATTCAGATTATATGCATTATCCATTTTAATCTCTTCAACACTACCATCTGATCTGATCAAAGTCAATACTTGGGTTTTTTAGCATGACTTCCACTTTACTATTTTTGGATCAGTTGGTTTTCTTGGGCAAAGAATTATTGAAGATGAGTTTGGTGATTGTGGTCTGCTAACTAAATTTGCAATTGATTCAGACAAATCAGATGATGAGAGAAGGTTTTTCGTAGTAGTGATTTTTAGAGACAGAGCAACAGTTGTAGGATAGACTGGGTTTTGAAGAACATTTGAATGTTCAGCTCTAACTTCTTCCAGCTTTTTGAGGTCTCAACTATCTTCAGTTTAGACCATCTGGCAATGGATCTAACTGGACCATAACCAGCAGCCACAAGCTCTGCTCTCATTCTTTTAAACTTCAATACCTCATCTGAATTCACTGTTTTGACTTTCTTCCAATTAGGTGGAGTTGGCTTTACCAGAGGATCATTGTTCATTTTTGTGATTCTATCGATCTCTTCTCTAAGAGCATCTGCTGACCGGTTTTTGAATTGATCTTCAGTTGCCTTATATGGTTTATACTTCATAATGTGTGCAACATAAGCATCCCTGAGTTTCATCTGAAGTTCAGGCTTTACTGGCCTCTCAGACATGGATTTACTGACGTCTCTAGCATAGTCTTCAAGTTTTACGACTTTGCTAAGCTGAAATGATAAAAACCTCTGGTATTCCCTGTCATCCATCCCTATGCTTTTCTCCCTTGCTATAACCTCAGCCCGTGATACTTTTAATTTCAGATACTCATTGTGATACTTCTTATAGCCATAAAGAGATGGGAAGGATCTTTTAGATGGATCCTCTATTGTGAAGAATGAATCAATTTCAACTTTAACAATGACTAACTCCAGCGGATATTGAGCTTCCAGAGGAATGACTGATGGTAGTGTAGCAATTGTAAGAGATGAAATAGGTTCTCTGGGTGGAAATGACGAGCATGGACTGTTTTGAATGGAGGCAGATGATACAGGGATTGCTGATTTAATCTCCTCATCATCTTCTAACACAATATGAGTTTTTCTCATACGTGTGGAGATGATTTCTGGTGAAGGAGAATGTTTTGGTAGTGAAGATGAATGTATGGGAAATCTTTGTGACGTTGGAAGTGGTTGGATTGTGGTTGGTGTAGTGAAAATGATCATGGCAGATGTTTGACAAACTTCTGCTGAAACAACTGGTGTCTCAGCAGCTGTTTGGTAAACATCTGTTGATACTTTTGTGTTCCCAGCATCTATTGACAGAATGGGTGATGATGGTGTGGAAGCTATTTTCTCCCTCTTTTGTGGTGGTTTTTTTGGAGAAGGTTGGGATTTAGGTTGAGCAGGGGATACAATTTATGTAGGATTAGCTTTTGAATCTGGTGGCAACTTTCTCAGTGAATCTTTCTCCCCCTTTTTGGCATCATTATCATTATCATCATCTTTCTCAAAGATTGATGTAGAGGTGGAGCCAGTAAGTTTCAACATATGTTCCTTAATGTTCATAATGTCTGCTTGTGTGTCTTTATACCTGACATCAACCAAATTTCTGATAAATTCCAAACAGAAATTGCAGTTACTTTCAGCCAAATTCCTCTGAGCTTAAAGAATGGGTTGCATAGAATTCCAAAGCTCATTGGCAATTTCCTGTCTGGTAGGTTTACTTTTAAAAAGCTCTATCATCTGCTTAATCAATTCTTTCATTTCAGCAACATCTGTTTCAATGGTAGACACTCTAACCGTCAAATCCTTATAAGTTAATTCATCACCTACTTTAATAGGATGATCTGAATTCCCACCTGTAGTGGTTGTATTTGTTTTGATAATAGGAGAAGTCTCCATATCATCAGAAACAGATGCCCCTTTTTCTTGGTTCTGGGGATTTCCCACTGAAGCAGAGATTACAGTTGTAACCTCATCAGTGGTTGCCTTCAAGGGAGTCTTAATGATGTAACCACTGTCCAACTGATCACCAGTGGGTTCAACAGTTGTTGTGGCTGCTCCACTTGAACTACCACCAAGAGTTTCGTAATACTCAATGGGGATAACCTCCTCAACTGTTTGTAGGATAGCAGATTGAATTGGTTCAGACACAGTCATTTGTTGCGATCTACTCTCAGTAATGTGTGCATTAGAGGAACTGTTTTCTTTCTGAAATTCAGTTGCTTCAAACAGAGGTAATATTGTTGATGGAACTTGAGTCGAGGGTTGTGGTGTAGAAAGCGTGATTGCCTTGGGAGAGGGACTTTTAAACATACTTTCATATGAAAGGTCTACTTCATGTTGTGGTGTCCCTATGCTTACAACATGATCCTTTTGTGAGGATACATGAGGAGTTTGGATGGGTTGAGATCTTTCCAACAACTGTGAGGAAGTAGCAGCAGTGGTTTCAAGTGACATTTATGTTGTCACTGCATTAACCTCTGGGATCTCATTTTCTAGAGGAACCTTTTTATTTTATTTTGTTTGGTTTTGGTGGGCTTTTTGGATGTGACAGCTTTCTTTTTGCATTTTCCTGGTGTGTGTTTCACAACACCAGTTGTGGTGTCATGATCACCAGGAGCAGTTGGCTCAACAACAGAAGTTTGAGCAACTGATGCAGACACATCTAAAACAGGCTCATCCCCCTTTGTTTCCGTTGTTGAAACTTTTGACTCTTTATCCATAAGTTTAGTAAAAGTTTTACTTGTAAGACTATTTATTTGAAAAGGTACACCTTGTTCAAAATCTGTTTGTGACACTTGTTTTCGTAGGTAGTAGCTTAGAAGTCTTGGATAAAACAGAAAAGCATTACTACGAACACCTTTTTTCAAATTTTTCACTTTTTTTTTCACATTATTCAACAAATCAGAAAACAGTGCTTGTGATAAATTGTAATCAAATTTTTTTTGTTAAAATAACATAACCCAAATACTGAATGTTCAAAGGTATCTCATTAAATGCGGTGGTCTTGGCTGAGAGACAAGTTAAAAGAGTATGAAACAAAAATTTCATTGGCGGAGGGAAGTTTGGTTTGTAGATAGTAACTTCCTTTAATTGTGCATCATACCCTCTTTCAATGAACTCTGTATGAAGTTCAAGTTTTTCAAAGTTGGTCTTACCTCCCAAGTCGTCCAATGCAAATGTAGTGGAAATTGTAAAGGGAGAAATTCGTACCACACTTTCCCCGACCTTAGATGTGATGGCAACTGGATTATTATCTTCAGACTCTATTTGTGCATTAAACCAAAATTGTCGGAGTGTTTTTGTATGAACCGGAGCATCAGCAGTAAGAATTGATTTGTATTTTGATGACGTTAAAAGATCAATTATTGAGTGATAGCTAGTATTTTTGCTGGTTTTCTCGAAGATGGGGAGGTAGCTGTGAGGGTTTTTGATGTTCAGAGACATGATCGGAGAAGAAGGTGATTTGGGGATGAAACAGGGTTTAAGTTGGAGGGTTTTTAATATGTTGGAAACTGTTTTTGAGAATTTTGAATTCGAGATGGCAGTGATAGAACCTCGATTTAGGGATGAAACAACTTTTATATAGAGAGAAGAAGTGAATGCTGACGTGGCAGTAGTTACATATATTTGATGGCTAAGATCTGTCCATGTTAGAACCTCTCTTGCGACAACCGATGGCAGTTGTTTGGAAACCTCTGTTGGTCGTTGGGAACAGTGTGAGTCAAACAGTCATTAGATAAACAGAAGTTATGAGAACAGATGATAACTTTCAGTAGTTGTTTTATTTTTAGCTAACATCTGTCCACGTCAGAACCTCTGTTGTCATAATGGATGACAGTCTGCAGTATAGTAAATCAACAGTCATTAGGATAAACAGAAATTATGACAACAGACGATACCCTTTAGCAGTGGATGTATTTTTAGGCAAGCAGAAGTTTCAAAAACAGTTGTTTTCAATCGGTGTAACTCAACAGTCGTAAGTCTAAAATCTGCTATTAGCCCAACCACTGTTAGTATCAAATCCTCAGTTAAGCATTTTAAGATTGAATATCATCTGTTGTTCGTTAACATCTGTTGACCCATAGCAGACCTTTGCATCTTCAGACATTTATTCATCAGCAAATGCTCTCTTTTGACAGACTTTAGCTACAACACACCTTTTATAACAGCAAAATATACCGTAAATTCTTCCAAAAAACTGTTATTGATAAACAAAATTATATAATAATACTTAGGAATGACTGAAATAATTAAAATAAATATGCGACAACAAAGATTAATAGTATTAAAATTTATTCATTTAGTCAACAGTGGTAAGTCAACAGTCGTTAGCATACACAGTTGTTTCATCATCAACAGATGTTCTTTTTTACCAAACTTTAACTACAACAGACCTTTTACAACTCTAATTATTGACTCTCTGTAATTTGCAGGAGCACAGATTCTTCAAAAAACTACTATCAATGATCAAATTCTAAACATTTGTTTTATCTTTGCACTCATCTGTTCACCATCAAACCAACCCTTGATACTATTAAACCTCTGTTGACTTACCAAACATATGTTTAGACACAATTCAACATCCACATAATCTGTTCACCATCAAACCAACCCTTGATACTATTAAACCTCTGTTGACTTACCAAACAGATGTTCAGACACAATTCAACATCCACATAATCTGTTCACCATCAAACCAACCCTTGATACTATTAAACCTCTGTTGACTTACCAAACAGATGTCCAGACACAATTCAACATCCACATAATCTGTTCACCATCAAACCAACACTTGATACTATTAAACCTCTGTTGACTTACCAAACAGATGTTCAGACACAATTCAACATCAACATAATCTGTTCACCATCAAACCAACCCTTGATACTATTAAACCTCTGTTGACTTACCAAATAGATGTTCAGACACAATTCAACATCAACATAATCTAAATCTAAATCAAACTCAAACACTAAATAAGTAACACTAAATAAGTAAAACTAAAACACAACATAGATTCATAAGATTAAAATTTATTCATTTATTCATAAAAATAAAAGTCCAATAATTATATAACATACGGAACAACATTAAAGTTCAAATCTAACAATAACAACAAGAATTAAGAAACTTTAGCTTCAACTCCATCGATTGCTTAACCTCTCGATGTATGTCCTTCAGCATCGCCATGAACTCCACGTCTCTATCACTGCACTCTATATTACTGACAACACAAAGCTCACGAACGGAAGTTGAAGGCATCCGCATAAGATCTCTGGAAACCTGCTCTCTCGTGACCAGGCCAACTTGCAATCCATCAAAACATCTCTTCAGCTCTTGAAGAGTAGCCCTATCTTCATACACATGTTCCTCGATTTGCCTGACAAAACGCTGCTTTAAATCATCTGATTTTACAGAAGTGAATGACGCCATTTGAATAAACTATATTACTCGACTTTCCTGAAAGTATGATATCTTCGTAGGAAAACGTGATGAAAAACAGGTGAAGTGACTATGGGTTTATATACTGAAATATGTAACAGTGAAAACGTGTAGATTTAATATAAACATATTAATGTATATTTCAAAGCAGTAGTCTTTTAATGCAAAAACCTTTTCAAACCACAACTTTTATGGGAAAACTATAAAATTAAATACCAAGAGACCCCAGGGACCAAATTTCGAAGTTCAAAGAACAAAAGCAGATTATGACAATTATAATTAACCTCTTCATTTACCATGTATACGCGTTTTTAAACTCTATAAAGGACCGATGATTACTTTTGATTCAAAACATCAACAAATTGTCCTACAAATCACCTTCTGTCAAAAATTGTTCCAAATCAGAAAGACCAACAAAAAATCTACATGGCAGACTTCAACTTCTACCACTGGTCAGACACCAACGATGTTAAAACACAATTCTCGATGTGGTCACTCAAAGAACAAAGAACAGACGAAGAACTAAACAGGAAAGTCGACATAATCAATGACACTAATTACAACAAAACCTGGAACAGCATAGCATTGCTCGATGACGTCCTCCACTCTCCTCCATCAGAGTTCCAGAAGAATGCAGAAGAGTTTATGACACAACTTCTAAAACATGATCAAAAAATCCGCAACATGCTAACTGACCTGAAATTCAAAAGAGAGCATGAAATCACATGGAGAAAGGCCAGAGTCTATGAAATCCTAGCAAGTGTTAACTCTAGCGTGTAATACTTTATAAATATTTCATTAAATTTCTATTTTTCTATGTAGTAGTTCATTTTAATAATATCAACATGCATCTTAACATATTCTAAAATGTCAGTGTCAATAAAAACTCTCAACATCATCAACAGTTAATCAAAATAAGAAACAAATCTAAAATGCAAAGGTCTCCTCTCAACTGTTATAGCACATCTGACTTTTCACGATATTGCACGAATCTATACTTTCTATAAAAGAAGAAAATATTACTGACGCAAGAAAACCTGACTTTCGATTTAAAGAAAATCGAACAATGCAACTCTCCCATCAGAGAAGGTAGCACATGCAACTTTTCACGATGTTGCAATGATACTGCAACATCGATATTGAAAGGTTGATGTGTGATGGGAAGCTTCATTGAAACGACGATGCTAGAACAATGATACTGGAACGATAACATGTAAACAGAATCAACAAACATTCGAACAAATAAGTGTAATCGGAGATTAGCGGCTGAATCACGACAAAGATACATTTGAGAGAGAGAGATACACTCGCAGATATGAGGGAGAGTGATTTGAATGTGGAGCCAGATTCGTATATCTTATTTATAGGATTAGAATATATGGTTTGAATTTTGAATGTGGGGCCATAATTTTGAATCTGGACAGAGGTTTATTAGGAACAGAGGTTTGTTTATAAAATGTTGAGAGCAAGGGTTTAGACAAAATTTTAAATGATTTTTATATTAGGCTTTATGATGTAAAAATGACATAAGAAAAGCCTTGTTGGACAGACTCTCCAGCTAACACATCAGCTTTTCTTATGTCACTCAGATTTCTTCTTTTATAGAAAGTATAGATAGATTCGGTTACAAATATATAAAAAATGACAATCATAATATGTAGTTAATAAAAGATAGCTTTAATTGACTTGGTCTATGTGTCCATTTTTTTAATCTCAAAACAATTCCAGAATCAAAAGCAATACGTTTCTTGTAAAACACGCATGATTATCCTAATTATAATTATGGTTTCATGCAGGGTCGTAGCTTTCAAGGGGCCAGGTGCGTCCGACCATTCGAACTTTTCGACCAGTAGTGTTATGTATGTACGTTTCGTATAGAATTTTTTAGGTATAGACGTTTTCGACCCCCCGGTTTATAAAAAAATTTACTTGTATAGAATTTTTAGGTTTAGTGACTTTCGACCCCCCGATGGAAATTTTCAAGCTACGCCACTGGTTTCATGCATATTCAATGTAGACGAATTAGGCTTTAAATATAGGGACAACAATGACACACTTCGTAATTAAGTTGTGTACTATCATGAAGCTTCAAGGCTTTGAGAAAGATCTAGAAAGCTCCACATGTTTCAAGACTCCAATGATGAGCTTTCCTTAGATTCCCTTGGCATTTTTTGAGCCGCGGCTCACCTTCGATTGGAACATCCAACACATCGATGGATAAATATGATGCCGGAGATGCGATTTCTCAATCCTCAACGAGCACTAATTCACAATCCATATATTAGGCCAGCCGAAGGTTATCGATGGAATCAATGTTCATTCTAGATAGTCATGACCTAGTGGTGTGGTGAACTGCCTTTCACAAAATGGTTTGCGTTCTAGAAACTGATTTAGGTTATTAAAAAAATATGATTTCTGTAACGCTATTCACATCCGCTAGTTTAACTAGCGAATCATCAAGAATTAAAACAAGTTTAAAAAATTGACAAGGGGCCATCTAAAAAATAAAAAAAATAAATAAATAAATAAAATTTGAAGTAATTGACCAAAACACATGTATATGTATATAAACTAGTTTTTGCCCCGCCCACGTTGCGGGGCAATAAGGCAAATATTTCTCTCTCATAACATGTATGTCTGTACAGAGGGCAAAATCGGAATTATATTTTGAACAGGAGGCGAAATCATCATTTTAAACTGAGGGCAAAATCATAATTTTGAGCTAGGGGGGAAATATAATTTTATTTTGAACTGTGGGAAAAACGTAACTTTGAGCTGAGGGCAGAATCGTAATTTTGAGCTAAAGGAAAAAACAACATTTTATTTTTAACTGGGGGCAAAACCGTAATTTTAAACGGAGGGCGAAACTGTAATTTTAAACTGGGAACAAAATTAAAAAAAAAAGTTTTTGAACCGAGGGCAAAAGCGTATTTTGAGCTAGGGCAAAATTATAATTTTATTTTGAGTTGGGGGCAAAAAACGTAATTTTAAACGAATGACGAAAGCGTAATTTTAAACTGGGAATAAAATGAAATAAAAAATGAGTTGGTTCAATAGGGAAGTGACAGGCAGCTAATAATTTTGAGCTAGGGGAAATCATAATTTTATTTTGAACTGGAGGAAAAAACGTAATTTTGAGCTGAGGGCAGAATCGTAATTTTGAGCTAGAGGGAAAAACATCATTTTATTTTGAGCTGGGGCAAAAACGTAATTTTAAACGGAGGGCGAAACCGTAATCTTAAACTGGGAACAAAATTAAAAATGAGTTTTTGAATCGAGGGCAAAAGCGTAATTTTGAGCTAAGGGCGGGGCGAAAACGTAATTTTAGCTAGGGGCAAAATTATAATTTTATTTTTTAACTGGGGGCAAAACCGTAATTTTTAACGAAGGACGAAAGCGTAATTTTAAGCTTTGATTAAAATTAAATTAAAAATAGGTTGATTCAATAGGGGAGTGCTATTCCCCCAACCTTGGAAATGTATATGTTGGAAATGGAAATGGGAGTAAATATTGGAATGGGGTGGAACATACAAGAACTTGCCTTTTCATTGTGTTAATAAGGCTATGAGGTGTGGATGGAGCCCCATGGGGCTTTATCAAGTTCACATAGGATACACGTTAGCCATGGAGCCCCCCTTTAATTTGGAGGGTGTGGATGGAGCCAGTGGCGGAGCTTGACCACAAGTTTCGAGGGGGCGTAAAGTGATGGGACTCAATTTTTTTTCCTATCATTATGTTTTGGGTCGGTCGGGTTGGCTATTCGATTCAAGTTGGGTCAAATAATAATGGTTCCAAATAAAACAAAGTGTATATTTACCAAGCTACCCATCATTTATATACAAAGTTTATAAATATTTAGGATATACAATTTAGGAAAAATAATCGGGGGGGGGGGGGGGGGGCGATCCTATATAATTTTAAAATTTTCGGACGAAAAATCGGAACTTATACACTTCTAACCAAAACATTGGGGTGGGCGGGTGCACCCCCGGGCACCCACAATACTTCGCCACTGGATGGAGCCCCTATTAAACAAAATTAAAAAAAAAACATTTGATTGGTTTAAAACTAGTGGGCCCCACCGGAATATGTGCATATGGGCGCTACCGGGTGTTACCATGATGGAGCCCCATCAATGGCGCCCCCCTCTTCACTTGCAGGGTGTGGTGATGGATGGTGACGTGGCGGGGATGGAGCCCCATGGAGCCCCCACACCTCATAACCTAATGGTATGGATATAGTTTCATAGAAAATGTAACCAACGTAAACCATAAAATGACTTGATGAACCAACCATATTTGACTATACAGTTTTTATTTTCTTTTTGATTGACTATACATATAAGATGTTTGTGAAGAACAAACCTTAATGATCGGTATCTTTTGAATCCGAAAAAAGGATAGAACGAAGCTCGGAAGGGATGTCCTCATATTGGTTCGGATTAATCATTTTAACTCTAAATATGCTTTCTTAGAACGACTAACACGCACAAACATGCTATAATCTTACTCATAACTCTACTCATAACTCTACACCAATGTACATTATGAAACTCGAACCTGGTAAGAAGGAATATCACTATACACAAATTAATTATTTTAGGCTAGAGAGCCTTTGGCAATCTTTAAAACAGTGACTTTTAGATTTTCTAGCAAAAATACATTACAAATATACTCTAGAGAATTTAACCATTTCACACCGTCATAAATAAGAAGACAAGAGATTTAACGTCTGCATTAAAAAATGGTCCATTTGAAAAACCAAAACCTTTACAATATGAGAAGGACATCCCTGTTGGCGGCTATGGCAAGCGAGAAATAAGAAACTTTTCGAGGAAGTTCAGGTCAAATTTGAGAAGATCATGGGCGACTTAAAATCTTTCAGCTATCTTTGGATTTCAAATAGGGCCAAGGCTATTAGAATTGATTGGGATAAGTGGAAATGTTATGTCGTGTAATTTGTTTGTTTTGTTGTTTTGCCTTCCGCACAGCTTGCTGGAGGCCCGTTTTTTAATGAAAGTCGCCGTTCAAAAAAAATCTACTTCCTACTCCTAAACTATACCAAGAAAAAATTGTATTGCATATCAAGATTTGAATCCTTATCTTCTAATTAGAAAGTCGAGCAAGGCTTGAATCCACTAAGGATGGAATAGGTGTGAAATATTTATCTGTTAAAAAAAAGAAAAAAAAAGACAAGGCTTGAATGGCTTACAAAATATTAAATAAATGAGAGTAAATTGATGTGTATTTTTTTTGTTTATGCTTAAAAAAATATATCGGCTATATTAATTTACAACAACACTATCCGTGTAATTGCTAATTGCAAGTATCACTCCATAAAACTAAGCCCAATGGTTTAGGGCCCAAGTTAAGTGAAGACTATTCAAACATTATGTCTAACAAGTCCATGGGCTCCATTTTTTGGGTCACTTAAATAACTCCTTTTTTTTTTTTGTTTCGGTCATAATCAGTTATACATAATTTAATAAAATTTCAAAAAAAAAAAAAAAAAAAAAACAATCTTAACACATAGAAATAATCATACATTGAGAACTGAGCCTTAAAAAGTGACAAATAGGGATTTCTTCGTATTAGCTGTTTATGGAGACTTTGGTTGGTTCGAAAGGAAAAGGAGTTCAATGCGAACATGATGCCGGTTCAAAGTATCGTAGAAATCATAAAGGAGGAGACGTTTTGTTGAGTTAAATGTAGAGTTGCACGTGAGTTGGATTGGAAGACATGGTAAGATTTTGACATTTTTGTATGATTGTCTCGTTTGTTTTTAAAACTTTTGTTCTTTAGCTTCTGGTTGGCCGCTATATTAATATACAGTCATTGTCGTTCAAAAAAAGGGGTTTCTTCGTATTGTCAACATTGGATTAGGAAATGGGCCCGAATTTAGAAATTAGTAGCGAGCTTATCCTATTTTGGAACTTAACAACCTAAAACTTATATATAAATAGAACGAGGCGTAAATTTCGGGGCCATTACTTGGTGGGTGCTCTAGGCAATTGCCTTGTCCGTTAAGCAGTAAAGCTGACCCTGCTGAGACCTAATCTTGTTTTGTAACCATAAGTTATTATAATATGAGTTTGATAATATAATTAAATTGAAAAAGGTTGTAGATTTGTAAACCTACTATTCTAATATCTAGAGGAATTAACAATATATTTCTCTCAAACATGTTTAATCCCACAGGTTTTATGGAAATCTTTATAGGTTTGAATATCTCTTTTAATTGCATGGTTATGGAAATCTTTATAGGTTTGAATATCTCTTTTAATTGCATGGAGATCGCTTTTGAAATTCAAAAATTTGATGGTACTTAGTCTAATCGGATAACTTAAAAAGAAAACAAGAACGAATATGTAAGTTCTTTTTCTGAAAACATGTACCGAAATTAATCAGATTAAAGACCTTTATATAGGAGATGGACCATCACAACATTGGACAAATAGTTACCATGAAGGCCAGTTGCTACTAATGGCCATTTGTCATTAATAGTGAGTCGCTACTAATGATCATTTTCCACTCATGAGACAAATTACTACCTATCAATGGTAACTTACTACTAATGGATACTAGTGATAATCAACTAAAACTGATAACTAGTTTCCTTAGAATTTTTCATCAATCAAAGAAATCCAAAATAATTCTAGTAGTATTTTAATAAGGTAATTATTTTATTATCCACTATGGCCTCTACCCTTAGGCGGGAGGGTGTGGAGGGCGCCACCCCTGCCACCTCACCTCCGATAGCCCGGAGGGGCGCCATCACCCATACCCAGCCAATTAAAAAGGGGCACCATGGTTCATCCGCCACCGTGGTAACGAGGAAGAAAGTGTGTGCAAGTGGGGCCCACATAATTTCATCCAATAAAATCTATTTTTTTTTTAAATTTTGTTTAATATGGGGTTTTATACCATACCAAGCAAGTTAAAGGGCCTTTATTCAATGACGTGGCGTGATAAAGCCCCTAGGGGCTTTGTCCCACACCCTCCAGCCTTAGGGTCTGTTTGGTTCGCATATTTTTTTTTTTATTGAAATTGAAATTCATAAAGGGAATTTGAATTTGATGGAATTGGAATTAATTCTAATAGAATTTTGTATTGTGTTTAATTCATAAATTGATAAATAGAACTGTAATGGTTAAAAACAAAAAAAAAAAGAAAAATTTGCTATCATCTCTTTTTGAAATAGTTAAGAATGAAAATATGGGGATATTTTTGTGATTGAAAAACATTCCAATCAAAAATTTAGAATTTCTTTTTAAATAGGAAGGATTGTTAAATTCATTTGATTGATGTGATTTAGTGGAATATTTTCTAATTATATTTTTATTAAGACTATGGGGTATGGGGCGGAGGTTGGGTACAAACGCCCACGTCACCACCCCGGGTGGGCTTGGGTTTCGGCGTGGCCCCTTGGGCGGAGGTTTCAGCCCGGGCGTTGGGCGGGGCTACGAACATGACATGGCGGAACCTCGTTGGCCAAGACTACTAGCTGTTTGGGATAGCCGTTGGGCTAGCCGTTGGGCATGAATTAAAAAAAAAACTTTTTTCCTATATAAATACCCTAACATATTTAACATTTTTCTCACACAATATCAAACACATAAAACACAATCTTGCCATGAGTTCTTCAAGTTCAAGTGAATCGTCATCATCATCTGACGATGGTGCGGACATATTTCTACAAACGATCGCGACGGTGGTGAAAGCTATCGTGGAAGATGATGAGGAAGAGACTTCGAAACCTAAACGGAGGAGGTACATCGCTCGTGAACGGCACACCGCTAACAATTTGTTGGTAAGCGATTATTTCTCAGCCGAACCTAAGTATGATGAAAAAAATGTTTAGGCGTCGTTTTCGTATGAGTAGAAACTTATTTTTAAGGATATCTAGGGATCTTGAGGAGAAGTATGTTTTTTTCCAACAAAAATCGGATGTAACCGGGCAATTAGGATTTAGTACGTGGCAAAAGGTCACGGCCGCACTTAGACAGTTAGCGTACGACAATAATTCAGACATTATGGATGACTATTTAAAAATGTCTGCACGTGTAGCTAGAGAAAGTCTTCACAACTTTTGTTCGTGTATTTTAGAACTTTATAAGAAAATATATTTGAGAAAGCCGTCGTTCGGTGACATGCAACAAATATTGGAACATCACGCCGATTTATCATGGGCTACCCGGGATGATAGGTAGTTTAGATTGTATGAAATGGCCTTGGGAACTTTGTCCAACCGCATGGCAAGGCGCTCACACGAGTGAATATCACGGGATGCCAGCCATCATGCTTGAAGCGGTTGCGTCCCAAGATCTTTGGATATGGCATGCGTTCTTCGGTATGCCAGGTTCACACAACGATATTACCATCATAAACCACTCGCCCCTTTTCAATGATCGGGTAAATGGTATAGGACCCAAAGGAAGTTTCTTTGTAAACGGGGTTGAGTACGTGTATGGGTACTACCTAGTTGATGGGATTTACCCGGAGTGGGGGGTTTTCGTAAAATCGTTCACAAAACACGGTACCCTAGATCCAAAGAGATTAAAGTTTAACAGGGTCCAAATGGCTGCACGTAAAGACATCGAGCGAGCGTACGGTGTTTTGAAGAAAAGGTGGCGAATATTGGCAATGCCTTGTCGACTATGGGACAAGGATCAGATTGGAAACGTGATGTACGCATGTATCATTCTTCACAACATGATTTTGGAGGATGAAGGTAGAGCGGTCGTTACCGGCTATGATGACGATGACCCCCAACCAGATAACGTAACAGTTACAGACGAAGATAAATCAACAAATGAATTTTTAATCAAGCCAAGAGATATACATCACAACCTTCGATCTGATTTGGTGGATCATCTTTCAACGATTCCTGGGTTCAAAACCGACAAAGACGACGATTCAAACGAAGAATGATTGTTTTTATTTTGATACTATGTTTTTTATAATTATTATTTATGTTTATGTAGTTTTTAATGGTTTATATATATATATATATATATATATATATATATATATTTAAAAAAAAGTATAATGATGTGGCTTGGCCACGCCACCCCAGCCACGCCCACCATACCCCTATGAAATTGAGTTTCGGTATTGGGTGCCCCATAATCCACGTGGACGCACCAAACCCCACCATACCTGTCGCAACCCCCGCCCCCTATCTGTCCCGGGAACGGGCGGCCGCGAACTCAGTGGTGGTGGTATCGATATTTATTAATTTGGCAGCGGAAATTACATCAGGACCGTAGTTAGGAAATATTTTATCAGAGTAAAACACCACATTTTATATAAATAATCATAATGGGATGAAATCCAAGTTTTTTATTACAAACTGATTTTTAGGGATAAATCCCATTTTATTGAAATAAAACGCCTTCTTTATTTAGGTAACTTTTATAGCCACTTTTCCAAGCCTTCAGTGCTATCCAGATGGATTCTAATTGGCTTTCACATTGTGTTACCTGAAACGCATTTTAAAAACATTTGTCAGTGGAAAATACTGGTGAGTGAATCCCAATTTAATCAAGAAATATTAATTTAATTTAAACAGTATTGTGGGCGATTACAATGTTTATATCTACCCAATTACTCATTCAGTACTGTCAATCCTGACTGGTGGGTCATATTACACATTGGCTAACTCTTCGTCCAATGGTAACGTGTTCCACATTTTGTATATAAAACCCCAACATACCGGCAGTAATCGTAGAATTACAAAGACTCAATCTGATGCGGGATCGGAATGAAGTTATCCGAAGATTTGAATTCTATTTTATTTTAATTATCATATCTTTTAATTATTTGAATTTCGATTTCCTTATCTTTTTATATTTAGTTTCCTTTTGAATTATATGATATAAATAGGATCTTAGGGTTCATTGTTACATAGTTTTTGATTGAATTTTATAAAAAAAGAACTTTGTTCTTGAACCCTTTGGTTCGTTTATCTGTCTTTGATTAGTCAATTGTTCTTGAGCCATTTGATTGCACGCAAAACTGCATCAGGTGGTATCAGAGCTTTGGTTTTCAAATGGCTCTACGTGAAGGCGAGTGTTTTCTTGTTCGAAGAGTCGCCGACCGAGGCATCGACAAGAACATTGGTGGTTCACGTGCTCCTAGAGAAGATCGACGCCCTGTTCGTAGAACCGCCAACCGAGGCAACGACAGAGTTGATTCTGATTCATGGGATCTAAAGATCAAACGGCTCCGACAACGAGTCCGAGATCTTGAAGAGATCAAACGGCTCAGACAACGAGTCCGGGATCTTGAAGAGATCAAACGGCTCCGCCAAAGAGTCCGAGATCTTGAGTTACGACGGGAGATGCGTGTTAAGGAAACCGAATCGGGAACCATCGTCCGGGACGATGTGAACGAGGAAGAGGAGCATCCTTTCTGCCATCCCCACCCCTGGTTCTACGAACCAATCTATCAAGAGATTTTGTCGGAAGAGAAACCCCAATTCGATGAAGACGGGATTGAACCCGATGAAGAAGAATGTTCGTTGGTGCAAACGCTTCTTGACGGGATTACTAGTCGAGATGATGAGCTCGTGAAAGAAAGTAATGATCATGAGTATCCAGATGGCTTGTCAGGTATATTTGAATTTTTGTATAAAGATGTGGTTGTTAACGGTGGTTCTATGGTCGCCGCTGGTGATGCGTTTCTCTTAGATGACATAAAAACCTCGCCAGATGATTTGAAATGTGGGAATATTATGGATTGCATCACGTTATCTTCTCCTAAGAAGTTGGGAATTCAAATCGGAAGTGATTTGATAATTGATAAAAAAGTCTCAATTTTCATTGGTAAAGATATCATGCATGATATGCATAATAATGTGCACGCTATGGTTAAATGTATGCTTGTGGATATGGCACGTGTACAATGTACTGTCGAATCATGTGGCCTAGGTTCTTATCCAAATAATGCTAATGGGTTGGTAGTTGATTATACTAAGCCCACAAAAAAGTATATTAATCCACCAACAAGGATTCCTGATGGGTCTTGTAATTCACCATGTGTTCATGATCTACAAATGGTTGTGGACCAACATACTAGTGTTGATAAAGAAAGAAGCGGTGGTGAGCTTACGTTACCACTAGGCTCAACAAATAATTACGATCAACAAGAATGGCGCAACGCTCCCTTTGATCCAGGTGGTACAGGTCTCAAGTCACGCGAGATGACCCGTGAAGTTGTTCAATTTGGACGGGTTGTAATAGTCATAATTCGGAATCGTGTTGATGTTCCTTTTGATCCCGGTGGCTTTGCTCCGATAGCAAAACTCGAGGACGAGTTTTTTTCGAAGACGGGGAGTATGATGCGGGATCGGAATGAAGTTATCCGAAGATTTGAATTCTATTTTATTTTAATTATCATATCTTTTAATTATTTGAATTTCGATTTCCTTATCTTTTTATATTTAGTTTCCTTTTGAATTATATGATATAAATAGGATCTTAGGGTTCATTGTTACATAGTTTTTGATTGAATTTTATAAAAAAAGAACTTTGTTCTTGAACCCTTTGGTTCGTTTATCAGTCTTTGATTAGTCAATTGTTCTTGAGCCATTTGATTGCACGCAAAACTGCATCAGGTTATCAGTCTTTGATTAGTCAATTGTTCTTGAGCCATTTGATTGCACGCAAAACTGCATCACAATCACTGCTAAATTGCATTGTAAAATGGTTAAGGTTTACAAAAAGGAGATTACTCACATTGCTGTCTTAGATTATCCTTTAGGGTTTCCTGGTGACAATCTATAATTTACACAAATGAACACGTGTTAGTATAATAATGTCACACCCTGAAATTATCAGAGCTGGCGTGATTGGACTGGTATCTTCATTGCACAGCGGAAGCAAATAATCTAAGTCTTTTAGAAATTGAACGCCCACTAAGTACTCGACTCCACATGGTTCTCATATTCCAACCGTGCCACAACTTTGAAAAGTAACCTGAGAAAGAAACATGCGAAAAATCAACATGAAGTTGAGCGAGTTCATAGTTTGTTTGTAAAAGATTTGAAATAAATCTTTTTGAATAACCGGTTTTTGAAGTATTGTTGAGAAAACGAAGTTGAAATCATTTTCTTGTCAAGTTATATGGAAACTTTGTATGAAAACATGGTATGTATCTTGTATAAATCAAGTCTTTCTGTACGTATCTTGTATAAATCAAGTATTTCTGTATGTATCTTGTATAAATCAAGTATTCTTGTATAAATCAAGTATTCTTGTATAAATCACGTATTCTTGTATAAATCAAGTATTCTTGTATAAATCACGTATTCTTGTATAAATCACGTATTTCTGTATGTATCAAGGTTGTTAATGGGTTGCAAGGCCATTAACATGTGACACGACATAGGAAGTCACCAAACCATAGGCATTTATCAAGTTTTTCTGAGACACAAAAGCACTACTTGGTACTCGTTCTCACCAAGAGTGTGGCTGCCCGAAACCCGTTAGATCTAACCTTTTGTTCTGCGGTCTAAGTATATTGTTGACTAATGGTGCTTATGGTACCCTATTCGTGACACGATTTCTCGTATCATTTCTTGTATTATTCCTTAAAACGCATCATACTTGGTACTCGTTCTCACCAAGTGTGCTTCTTGTATTCTTGTATTCTCGCATCATACTTGGTACTAGTTTTCACCAAGAGTGCTTCTTTTTATCATACCATTTGTAAACATTGTAATATTTGTAACATGTATTTCACCCCCGAAGTTATAAAACTGAAAACAGTTAAAAGAAAAGGGGGAGCATGAACTCACTGGGTTGTCTCGTTTGACGTACGCAGACCAACCTAGTCTCAATATTATCACTAGACGATCCCATTTGTTTTGTAAAAACCGGTATATTTAGTATGATCCGTTCGTAAACCATTTGAGTTCCTTGAAATCCATTCGTATCATGATTTAGAAATATGAGTTTTTGTTCGTTCAAAAACTTTGTATGTTCATGTAAAACGTGCATGTCTTTCCACCCCGAAAACATTTATAAAAATGTAAAACCGTAAAAAGGTGGGGTTATGAACGCACCTGAATATTCCTGTGCAAAGCCAGCTAAATACGACTTCGCAATGTCGTTTCCAAGACGAGGCTCGCTAGCGTGCATTCTACAATATTCCTAACATGGAATATCTAATAAGTTTCTAAATAAAAGCGGTAACTAACTACGTGTTACCGAGCTCTACCGAATCGTTAACTGAACGATTCGATGTAAGTTGTTAAGTTAATGGAAATGACTAAGTTAAACTTTGTCGCTCCGAGAAGTCGTTTGTGTATATAGGAATATTCGTATGAAAGTAATATATAATAAACTTGTATTATATATCGCGTTTCGTATGATCTTTGTCAAAATATTCGTATATGCCGTTTAGGCATATAAAATAAATATAAAAAGTTATATTTATTTTGCGAAAGTATCATCGAGTTGTTATGCGATGTTTGAAATAAATATAAAAACTATATTTATTTATAAAAGGATTCGAGTTTACGTTTGAAATAAATATAATAATATCTATATTTATTTTGTATAATAGTTTGCGTCGTCGTCGTTTTTGTAAGTTAATAAGTGTCCTTGTAAACAAATAGTCATTTATTTCTTGTTTTATAAAAATCGCTCGATATTAATAATTGTTGTTTTGCAATAAAGTATGTTTTGTTTTCGAATTTTATTGAAAAACGGGCAGAGTTTCCTCTGTTTTTGGACGCCCCCGACAACACAAGTTGTCGTTATTTTTATCAAACTTCAACAAGATTCAACAATGTATATGTATATAATCAATTTATATAAACAAGCTAATAAATAATCCGAATACTTTTAACAAACAATTCATTTGTTTAATCGGTTCGGGAGCTCAATTTCGCGTAAGTAAACAACCATTAAATATATAATAAACTATGAACGTGTCGTTATAATATACCAAATTCTCGCGTCGATTTGTTGACTTCGAGCCGGGGGTCTCTCTGGAAGCAGCCTCTCTATCCCTATGGATAGAGGAAAGGTCTGTCTACATCCCACCCTCCCCAGACCCTATAAATAGCTCTGCTATTCGTGGGACTTACTGGGTACGGTTGTTATTGTTGTTGTTGTTGTTGACCGGTGAATGAGTTGAACCATAACTGAATCAGTTGACTAGGTTGACCAACTTTGACTCGTACCCGAACCAAAAACTGGTGTTTGACCAGCTTTGACCTGTTTTGACTGAGCTCCAAACTGACCCGAACACTCGAATCAGGATCTGAGATGAACCAAAACCCCCCGAAGCTTAAAATCTGAGCTGAAATTAAAAACCCAAACAACTCACACCCATAACCGATCTGACCTGTGTTGCAAAACTTGAACCGGAATATAACCCGCCTGAAGAAAAACGATCCAAGCATCACCACCTCAGCTGTGTGGCTCCGGCCGCACCGTCGTCAGCCACCACAACCCATATACATCATTAATCATCATCTTCCACATCTCCTCGATCATCATCATCGGTCTTTAGACAAAACACCAACACCCTCTGTTAGGTGTGTCGTTTCCCCCAAAAACAAAATAAACAGAAGAATCAGAAAAAGACTAACCGAGTCGGAGGCCTACTGTCGCCGCCGTACCTCGCCACTGCTGCCGCCGGAGACACCCGCCGCCGTGAGTCACCCCCACCATCGCCGTCGAAGCTCCGCCGCCCGTCTGCCACCGCCACCGTCCCTCTCTGTCTTCACTCCTTCGATATATCTCTCTCTTCGTCTTGTCATCGCACCACCACCAAACGGCGGTGGTGGTGGTGGTGGTCGATACACCGAATAGAGAAGGGGGGCGGTGTGGTTAAAGGTGAAGAGGGAGGAGGTGGTTTAGGGGGGTGTGCTCGTCGGAAAAACAGACCGAGATCGGAGGAGGGGGTGTCGAGTGGGAGAGGAGGAGACAATTGGATGTTTGGCTTTGTATAATGGCTTGAGAATTTTGAGTTCTCTGTGTTTGTTGTTTTTGTTGCCTGGATACATGACCGAGAGAGAGGGAAAGACCCTTTTTTCTATTGTGTGTGATTATAGTAAGATGATGAAGGGTTTTTATAGAGAGTTGAGATTTTGTGAGGATTTTATAAAATTGTGTAAATCTTGTGCTGATCCTATAAATCTTGTTTAGATTTGTAAATCTTAATAAGATTTTATAGAGATTTGTATAGATTTTATAAGATATGTATAGATTTTGGAGGATTTGTAGAGATCTTTAAAGATCTTGACAAGATTTAATATATTAGGTGTAGGTTTAGGCTTGTGGGTTTTGGGCTTGGGCCCAGGGCCCACAAGCCCATCTCATGTGTTAGTGGCCCGTAATTCCTACGGGTCCCGATATCGTGACCCACACTCCATAAGCATAAAATATTCGTGTAACATCCATATTAGTCAGTGTTGTCAGTATTTCGTACGGTTTCAGTCCGTTGTCATTTGATGTTTCGCAGATTCCACGCGAATCTTCATACGCGTACTGTATAGCTGAACAAACGTTCCTGGGCACTCCAAGGGCCTGGTTAAGTTAATTAGCGTCGTAAACACTATTTATTATCGCGTAATCACCTGTTAATCACGTAATTAAGGGCGTAAATTACCTGTTGTCACAAATAACCCATTTTAACATTAGTAATACCCTCCCCGAGACGGCATTCCAACGACTACGTCGGGCAGAACCACGACAGCCGTTACGGAACCCTAGATCAATCGGGCAGCGTATCTAATACGTATCTAGGGGTTATAATACTTACAACGGAGCAGAACTTCGCTAATTAGGGGGGTATTATACCCGTGTATAATGCCTACACTTTAGATTTGAGAGAAAGAAATGAATTCTGAACGACGTAAACTGAAATCCTGAGGCCTCCTTATATAGGGCCTGCTTTTGGTCCTCTCGCGGCCCGCGTAAGGTATAGCCGAGAGGCTATATGCGGCCCGCGTCAACGCTGGTCAACAGCGTAGGTGATCCGGGTCATCTAGTAGGGTCGACATGTGTTGGGCCACGTGGCGGCCCAGGGTTCCGCCAGGTTTTACCTTGTCGCGGCCCGCGTAAGGGTTGAGGTGTGGCTTACGCGGCCCGCCTCAAACCCAAAAATCAGATTTTTAATTATTTTTAATAATATTTAAGGTATTCGGGGTCCGTTTTTGCGTATGGGGTGTATTTTAGGACATATTGGGATATTTTAAAATATATTGGGGTGCAGGAAAATATTCGAGAGGGTGTCGGATTAAATTTTAGGGTTGTTATATCCTCCCCACCTTGTTTTAGAGCTCGCCCTCGAGATCTACTGGAACAAGTGTGGATATTTCTTTTGCATTTCTGATTCAAGCTCCCATGTGTACTCTGGTCCTTTTTTGGAGTCCCATTTCACTTTGACCAGAACTAATCTCTTGTGCTTGAGGTTCTTGACTTTCCTGTATTCAATCTGTAGAGGCCTTTCTACAAACTTGAGTTGTTCATTTACCTCTATATCTTTAAGAGGTATTACAAGTGATTCATCGACTAAGCATTTCTTGAGATTGGATACATGAAATACATCATGTATTCCTGCCATTTCCTCTGGCAGTTGTAGCTGATAGGCTACAGGTCCTATTATTCTAATAATCTTAAAAGGTCCAATATATCTGGGACATAGCTTTCCCCTTTTTTATGAATCTTACCACTCCTTTCCAAGGAGAAACTTTTAACAATACTCGGTCCCCTACTTGAAATTCCAATGGTTTTCGCCTGTTGTCCGTATAACTTTTCTGTCGATCACGTGCTGCTTTTAGTCGTTCCTTGACTTGAATGATCTTGTCGGTTGTCTCCTGCACTATTTCAGGTCCAGATAGTTGCTTTTCCCCAATTTCTGCCCAACAGACTGGGGTTCGGCACTTTCGTCCATAAAGTGCTTCAAATGGTGCAGCATTTATACTTGTGTGATAACTATTATTATAAGAAAATTCTATCAATGGTAAATGATCGTCCCAATTACCCCCGAAATCAATTACACAAGCTCTAAGCATGTCCTCCATTGTCTGAATTGTCCTTTCGCTTTATCCGTCCGTTTGAGGATGATAAGCTGTGCTTAGATTTAACTTGGTTCCCATGGCTTTTTGGAAACTTGTCCAAAAATGAGAGGTAAAACGACTATCTCTGTCAGAAACAATTGATAAAGGTATTCCATGTAAAGAAACAATTTCATTTACATACAATTTAGCTAGCTGTTCCATACTAAAAGTTTCCTTCATTGGTAGGAAGTGAGCTGACTTGGTTAGTCTATCTACAATCACCCAGATTGTATCATTACCTTTTCTTGTTTTGGGTAATTTGGTAACAAAATCCATTGTTATCAATTCCCATTTCCATACTGGCATTTCTAACTGTTGTAACAAACCTGAGGGTTTTTGATGTTCAGCTTTAACTTGTGAGCAAGTTAAACATTTAGAAACATAGGTTGCTATGTCCTTTTTCATTCCTATCCACCAGAAATTCTTTCTTAAATCCTGATACATTTTATCACTTCTAGGATGCATCGTATATTTAGACTTATGGGTTTCTTCTAATATGTTATGACGTAGATTTCCTAATTTAGGTATCCACATTCTCTTTTCATGGAATCTCCAAATTCCATCTGTTCCTTGTTGTAATTCCTTAATCATACATTTTAGCTTTTCAGTATCTTCCTTGATTACTGATTCTTGTGCCTTTTTAATTTGTTCATTTAAATCTACTTTTAGATTTAATTTAAGAGAACGTACCCTTTTTGGCTTTTCGTAATACTTTCGGCTTAAAGCATCTGCCACTACATTTGCTTTTCCTTCATGATACTGGATATCACAATCATAATCACTAAGCATTTCCATCCAGCGTCTTTGTCTCATATTTAATTCCTTTTGTTAAAAAACATATCTTAAACTTTTATGATCAGTAATTATGGTAAACTTACTACCATAAAGATAATGTCTCCAAATTTTCAAAGCAAAAATTATTGCTCCTAATTCAAGATCATGGGTTGAATAATTCTCTTCATGATTCTTAAGTTGTCTAGAGGCGTAAGCTATAACCTTTTGGCGTTGCATTAACACACATCCATAACCTAATTTAGAAGCGTCACAATAAACTACTAAATCTTCAGTTCCTTCTGGTAACGCTAATATGGGTGCTTGGGTTAATCTTTGCTTAAGAATTCTAAAGGCTTCTTCTTGCTTTGGTCCCCATTCAAACTTAATGGATTTACAGGTTAACTTAGTTAAAGGAATGACTATTCTAGAAAAATCTCGAATAAATCTCCTATAATAACCGGCCAATCCTAAGAAACTTCTAACCTCGGTTGGTGACTCAGGGGTCTTCCAATTAGTAATTGCCTCGATTTTTGTTGGATCCACATGAATTCCTTCATGGTTTACTAAGTGTCCGAGAAATTGTACCTGTTCTAACCAAAATTCGCATTTTCAAAACTTAGCATAAAGTTTTTATTTTCTTAATAAACTTAAAAGTGCGTGCAAATGCCTTGCATGTTCTTCTTTACTTTTAGAGTAAATGAGAATATCATCTATAAAGACAATTATGAATTTATCCAAATATAGTTTACATATTCGGTTCATCATGTCCATAAATGCAGCTGGGGCATTGGTTAAACCAAATGGCATGACAGTAAATTCATAATGGCCATACCTTGTTCTGAAGGCGGTTTTAGGAATATCCTCTTCCTGTACCTTTAATTGATGATATCCTGATCTTAAATCGATTTTAGAGAAAAATCGAGCTCCTTGTAGTTGATCAAACAGATCATCGATTCTTAGTAATGGATACCGATTCTTAATCGTGACTTTGTTCAATTCACGGTAATCAATGCACATATGCATCAATCCGTCATTCTTTTTAACGAATAAAATCGGTGCTCCCCATGGCGATGAGCTTGGCTGTATGAATCCGTTTTCCAGCAATTCGTCTAATTGTTTCTTTAGTTCCTGCATTTCTGCGAGTGCCAAATGGTAAGGTGCTTTGGCAATTGGTGCTGTTCCTGGTATTAAGTTGTAACACCCCGAAAAAAAAATACAAAACTTTATATTAGAATTATAAAGTATAATAAATGAGAATTTACTAACTAGGAATTTTAACCTAGTTAGTTACAAGTCTAGAAATAGCTTATAATAGGGTTAAAAGCAACAAAACTATAAGTTGAACAAAGTAGAAGGGCCAAAGTTGTAAGAATTGAAACTATATTGTTAACTTTAATAAAAATCAAAACCAAACACCCATTTGAAGGTGTCTGGTCGCACAGGAGAAGGTCAGGGGCGATCCCCACTCTTCAAAACCCTAAAACTTCACTAAACTTGCAAATTGAAGGCTCAATCCAAGTTGAAATCGAAATTAAAGCATAGATTATTGATCCTCATCACAAGAGGATTACAAGGTATGTAAAATTTGATGAAAACTCTCAACTTGAAATTCTCATGAAATTGGGAAAATCTGAAATTATGGTTGCATGTGTATGTTATGATGATTTAGGAACAACTATAGTGTCTAGGGACAAACCCTAGACAAACACAAGCTGAAATCATGTGAAATTTTAGTGGAAACTATGAACACCATTGTAGGTGATTAGTGGGTTATGTGTAAATTGATGAACACTAGGAAATTGGGTGTTGTCCTAGTGTAATTTGACAATTATGAAGTGATTTCAGAAATGTAGAAGCTAACAATAATGTAAAATGTTGATTGATGTGAAATTAGGGCTAAGTGATAAGCTAGAAACTTGTCATATAATCATGTAAAAATCTGCCCTTAAAGTGTTTGTGAAAATGCCTCAAAGAAGGCTTAAAATTGAAATTTAAAGTTTAAACGCATAATTATGATGTTTCGGTGTATTATGCGATATAAGGTTTAAAGAGAGTTCTAAACATGTCTTAAATTGAACTCTATAGGAAAGGATACCGGAACGTCGAGTGGACAAACCGGTGGCGATTTGCGGTTGAAGGGCGTACACTAAGGTATGTAACTTGACCTGTTACATTTGATGATTAGTTGTTAAACTATGCGTTGTTGATTAAAAGTTGAGTTGATTGTAGTGACTTTGTTCGTTACTTAATTCCGTAAAATAAGTATTGGGTTGGAGTCGTTTGGTAGTCATCAAAATGGAGGATTCCATAGATGAACCAAACGGGTCAAATAATATACATTGTAGTAATAACTTTGTAAGTAGATAGAGATGGCGAAAATGGTCACGAGAGCACGAAGCCATAGATTTAGTAATGAAGTGCCAGTGATAATAAGCCCCGGAAGTTGGGTAATAAGCGCCTTCGGTTTTCTAGTTAAATGGTAACAAAATAAGTAGAGTTATAATGGGTTGATTAATTGCATAGCGACATTTAGTTGTTCGGTCCGTAAGTTAAATTTTCGGTATCGAATCTTTAATAGTTATGTCGGTAATGAATTTACAGACATATAGGAAGAAAAATCACTTATAACGGACTTACGAGTCAAAAGATATGCACATTTGAAGTTAAAATCTGAGTTTTCCGGAGCTGGCAGAAAATGCAGCTCACAAAACATAACCTGCTGGAAAACGTGATCCCCCGCGCCACGCGGAAGGGGACCTGAAATACTCCGCGACACGCGAGGGGTTCTCGCGGCCCGCGTAACCTCTCTCGCGGGGCGCGAGCGACCCTGATCCGGAAATTTTATTTGTTTTCAATTGTTTTGATGCTAGATTTCGATTATACGTGTTTTATTATTGTCAAAATTAACCCTTGATGTGATTTTGACATTAGGTGATGTTGGTGAACTTACGGATGGCGATCAAGCAAATGATGAAGAACCGAACACTACATTTTGAAGCTTCCGCAATGTTTTAAATCTTTAATAGACTTTGTGTGTGGGTTGTAAACAATTGTTAAACAACTTTTGAAACGTTTTAACTTAGTCGTTAGTTGACTAAGGTTGATGCTACTTATGAACTTCTTTAATGAAAGTCATGTTACTTAAGCAATATTTTATTCGAAATGGTATAATCTATTATTAAAATCACGTAAAATTAGACGGGTGTTACAAGTTGGTAATCAGAGCTTAAGGTTGTCAACAAAGTGTTTGGTTCAAGCTTGATCGATCGTCCGGTAAGAATTAACTTATTATGTTAATATATTATGTCTTATGTAAGGAATGAGAAACGAATCGATATGCATGGGAAGAGCGTGTTAACACACTCAAACCCGGAAAGTGCATTAAATGTGAACGGTTAAAGCAAGTTGGGAACTTGGCTAAACCGAAACAAAAGAAGTAATGTCATGAATGAAATGTTTAACGTTTGATGTAAACATTTCAGTTTCAAGATGTCGAAAGGGAGCAATAATGATCCGGTGCCGACAAGCACCGAACAAATGAAAGAAATAATTGCCGAGGAAGTAGGAAAGGCAATTGAAGGCAGTCTATCCGGGTTTATAGACAAGATTCAAAGCACGGTGTTGTCGCTCGTAGAAGAACGAGTTAAAAGGTTGGAGGATACTGTCAACCTTATGAAAGACAAAACTGGAGAACGTAAAGGGTGCTCATATAAGGAATTCATGGCGTGTAAACCGCCAATATATAACGGGGAAGTCGACCTGATAATTTGTCAAAGATGGTTGGGCGACATTGAAGGGGTGTTTGAAAGGACCCATTGCGACGGAAGCGATTTCGTTGCTTACGGAACGGGTCAGTTAAGAGGACAAGCCAAGGATTGGTGGGATAACAAAAAGAATGAAATAGGGGCCGAAGCGGCAAGGGCCATGACATGGGAAGAGTTTAAGATACCATTTCTTAAACATCATAGTCCTAAAGCGGTCATTAACAAAATCAAGGAAGAGTTCATGCAACTTAGGCATAAGGGAGAAACCATAGACAAGATCACGGCGATGTTTATGGATAAAATGAAGTTTAGTAGTGAATTGGTGACGAACGAAGAACATAAAATATACTACTACTACAATATGTTGAGCGCTGAATATAGGGAGTTTATGACTCCTTCAAAATACGAGACCCTTACCGAAATCATAAACGTTGCTCGGGAACGGGAAATCGAGTTGAAGAAACAAGTCGAAAGAGGTGAGAGAAGGGCACATGATGTGAATCCAAGCCCTACAAAGAAAGCCCGAACAGGAGAATCGGGAAAGAAGGTGGATGCTAAAGGTGGGTCGCCAAGTTGTAATGTGTGCGGGAAGGGACACAAGGGGGAATGTCGGTTCAAAGACAAGCCATGCCCCATATGTAATAAGACGGGGCACACGGCCTCGCTATGCCCGGGAAAAGTCTCTGTTTGCTACAAATGTTATCAACCCGGCCACAAAAAGTCCGAATGCCCGGACTTAGTTGGAAAGAGAGATGTTAAAGAATCTCCAACAGAAGCTCCTAAAGCGAAGGCTAGGTCCTTTCAACTTACTGCGGCTGAAGCGAAAACAGAGCCCGATGTGGTCTCAGGTATATTCACAATTAACTCAATTCCAGCACGTGTATTGTTTGATACGGGTGCGAATAAATCCTTCATTTCGCATGGATTTATTCGACATCCTTCATTTGTATTGACGAAATTATCTGTGCCCTTAGAAGTTGAAATAGGGGACAACAAAAGTTTTATAGTTTGTGATGTTTGTCGAGGCTGCAAATTAAGCATAGACGATGAGGAATACTTGATAGACCTAATCCCGATGTCAATGGGGGAATTTCAAGTAGTCGTTGGGATGGATTGGCTATCCCAGCACCATGCAAAAGTCGTGTGTTTTCGTAAAGAGATAAAACTAACATCTCCGAGCGGGAAACACGTCACCATTTATGGCGAAAAAGGAGGTAACCCCATAGTGTGCTCAATGTTGAAAGCTCACAAGCTTATGAAGCAAGGATGCAAGGCATTCATGATATACGCAAATGAGCCCGAGAAAGAATCACAGAAGATTGAAGATGTACCGGTAGTACGAGATTATGAAGATGTGTTTCCGGAGGATTTACCGGGGATACCGCCTGAACGGGAAGTAGAGTTCGGGATCGAATTGATTCCGGGCGCAAAACCCGTAGCTAAAGCACCGTACCGACTTGCGCCGTCGGAATTACAAGAGTTGATGTCCCAAATTCAAGACCTGCTTGACAAAGGATTTATAAGGCCGAGTGTGTCTCCTTGGGGCGCACCGGTACTGTTCATGAAAAAGAAAGACGGGAGCATGCGAATGTGTATCGATTACCGGGAGTTAAACAAACTCACGGTAAAGAACCGATACCCGCTTCCGAGGATAGATGATTTATTCGACCAATTACAAGGTGCGAACTGGTTTTCAAAAATTGACCTTAGATCTGGGTATCACCAACTAAAGGTCAAGGAAGAAGATGTGCCGAAGACGGCTTTCCGCACGAGATACGGACATTACGAATTCCTCGTGATGTCATTTGGGCTAACAAATGCACACGCGGCTTTCATGGACCTCATGAACCGGGTTTGCAAGCCAATGTTGGATAAGTCGGTCATCGTGTTTATCGATGATATTTTGGTGTATTCGAAAAGTGAAGCTGAACACGCACACCACTTACAAGAAGTGTTAGAGACACTTAGACGAGAAAGGCTGTATGCGAAATTCTCTAAGTGTGCCTTTTGGTTACGAGAGGTACAATTTCTTGGCCACGTCATAAGTGCCGACGGAGTATTGGTGGATCCGTCCAAGATCGAGGCTGTGTCAAAATGGAATCCCCCGAAGAACCCTTCGGAAATTAGAAGCTTTTTGGGGCTTGCGGGATACTATAGGAGATTCATTCAAGATTTCTCCAAGATTGCGTCACCGCTAACAAAGCTAACCCAAAAGAAAGAAAAGTTCATTTGGGGTGTCGATCAAGAAAAAGCGTTTCAAACGCTAAAAGAAAAGTTAACTCAAGCTCCGGTACTGACATTGCCGGACGGAGTCGAAGATATAGTGGTTTATTCGGATGCTTCACTATCGGGGCTCGGATGCGTTTTGATGCAACGGGGCAAGGTTATAGCTTATGCCTCGAGGCAATTGAAGATACACGAGAAGAAATATCTCACGCACGATCTTGAGTTGGCTGCGGTGGTATTTGCCTTAAAAATATGGAGGCACTACCTATATGGGGTAAAGTGCACCATATTCACCGATCACAAGAGCTTAAAATACTTCTTCGATCAGAAAGAGTTAAATATGCGACAAAGGAGATGGTTAGAAACGGTGAAAGATTTCGACTGTGAAATACATTACCACCCCGGAAAGGCAAATGTGGTAGCGGATGCTCTGAGCAGAAAAGCGGACTATGTCCCAATACGAGTAAGGTCGATGCAGCTCGTGGTGACCTCGGGTATACTTGAACGTATTCGAGAGGCGCAATTAGAAGCAGTAAAAGAGGAGAATTGGAAGAAGGAAAGAATAATCGGTCAGTTGAAAGATTTGACGGATGGGAATAACGGGTTGAAGACTCGATCCGGGAGAATATGGGTTCCAAATACTTGTGGGGTGAAGGCGCTTCTACTTGATGAAGCTCATAAATCCCGATATTCAATTCATCCGGGAGCAACCAAAATGTACAATGATTTAAAGCAAAACTATTGGTGGCCCGGGATGAAAAGAGATGTGGTGAAGTACGTAGAAAAATGCTTGACATGTTTACAAGTCAAGGCGGAGCACCAAAAACCATACGGTAAACTTCAACCGTTGGAAATTCCGGTTTGGAAATGGGAACAAATCACCATGGATTTGTTGACCAAATTGCCCAAAACTAACCGTGGGTTTGATGCTATATGGGTAGTTGTAGATAGATTGACGAAAAGCTCACTTCATTCCAATTCGTGAGACTTATACATCCGAGAAGATGTCGGAGGTGTACACCAATGAAATCATAGCACGGCATGGGGTACCGATATCCATTGTGTCAGACAGAGATACTTGGTTTACTTCGAATTTTTGGCATGAATTCCAAGAACAAATGGGAACTAAATTGTTCATTAGCACTGCTTACCATCCACAAACGGATGGGCAGAGTGAAAGAACAATACAAACGTTGGGAGATATGCTGCGGGCTTGCATTATTGACTTCGGGGGTAGTTGGGATGTCTATCTACCCTTGGTCGAATTTTCATATAACAATAGCTATCACGCGAGCATTAAGATGGCCCCGTATGAAATGTTATATGGCAGAAAATGTCGAACTCCGGTATGTTGGGGAGAAGTGGGTCCACGAGGGCTAGCACCTACTGATATAATCCGAACTACGAATGAGAAAATCGACATGGTTGGCGACAAAGTTATGTTGGCGACAAAGTTATGTTGAAAGTATCGCCGTGGAAGGGAATAATACGATTCAGAAAAAGAGGAAAGTTGAGCCCAAGATTTATTGGGCCATTCAGAATCACCGAACGGGTGGGTAAGGTAGCTTATCATCTCGAATTACCCGAGGAGTTAAGTGGGATTCATAGCACATTTCACGTGTCACATCTCCGAAAATGTTTGGCAGACGAAACTGCTCGTATCCACTACGATGATATCGAGGTGGATAACAGCGTCAACTATGCAGTAAAACCAATTGCGATTTTAGATCGTAAAGAGAAGAGTTTGAGGAACAAAGTGATTAATCAAGTCATGGTCAAATGGGAGCATAGGAAAGGTTCGGACACTACGTGGGAGTCTGAAGAGGAGATGTGACGTCTCCACCCTACATTATTTGGTACGTACTTCGGTTTCGGGGACGAAACCCTTTTTAAGGGGGTGGACTTGTAACACCTCGAAAAAAAAATACTAAACTTTATATTAGAATTATAAAGTATAATAAATGAGAATTTACTAACTAGGAATTTTAACCTAGTTAGTTACAAGTCTAGAAATAGCTTATAATAGGGTTAAAAGCAACTAAACTATAAGTTGAACAAAGTAGAAGGGCCAAAGTTGTAAGAATTGAAACTATATTGTTAACTTTAATAAAAATCAAAACCAAACACCCATTTGAAGGTGTCTGGTCGCACAGGAGAAGGTCAGGGGCGATCCCCACTCTTCAAAACCCTAAAACTTCACTAAACTTGCAAATTGAAGGCCCAATCCAAGTTGAAATCGAAATTAAAGCATAGATTATTGATCCTCATCACAAGAGGATTACAAGGTATGTAAAATTTGATGAAAACTCTCAACTTGAAATTCTCATGAAATTGGGAAAATCTGAAATTATGGTTGCATGTGTATGTTATGATGATTTAGGAACAACTATAGTGTCTAGGGACAAACCCTAGACAAACACAAGCTGAAATCATGTGAAATTTTAGTGGAAACTATGAACACCATTGTAGGTGATTAGTGGGTTATGTGTAAATTGATGAACACTAGGAAATTGGGTGTTGTCCTAGTGTAATTTGACAATTATGAAGTGATTTCAGAAATGTAGAAGCTAACAATCATTTAAAATGTTGATTGATGTGAAATTAGGGCTAAGTGATAAGCTAGAAACTTGTCATATAATCATGTAAAAATCTGCCCTTAAAGTGTTTGTGAAAATGCCTCAAAGAAGGCTTAAAATTGAAATTTAAAGTTTAAACGCATAATTATGATGTTTCGGTGTATTATGCGATATAAGGTTTAAAGAGAGTTCTAAACATGTCTTAAATTGAACTCTATAGGAAAGGATACCGGAACGTCGAGTGGACAAGCCGGTGGCGATTTGCGGTTGAAGGGCGTACACTAAGGTATGTAACTTGACCTATTACATTTGATGATTAGTTGTTAAACTATGCGTTGTTGATTAAAAGTTGAGTTGATTGTAGTGACTTTGTTCGTTACTTAATTCCGTAAAATAAGTATTGGGTTGGAGTCGTTTGGTAGTCATCAAAATGGAGGATTCCATAGATGAACCAAACGGGTCAAATAATATTACATTGTAGTAATAACTTTGTAAGTAGATAGAGATGGCGAAAATGGTCACGAGAGCATGAAGCCATAGATTTGGTAATGAAGTACCAGTGATAATAAGCCCCGGAAGTTGGGTAATAAGCGTCTTCGGTTTTCTAGTTAAATGGTAACAAAATAAGTAGAGTTATAATGAGTTGATTAATTGCATAGCGACATTTAGTTGTTCGGTCCGTAAGTTAAATTTTCGGTATCGAATCTTTAATAGTTATGTCGGTAATGAATTTACAGACATATAGGAAGAAAAATCACTTAAAACGAACTTACGAGTCAAAAGATATACACATTTGAAGTTAAAATCTGAGTTTTCCGAAGCTGGCAGAAAATGCTGCTCACAAAACATAACCTGCTGGAAAACGTGATCCCCCGCGCCATGCGGAAGGGGACCTGAAATACTCCGTGACAAGCGAGGGGTTCTCGCGGCCCGCGTAACCTCTCTCGCGGGGCGCGAGCGACCCTGATCCGGAAATTTTATTTGTTTTCAATTGTTTTGATGCTAGATTTCGATTATACGTGTTTTATTATTGTCAAAATTAACCCTTGATGTGATTTTGACATTAGGTGATGTTGATGAACTTACGGATGGCGATCAAGCAAATGATGAAGAACCGAACACTACATTTTGAAGCTTCCGCAATGTTTTAAATCTTTAATAGACTTTGTGTATGGGTTGTAAACAATTGTTAAACAACTTTTGAAACGTTTTAACTTAGTCGTTAGTTGACTAAGGTTGATGCTACTTATGAACTTCTTTAATGAAAGTCATGTTACTTAAGCAATATTTTATTCGAAATGGTATAATCTATTATTAAAATCACGTAAAATTAGACGGGTGTTACATAAGTGAATTCTGAATTCAACTTCTCTATCTGGAGGTTGCCCTGGTAATTCTTCTGGAAATACATCTGAAAACTGAGATACTACTGGAATGTCTCTTAATTCCTTTCCTTTAGTGTTAGTGATTATAGAAATCAAATACACTAATGATCCTTTTCTTATATAACTTGTTGTTTTCATCACAGAGATGAATTTTGTGGCTCTAGATGGTTTATCTCCTTTAATTGTGATCTTTTTGGCATTTGGTGAATTTACTTGAATTAACTTTTGATCACATAAAATACTAGCTTTATTGGCTATTAACCAATCCATTCCTAAAATGACGTCGAATCCTGCCAAATTCATTGGGTAAAGATTTGCAATAAACTTTTAAAATTTCTACTCCTGCTCCCTGCAAGATTTCAGAAATCCTAACGGTTTCTCCATTAGCTGTCTCTACTAGACATTCTTGTGGAAGTTTAGTTAATGATTGATTAAGAAATTTGCAATACGAAGTATTAAAAAACTTTGGTTTGCACCAGAGTCAAATAATACTTTAGCAAAAACATCATTAACTAAAAATGTACCGGCTATTACATCTGGAATCATTTTGGCTTCATCTGCAGTCAGAACAAATGCTCTAGCATTTTTAACGTTCTTGTTGTTTATAGCTGGAGCTAATTTCGGACAGTTTGGCTTGATATGACCTTGTTCCCCACAGTTGTAGCATAACCTGTTGTTGGCTTTCCTCCTGCAGTCTTCTTCCGTGTGTCCTGATATTTTGCAGAAATTGCAATATATGGAGCATCTTCCAGAATGCTTCCTTTTGCAATACTTGCAATAAGGTGCAGATGTGGAACTTACATTTTTCCCACGGTTGGGATTTCCGTAGAGGAATTCCTGAGTAAGCCTCTGTGCTAGGTTTTTCCTCTGGTCTTCTTCTCGTGTACGTACTAATTCATCAGTTAAGGTGTTTGTTAATTCTACAGTTTCTTCTATGGTTTGTGGTCTAGCTGCCTTGACTACATGCCTAATCTCTCCAATTAATCCCCAGATGTAACGGGAGATTAATACCGGCTCTGGTGATGCAAGGGTAGGTACTATTCTAGCATATTCAAAGAATAACTTTGTGTACCCCTTACTATCCACTCCATTCATTCTAAGATTTAGGAATTTGTTTGCTATTTGTTCCTTTTCATTAGGATGGTAGAATTTTCTTTCTACCATATTCTTAAATTCTTCCCATTCCATATTGTATACCCTATCACTTCCTCTTGACTGGAGGATAGTGTTCCACCACTCTAAGGCTGAATTTTTAAATAGATTGGAAACAAACATTATCTTGTCCTCTTCCGCACATTTTCTTATTTTCATAACAGCCTCAGTATTTTCTATCCATCGTAGAGCTGCAATAGGTTCTTCATTGCCCGAGAATTCTATCGGTTTACAGGACCAGAATTCTTTGTAAGAACAACCATAAGGCATGGTTCTTCTTCTTTTGGGAATGGGCGCTTGAAATACAGGTCCATTGTTTACGCTGTGTTCTGGTTCAATTGGTCGCTTACGGCTGTGCTTACTTTTATTATTCGCTTCTTGAACCGTTTGAATAATAAATGGCATTGCATCTATAATTCCTTGTGCCACTATGCGTTGGATGGCACTATTATCCATTTGGTTTCCATTGTTATTGTTGTTCGGATTCTCATTAACCAAGTTAATGTTACTCTGGTTATCGTTATTCAGATTTTCTTGATTTCCTTCGTTAGCCATCTGAATTTTAAACAGTTACCACGTATTAATATCACAAAATAATATTTAATATAGCCAATCACATGACACGCATTTTGGTCAAAAGCGTCAATCATTGCGACTTTACTCTATTCATATAATATGCATCTATTACACACCAGTACTGAAATTAAAAATTACAATACCAACTGAAATAAAATTACACTAATAGTAGTAGGCATACGTAGTTTTTTTTTCATACACATACACACATATATCATTATTATTTATTATATTATTATATTATTATTACTACCGTTTCCATCCTCACATTCATGGATATGGATTCATCCAGAAATCCATATTGCGCTCGTCGTATTTCCAGACGAGTCGCTTTCCCACCTGTCTCATCCGTTCGCTACTCTCTAAAATTTCCTCACCAAATGTCCTAAGTTCTTGTACGTTTTCTGCACTCATTGGGGGTGCAGGTTCTAGGACTGGGTTCGGAATCTGGGGTGCGGGTTCCTGGTACGGAGGTGTAGGTGCCTGGAATTGGTAAGGATCTTCTAAAATCTCCCTAATGTATACATCGTGGTAATAGGGATCTAAAGGATCCAAACCTCGGTAGGCTCCTATGTTTGGCATGGGCATGTCTTCATGTATCGGGTAACGTTGCACATAGTCCCTATTGTCGTCCCACCAGGGGTCGTAATTTGGGTCTAAGGGATTTGGTGCTGGGACCCTAGGTATTTCCTCTGGGTTGAAATCATGCATTTCTACTTGATTTTCAGGGTTTTCTATTTCCATTGGTTGATCAGGAAATGGTGGTTGTGGTTAGGGTGCTATTATTTGTTCCAGATTAGGGTCAGCTGCAGTGGTTGCTAGGATGTGGATGTTGGCTATTCCCCTATTGATCATGTCCTGGGCATGGGCATCTGTCTCTCTCTTGGCTGCTGCTAGTGCTCTCTGGTCTTGTAACGTTTTCATACGTTTTGTACGCTCGTGTGCTCCTCTACTGAACCATCCCCTATTTTTCTGAGGAAATGGCTCTTCTGACTGAGCCTTAAACACGAATATTTCTTCTTCCGTATCAGCAGAATACCCCGAGAGGGCAGGCTGAGAAGAGGAGGTGCCTTCGCTTCTAGGCGAACCAGACAATTGACGGTACGCGTCAGATGGTCCTTGGTCGCTCATACTGTAAACTAACAAATAGTCAAATAACACATAACAATAAAATACAATTATGCACGTAGTTCCGTAATTTATTTCCTAACAGATTGAATTTTGATGTCAGCGGAATGCTTCTGTGGCTGAATCAGTGGCTTAGCTCTGATACCACCTTCTGTCGCAACCCCCGCCCCCTATCTGTCCCGGGAACGGGCGGCCGGGAACTCAGTGGTGGTGGTATCGATATTTATTAATTTGGCAGCGGAAATTACATCAGGACCGTAGTTAGGAAATATTTTATCAGAGTAAAACACCACATTTTATATAAATAATCATAATGGGATGAAACCCAAGTTTTTTATTACAAACTGATTTGTAGGGATAAATCCCATTTTATTGAAATAAAACGCCTTCTTTATTTAGGTAACTTTTATAGCCACTTTTCCAAGCCTTCAGTGCTATCCAGCTGGCTTCTAATTGGCTTTCACATTGTGTTACCTGAAACGCGTTTTAAAAACATTTGTCAGTGGGAAATACTGGTGAGTGAATCCCAGTTTAATCAAGAAATATTAATTTAATTTAAACAGTATTGAGGGCGATTACAATGTTTATATCTACCCAATTACTCATTCAGTACTGTCAATCCTGACTGGTGGGTCATATTACACATTGACTAACTCTTCGTCCAATGGTAACGTGTTCCACATTTTGTATACAAAACCCCAACATACCGGCAGTAATCGTAGAATTACAAAGACTCAATCACTGCTAAATTGCATTGTAAAATGGTTAAGGTTTTGTAAAAACTGTTTACAAAAAGGAGATTACTCACATTGCTGTCTTAGATTATCCTTTAGGGTTTCCTGGTGACAATCTATAAGTTACAAAAATGCACATGTGTTAGTATAATAACCCATTTTAACATTAGTAATACCCTCCCCGAGACGGCATTCCAACGACTACGTCGGGCAGAACCACGACAGCCGTTACGGAACCCTAGATCAATCGGGCAGCGTATCTAATACGTATCCAGGGGTTATAATACTTACAACGGGGCAGAACTTCGCTAATTAGGGGGTATTATACCCAGTGGTGGAACAAGAAGAAAAATTCAGGAGTATCCCAAAAATTTTTCTTGAACCCATGCAATAGCGTATCATGCTTTTACGGATAAGGGTTCAATGTAATTTTAATATACACAAACGTATATTAATTTATTTTGATAGAGATACGACAACCACTATAATGATTATAAGTTGGAAACGATAAGTTAGACATTTAGATGAATCAATATTTGTTTTGAGTATTTTATGAAAATTTATTGTAAAAGATAGATCTTTACAATAAATTAAATAATATATTAAATAAAAACCTTAAAATAAAGTAACTACATAATAAAATTGAAACAATAACGAAACAAAACAATTTATATTCTTCAAATACTAAATCAAAGAAAACAATAAATAAAAGTTGAAACTTATTTGTTGTTTATAATCTTTAAGTTTACACCAACAAAATGGTCGTTGATGTCTCAAATAAGATAATGTTGTATTTCACTCTTCAGGTTCAGGTAGTATTCTAACCTAAGTCAGATGATATTTTAATAAGGTTTTTTTTAGCTTTTGAAGTGGGCTACAATTTTCACTTTTAAAAGCCCATATAATAAAGGATAGACATAAGGCCTGTACACTTCTATCTATTTTATCATCTTCATCATCTATACCTAAACCTAATGACAACAAACCTGCCTAACAGCCGCTAGAAAACAGATCACGTTACGTTCTTTACATCTATTTTTCTTTCAACAATCCAAGAAAACGGGTTTGTACTAATTTTACACTTCGCCAAGAAAACCCCTCTTAAATCCGCCCCTGACCAATACGAGTTGAGCCGTAGCCCGTACTACGGCTCGTAAAGTGCTAGGTCCGCCCCTGATTATACCCGTGTATAATGCCTACACTTTAGATTTGAGAGAAAGAAAAGAATTCTGAACGACGTAAACTGAAATCCTGAGGCCTCCTTATATAGGGCCTGATTTTGGTCCTCTCGCGGCCCGCGTAAGGTATAGCCGAGAGGCTACGCGGTCCGCGTCAACGCTGGTCAACAGCGTAGGTGATCCGGGTCATTTAGTAGGGTCGACATGTGTTGGGCCACGTGGCGGCCCAGGGTTCCTCCAGGTTTTACCTTGTCACGGCCCGCGTAAGGGTTGAGGTGTGGCTTACGCGGCCCGCCTCAAACCCAAAAATCATATTTTTAATTATTTTTAATAATATTTATGGTATTCGGGGTCCGTTTTTTGCGTATGGGGTGTATTTTAGGACATATTGGGATATTTTAAAATATATTGGGGTGTAGGAAAATATTCGGGAGGGTGTCGGATTAAATTTTAGGTGTTATGTAATAACTAGAACCTATTAGCAATGTATAGAAAAGAATGGGAGAATGGAAGATGAATTTCTTATTGATGTACATGTATGAAATACAAAGCCTCTATTTATAGGCTCAACATTAACATAAGAGTAAATACAATGAGGAGTTAAGGATGTGGAGAGTCACTATAACTGATATATTCATAACACTCCCCCTTGACGATCCACATGATGAAATAGTACAATCTTGTAATACGCTTGGTGATGCTGCCTCATTAAAAACCTTGCTAGGAAAACCCAGTGGGATAAAACCCTAGCTAAGGGAAAAAGAGTGCAGCGTGATTTGTCTCCCCCTAATACTTCTGGATCAGGTATGTTGCCTCATTAAAAACCTTACTAAGAAAACCCAAATGGGACAAAACTTAGTTAAGGGAAAAGAGTGCAACTTGAATAAGTCTCCCCTCATTTTAACATGTATCCTTTAAGTGACGTGTGCTAAGGGAAAAAGAGTGCAGCGCGATTTGTCTCCCCCTAATACTTCTGGATCAGGTATGTTGTCTCATTAAAAACCTTACTAAGAAAACCCAAATGGGACAAAACTTAGTTAAGGGAAAAGAGTGCAACTTGAATAAGTCTCCCCCTCATTTTAACATGTATCCTTTAAGTGACGTGAGTGCAGCGCGATTTGTCTCCCCCTAATACTTCTGGATCAGGTATGTTGCCTCATTAAAAACCTTACTAAGAAAACCCAAATGGGACAAAACTTAGTTAAGGGAAAAGAGTGCAACTTGAATAAGTCTCCCCCTCATTTTAACATGTATCCTTTAAGTGACGTGTGTCCATCTTCCTTAAAAGTCGAATAAAGCCTTTGTAGCGAATGATTTGTCGCTTGATCCCTTACTGTGCAATCCTTTATGTTGAACAATGTTGTATAATCTTCTAACGAGACTTTAGGTGCATCTTTCCAAAAATTATCATATGTCCACGACCGTGTTTCGTTACATTCCTGCATCTACAATACTAACCAAACTTGTTTTGATGGGTTAGTAAAATATAATCAAATATCGTTTATACCTGAAATATTTCTTTGAACTCATTCCAATGTCTCTTCGCTTGACAAATGTTATATCATGACAATAAGCTCAAGTGAAAGATATTATAACCATACATAGCTAGCAAAACATATTAATGCACTTATGCATTTAACGATGGTACTTCTAGAATGAGAATCTCTACTTTGGTAGGAGATGATAATAGGCATTTCTTATAACAAATGACTTAACAACCTTTAACATACTTTAAGGTTCAACTATGTCCATACTAAAATATCCAAACATCATCTTCAAGATAAACTTGAGGGGTTAGTAAAATATAATTACATATATACTCGAACTACAGTTCGAGTAATAATTAGACCGTGCCAAGGTCATTAAAAAATTCTCCCTCTAAAAGCTCGACAATTTCTCTCAATGATGCCTAGACATCATTACTGTAAATTGCGATTATAGTGAACTTTTAAAAGTAGAATGTTCATAAAATATGGCTAGTTTAATCAAACTTATATTCCTCTTTATGCGAATATCTCGAGTTGTACAACACTCGTTTTGACTATTTAGTGCATACGTATTTTGTCAACTTCATATAATACGTTCTTGAGGTTTTGACATCATTAATGCTTCTAGCATTATCAATCCATGAGAGAATTCTTTCCATCTTATCCAAATATGCATGTGCTTTCACTCTTTAGAAGTTTTGCTACATAAATTTGCCCTTTTAACACATAGATATCTATATCATATGCAAAAATATCATGAACACTTGCTTTTATATCCAAAATCCATACTGTACCATGTTTGTACACTGTGTACATTGAGATGCCATAATAACCAGGTACACATTTTCTATGTATGTTTATTGGAGTATTGGTGCACAATAATTACATCCATAAGGTGTTTCAATTAACCTCTTAAGCACTCAAATGCTTTAGGATACTCATGAGGAGTTCCAATTATATTCAATTCAATAACATATACAACATGTATACGTACTCAGATCTGAATTTATATAATAATCGTAATATTCTCGAGAACTTATTTTATATGACTTAATATCAAGTGATACATAACTTTCATAAGACGCATGTCAATTCTCTTTTATATATTACCAGACTAATAAGATATTGGAAAGTCAATGCATCCACCACTGGAGAATACGTTTTCTCATAATCAATCATAGGTCTTTGTGAAAATTCTTGTGCCACCAATTTTGACTTATATCACTTAATTTGATTTTCACATGATTCGCGTAAAAGACAATTTTGTATCCAACATATTTTACAAGTTTAGTTGTATGGACCGTTGGTCCAGAAACTTTCCATTTCATTAGAGAACTAAACTCTGCCTTATTTGCGTCTTTCTATTTTGGCCAATCATTTCTAAATATTCATTCATAGGCAGATCTTAAATCTTGATCCTCATCATTAATCATTTTAAGCGCTACATTATATACAAAAGTATAACGACGTCGATTTTTATTTCGATTCCATACATATCTTAGACATGATACAACTTATCGAGATCTCTTTATTTTCAGGTACCTGAGGTTCTTCTTGAACCATCATGTCTATTATCTCTTCAGGAGATCTTATTACTATAACCTCGACTTGACCATCTTAATTACTTGCTCCAATTTTCGAGGAATTTTATTATTGGAATCAACTAGTCTACCACGCTTTAGGCGTGCAATAAACTCATTACAAAAATATGTGGTTGTCCTCTTGGGACACAAATATAACAGGAGCATAAGCAGTTGATTATGTGACTTACTTAGTCACTCTATTTAGGTCAGTGAACTTGTCTGGTAATTTGTTCTTTAATATTGGTAAATGAATTATACTTTAAACTTCTAGTTCATAGTTTATAGTCTGAGGATCAAGATGACATGATAATTCATTTCACTTTTCAACTGCTTGTTATCTCCCCCTAATGTTAGGAACATTCATTCATAAAGTGAAAACCAATGAGCCATAAACGAATTTCTTACTAATGGCTTTAAGTATTTAATCATAGACGATTATTTATACCCAACATATTCTCAAACTTTTTAGAAGTCTCGTCTTTGTGCGGCATGGTGGATGAGTTTCAATATATGTCGTACAACCAAAATCTTTGATGAGACATCTTTGGTTCCTGACCAAAAACCAACTGTATAGGGAGAACTATAATTTATTGGCTTGATGTGAATTGATGGTACTATATATAAAATTACATGTACCTAAATGAACTTTTGCTCCTCTCATGATCATTGGCTTTGTAACCAATAGTAGACGTTTAGTGATCATCTCAACAATAACACTTATTCCAATGATCGTTAATAACTTGGGAATCAAATTCACTATTATCAAATAAATATACCAATATGGATTAATGTGCTTGTTATCACACTAGCTAAGCCACAATCACACAAACTTCAGGTTGTGGATTTGATAACCATTTAGACGATGCGTCGATTTAAAACACTAAATGGTATCATGTTGGGATATGCATATCCTTTAATCACTTCCAAAATATTTAGGGATACACACCCTGTCACACCCCGACCACGTGAAACAACAAATCGTGGCGGAATCGTCGGGGAGTGTTGTAACAGAATCATTGTTTCATAACACATGGAAAATTGAAATTTTGTTTTATTGATTAAAAGAGTTACAATGTCATAACAAAAAAAGAACCATAACAAAGTTAACTAGTCTTGCATCTTTTAAATGTCACTAAGGCCCAAGTCCTCCTAAGTGTATCTTGATCGATCCTATGCATCATTTCCTGAAACACATGTGAAAATAGGCACGTCAGCATAAAAATGCCTGTGAGATACATAGGTTTTGTGAAAATATGATTCATGACTTATAAGTTTAGAAAAAGTTGTTTAACAAAAGTCAGTCATGATCCTTGTAAAATGTTTTGTTTTGTAAATCAGATGAAAAGCGATAATAAAGTAGTTGATATGTAAAAGAGTAATGTAAGGTTAAATGAATAACCGAGTAAAATGAGTTTGTATAAAATAAGTTGTTTTGTAAAACAATGTCTTGTGAAAACTATGTCATTTGTGTAAAATGTATAAGTCCAAATTGAAATGATTTAAATAACGCTACGACATATGATACAATACAAGCACTTATATATAGGAAGTACCAGCGGCGTATCCACCATGCTTGTATCATACTACACACGTTTCGTTACTTAAATCACTTACCAAAACAAACCATCTATGTAAAAATGTTTATGTATAGTCAAATGTCAAATGTTTATGTAAAAACCATCAAATGTAAAACATGTAATGTGTAATCAAAAGTTATGTATGGTAAGTAAAATGAGACTACTTAAACCACAAGTAAAAATGTACAAAACAAGGTATTTGAATAAATCAAAAGTTTTGCTTTGTAGCATAATGCATGCTTTACTGATACAACATTTATGCGGTAATGTTAAATGTCTACATTCAAGCCTTGAGACAGACGGATAACCCTAAGTAAAGGTTATCAAAAGAAATGTTTTCGGATTCGATCATTCCATCCATCCAAACAAACCTAGGATTTTAGGAACGGGCTTTGTCAAGTCCTATGGTACCACTACCTAATACCGAGCGGCATGATCGGTGTTAATGAATGTAATTTAGTTCCGTTAAACAAACCAAATGATATACCAAATGTAAGCATGTTTTATGAAAATAATGTACCTAGTATGCTAAGTAAACATACAAGGTAGAGATGTAAAATAATGTGTCCATATGTTACGAGAACATATGCAACAGAGATATAATGTAAAACAATGCACTAAGTATGCTTAGTTAACATACAAAACAGAAAAGTCATGTAAATCAATGTGCTAGCATGCTCAGTCAACATACATAGCAGAAAAAGTAAAGTAAAACAATGTGCTAAATATGCTAAGTTAACATACAAAGCAGAAAATGTAATGTAAAACAATGTGCTAGCATGCTCAGTCAACATACATAGCAGAAAAAGTAAAGTAAAACAATGTGCTAAACATGCTAAGTTAACATACAAAGCAGAAAATGTAATGTAAAACAATGTGCTATCATGTCAAGTAAACATACATAGCAAAAGAAGATGTAATGTAAATCAATGTGCTAAATATGCTAAGTAAACATACATAGCAAAACAAAATGAAATCATGTACTAATAGTGTACTAATGAACATAACAAGTATATGATTATGAAAACATGGAAAGCACGAAAGTAACAAGTAGGCACATGTGTTTCACCCCAAAACTGTTTGAAAACAGTAAAAGAGGGGTCTATATACTCACTTGAGGGTTCTTAGAAGTCTTGAACAACAACCAAGCAAAGCTAGAGGGATCACGGAAGTCAAACGGCACCCTATATAAATAACTACATTAATAAACGGACCTAATCGGAGGATCGGGTAGCATGAGGGTTCGTAAACCAAATGAGTGTAGGTACTCATGTAATATGGTTTAACAAAGCCTACATACTAAAACGAAACTTATCCTAAGTGCTTTTGACCCATTACGACCCGTTTAGGTAGCTTATGCTACTTTAACGCGTCGTTCGCGTAAAACGCGTTCGGACCGCCTAACTAGTTCTATGACAAGTAATATATGCCTTAACATGTCTAATATTGTTGCTAAATCAGTTTAGATGTCAAAAGTTATGTTACATATGCTTAAAATGAATTTTGGCGTAAAAAGGGCATTTTGGTAATTTACCTAAGGCATAAGAACTACTTATCATACAACTACTCAAACGATGTGACCGTAAGGTATAACCTCGGAAGGTTATTCCTTATACCACTATGGTCACCTAATGTGTTTGGTCGGATCCTAATGATCGACCAAATGGGTCGGGCTCGAAAGTATAAGCGATTGATTAAATCGCTTACCTTTACGACCCTAGACAAGCACAAATCTAAAAGTGACGAGCTAAACATGCTAAAACATGTTTAGTTAAGTTAGAAAACAGGTTTTGGTATCAAAACAAACGGTTTTGATACCCAATAGTAGTTTGGTTACAAAATACGCACAAATACGCATCTTGGCCGAAACTACGACTCGTCACTGAGCCTAGATAACGTGGTAATCAGTAGGTATAGTCACTAGGGACTATAACCATCGTGATTACGCTCACGTTATGAAGTTCAAACGAACTTCGCGTTGACCATAAACTGGTCAAAGTAGAAAGTCAAACAGAGTTTGACTTTTAAGCTAGAAAGCGACAAAAGAACGAAAGAGGGCCTACAAAGGGTCCAAATAGATTTGGTTCCAAGTATTCTCAGGTAGGTAGTGAATAATCACAACCACTTAGAGAAATCTCAGACCAAATGTGCAGAAAATGAATGAGGGACATGGCCTTATATAGTTTTTCGCAAACTGTTAGGATCATTTCTTGGTAAGGAGGGAAAGATCTTGGCCATACACTTGCAGCAATAGATTTATGAAACCATGGGAACCCAAAACCAGCCCTTAGAAAGCCCAAAAACCATTTGCAAGAGCTGGAATTAGCTGGAACAGGCTGGAAATGGCTGGAACACATTTCTGCTGAACTGGGAGGTCCTTACGGACCGTATGGATAAGTGCTTAAGGTCCGTAAGCCATGTGCAGATCAGCAAAGTTTGAAAAATGGCAGAACAGGCCCCTGAGTCTTCAAACTTGATTTTTGATGCGTTTTGACACGTTTAAGCCCCGTTAACCTCACTTAAAGGCTCAAATATGAAGTTAAAGTATATGGAACTTAAAATATGCTCAAAAATATGTCGGATGTCGGTTTGTTTGGCCGTACGATTGCGTTGTTCGGTTAATTACGACGGAAGTCGTAACGGACACGTGTACGATCCAAATTGCGCGACGAATGGATTTTTATCATGCCAATCACTAAAATAAAATATTTTAATGATTACATAAATTTTTTGCTGTCCGGATCTATTCAGAACGTAAGTTATGCGCGAAAATGCAAACTTATGTACTTTTTGACGCTTTTAGTCCCTGAATGACCAAAAAGTTTATTTCGGCATACCAAAGCTTCCAAAACTTATTTCTAAGTTATGTAAAGGTTATTTAAGGTATGTTAAGCCTATGTCACTGTTCCGGAGTGTTTGTTGCATTAAACTGGTTATATTTACGCATCGGTGCGCGTATAACCTTCCAGAAAGCGATTTAGAGTCCGAAACCGAACAAGAATTGATATGTGCAGAATGATACACATATTTATACAAATCCCAAGTATGAAATACAATATTTTATTGGTTTGGTATTTGTTTAATGGTAGAAGTGACACATGTGTCACAGTCTCCCCTACTTTAGGAAATTTCGTCCCGAAATTTTATTTAGAGGAAACTTGTGGGAGCTTGAAAAAATGAAGTTGAAAAGATCGAACAACACTGGTTAGAGTTCTTGAACTTCTAGTAACTTTAAATAACATCATGCTTACAATGTAGGAGGGACACTTATATATAAGTCTATTAAGCGTTATTGGTGCGTCCACCGTACCTCCATTACATCGTTCACATTTTGTTATTGTTGTCGCTATCGGTTCTTACACATAATAATTCTTACTGGGTTTCTGTGCACTGAATTTCATAATTATGTACGCGTCCATAATTACACAATTCCTTGTATAGTTCACACAGTCTATTTTATAATGTGTAGGAGAAAACCAAATGAACAAACCTGTGATGAGTGTGACTAGACCACCATAGAGTCCATTTAATTAAATCAATAAATGATCTAAATAGACTATCAAGGAGTCTGTTCAGCCATATCACCACATGTCATTCTTTAACCAGATTCTGAATCAATCTTTTTTACTAGACCACTCAAAGGGTCTCTTATGAATCATGGAATGGTACTATATAATCCAAGGGTCTTGACTATCACGTAGAAGCCCAATAAGGATTTAAGGTAGTACCTTTTTAAATATCCTACTATGAATCCCTCATGTGAAGATATGAAAGATTCTACGAGGATTTGGATAACGAATATCCAGAGTATACAAAAACACAAAATGCATAAAAGAAAACACAAAATACATAAACACATAATCACATAATTGTTTAACTTGATTTTTGAATTTCTTATCATTTTGTTAATTTGTTCTGCTAACTGAGCACATATATTTAAAGCACACTAGGAATCCATTCCGTGGATTTTATTTGGTACTTTAAACATTATCAAGAATCTAACTATAAAGATAGAAAGATCTTTTAAAGAGAAAATTCGATTTCGATTATAAGGAACCGAAATGTTCGAATTTAGGTACACAAGGAATCCAATTAAGGATTCTGATTTGTATGATAATCATCCACAAGGGTCTAATTATGGAGATAAAAAGATCCCATATGGATTTTAGAAGTTGAAGATGTTTTGAAACCTTGCACTGGATGTGCTTAAGTCAAAACATGAAGTAAAAATGCTTATGAAGTTGAGATGCTAGATATGTCAAGGCGACATATGAAGTAGAATTTGAAGGTTAAGTCAATGTATGAGGAAAATATTTTTGAAATCTATGCATGGGGTTCTAAACAAATGTGTTCAATGTTTTTGAAACCTTATATTTAATACTTTTGAAATCATAAAGTAGCTGTATTAGGTAAGTATATTTATAAAAATGTTTTAAAATCATGAGTTGAATTTTGAAAGTATGTATAAGGTTTTTGAAAACATGAATGATGCTTTTGAAATCATGCACTTGATATATTACATAAAATTGTTTTCAAATTATATGAAACATTTTGAAATCATGAGGGTTGTTTTTGAAAACATAGACAATGTTTTTGAAATCATGCAGGTTGTTTTTGAAAACATAGATAATGCTTTTGAAATCGTGCATTTGTTATGTTAAGTAAATACACTATATTAAAATGTTTTCGAACTATATATAAAATGTTTTTGAAATCATGAAGGTTGTTTTGAAAACTTATGTTATGCATGTTGAAAAATCAGAACATAATGGGTATAAGATTTGAAAATATCCTTAGTTATCTAACCAAGGATTCAAAGGCACAGATGTGCAAAAAGCACGATTACTCATAATTTCGCTTTATTTCTTATACTTCGTCTCCTAGAATGAAACGAGTACTTAAAATTTTTCGAGGAAATCATGAGCGATTACTTGAAAGGGAGAATCACAAGAGTAGTTTGTAAAGAACATAGTTCCTTGATGTAGGTATCATAGGGAAATGCCATACACACATGTAACTACACTTGTACATCAGGATTGTGAACGACAATTTATTCATAAACTGAACACATTGTTTCTGAGTTTAACAAAAGAAACAAAAGCAACAGATTCAAATTATTTAAAGCAGCAACTTCTTCTAATCGGCCAAATGCTCATCCAAGGGTTGGATTTGCATTGACAATCTTTGGGCATTTGTTCCTGAAATGGCTCGTCTCACCACAGTTGTAGCAAGTACCAGACGGAAAACGAGCTTGAGTAGGGTTGACTTGGAGTTGGGTAACAGCAAGATTTGCAACAACTTTGTTTTGGATAGCAAAGCGGCATATGTTAACCAAATGTCCCCACCGTCCACAGTAGGTACATTTGAAGCAGGGTATGAGGTTTGAATGATGACGGTTGCATCGTTTGCACCATGGGGCAGCTCATAAGTATGGCTTTCTAGCTGGTGGCATTGCCACTTGGCTAGGTCCCGCTTGATTTGGTGCAACTGCTGCGGGTTTCCTTGAAGCCTTACGCTTCCTTGATTTTGGTGCAGGCTTGAATTTTGCTTCCTTTGGTGACTCTTGAGTGGCTTCCTCCTGGAGATGATACATGGCAGTAGCTAATTCAACAGTCTTTAGGACGACTTCGCCTATTCGCTGAGCGAATTTGGGAGTCTGCTCGGATATCTGGGCGTCGTTACGATGAAGAGACATTCTCGAAGGAAATAAAATACATAGGGAGAAACAAGTGAAAGGTTATCGGATAATCAAAACAGAATGGCAACGCATAAAAATTGCGATCATTTGTTTGTTACCTAAGGCAAACAAATGAGACGGTGACTAATCAAAGTAAACGGGTCATATTAATGTATCACTGAAGACATGCTCGCCTATAAGTGAACACTCACCCCAAGAGTTCCCAGGTAAGAGTGACTGGTCCGATTCTGCGGATTTGTACGAACACTCTAGCCTTCGACAGAAAACTCAGGGTACAGGCATTCACCCTTCCAGTTTGCACGTGTTCACATTATAAGACCCAAACTTTGACGAGATTTGAAAACTTAGAGGGTTCAAAACCTAGTAATCAATCATCCTACAACAGATGAATGGTTTTCAAAGCGGTTCTGAAATTTATGTTCTTGTTATGGTTGTCGCCTAAGGATAGGTGACAGTATTGTTTTATGACTAAACGCAAGTAAACTCGCGTTAGGGTCCTAGGAAGGTTATAGACTAGGTCAAAGCATTACTAATAACCTAATTCCCTATAACCATGAGCTCTGATACCAACTTTTCTGTCACACCCGACCACGTGAAACAACAAATCATGGCGGAATCGTCGGGGAGTGTTGTAACAGAATCATTGTTTCATAACACATGGAAAATTGAAATTTTGTTTTATTGATTAAAAGAGTTACAATGTCATAACAAACAAAGAAGCATAACAAAGTTAACTAGTCTTGCATCTTTTAAATGTCACTAAGGCCCAAGTCCTCCTAAGTGTATCTTGATCGATCCTATGCATCATTTCCTGAAACACATGTGAAAATATGTACGTTAGCATAAAAATGCCTGTGAGATACATAGGTTTTGTGAAAATAGGATTCATGACTTATAAGTTTAGAAAAAAGTTGTTTAACAAAAGTCAGTCATGATCCTTGTAAAATGTTTTGTTTTGTAAATCAGATGAAAAGCGATAATAAAGTAGTTGATATGTAAAAGAGTAATGTAAGGTTAAATGAATAACCGAGTAAAATGAGTTTGTATAAAATAAGTTGTTTTGTAAAACAATGTCTTGTGAAAACTATGTCATTTGTGTAAAATGTATAAGTCCAAATTGAAATGATTTAAATAACGCTACGACATATAATACAATACAAGCACTTATATATAGGAAGTACCAGCGGCGTATCCACCATGCTTGTATCATACTACACACGTTTCGTTACTTAAATCACTTACCAAAACAAACCATCTATGTAAAAATGTTTATGTATAGTCAAATGTCAAATGTTTATGTAAAAACCATCAAATGTAAAACATGTAATGTGTAATCAAAAGTTATGTATGGTAAGTAAAATGAGACTACTTAAACCACAAGTAAAAATGTACAAAACAAGGTATTTGAATAAATCAAAAGTTTTGCTTTGTAGCATAATGCATGCTTTACTGATACAACATTTATGCGGTAATGTTAAATGTCTACATTCAAGCCTTGAGACAGACGGATAACCCTAAGTAAAGGTTATCAAAAGAAATGTTTTCGGATTCGATCATTCCATCCATCCAAACAAACCTAGGATTTTAGGAACGGGATTTGTCAAGTCCTATGGTACCACTACCTAATACCGAGCGGCATGATCGGTGTTAATGAATGTAATTTAGTTCCGTTAAACAAACCAAATGATATACCAAATGTAAGCATGTTTTATGAAAATAATGTACCTAGTATGCTAAGTAAACATACAAGGTAGAGATGTAAAATAATGTGTCCATATGTTACGAGAACATATGCAACAGAGATATAATGTAAAACAATGCACTAAGTATGCTTAGTTAACATACAAAACAGAAAAGTCATGTAAATCAATGTGCTAGCATGCTCAGTCAACATACATAGCAGAAAAAGTAAAGTAAAACAATGTGCTAAATATGCTAAGTTAACATACAAAGCAGAAAATGTAATGTAAAACAATGTGCTAGCATGCTCAGTCAACATACATAGCAGAAAAAGTAAAGTAAAACAATGTGCTAAACATGCTAAGTTAACATACAAAGCAGAAAATGTAATGTAAAACAATGTGCTATCATGTCAAGTAAACATACATAGTGACGAGGTATGACCCCAATCGGATAATCCAACCCGGTCATTACCTATTATTTTATTATAAGTAAACAGTTATAAATATTTGATCTAGAATATTCCATTCTGTACGGATAGGATACGCAACCAAATCTCCGGCTTTTTGGGAAGATCATGCAAATCCCTAACTTATAGGAGCTCACCCTAAGTTAAGGGAAACCCTAATCATAAACTATAAATAGAGGTAAACATGTGAGGTACAGATCATCGAACTCTCAAATAACTTCTTTCTCTCTTCATACTTTTATACTCCCAAACCCGAGACTTATTCTCACGCCGGAGGGTGGTTACAGGAATAACTCCATTCCTGTAACGAGTCCTAACGGTGTTTCTGTTTTGCAGTTTGTCCGTTCGGATCATTGATACTTGAAGTCTTCATCGGATACTACCGTAAGGTCAGTGTTTCTTCATTGGCGCCATCCGTGGGACCTTTTTCGGTAACAATCAGTTCGAACCCTATGGCCAGTGATCTGAACGCAGCAGTCACCCCAAGCCAAGCAACCACAAATAACAACCGGGGGGCAGGAACAGGCCCCATCACCACTACTCCGGTTTCACCGGTCGTCACCAGGTCGCTTGATTTGGAATTTGAGGTGGAAGGACCACCACCAGGTTTTTCGGGGAATGTAGTCACTGCCTCCGGAACAACTGGAGTGGATGTACTTCCATACACTTCCTTGCGGTTACAGTCCATGGAACCAGGAGCAGCTGGTGTCAACATGTTCACCCCTGTGGCAACCACTGGTGCACAAACATCGCGTTTTAACTCTGTGCCTGTCATTACGTCGGCAAGCCCTAGCACTATCATGCCACAGGCGAGCATGCCTCAATATTATTAACCGTCTGCCACTTACGCCATGCCACCCTTGTACACAGCAGCGCTGTCTACGCCACCTCACCAGCCAGTGGTCATGCTGGCAGGAATCATGAACGCCCCAGTCACGCCAGGAAATCAAGCTTATTTCCCTGGGTACTATTACGCACCCCCGTATGGATACTTACCTCCATATGGTAACTCGGCATACACACCCCAGGGAACCACACAGAGTCATGTTCAACAATCGCCATACGCGGCTTATATGCCGCCATGGTGGAGCTTTCCTACTTCGCAACCGGTTTACACCCCAGCTCAGCCAACAGTGGAACCCGCCTATGACAGAGGGAACGCATCCAGACCCAGACTTTCCCCGGGAAGAGGCCCCAGCTCTATGCTAAACAGCACTTCAGCACTACCTACCTCTACTCAGGGTATAAGCCAGGGCGGAGTTATTCCTTCAGTACAACCTATCAATGTGGAAGAAGACGAGCTCACCAGACCGTACAAGCCAGTAGATGCAACTTTCAAATCCAAGTTTACCAGAAGAATAGCGGAAGCTCCTATCAAGGAGAAACCTAAAATGCCTCAAACAGTAGGCAAATATGATGGTCTAGGGGACCCCGATGACCATCTTAACCTATTCAAAAGCGCGGGGGAAGTAGCGTGTTGGCCTATGCCCCTATGGTGCAAAATGTTTGTGCAAACACTGATGGGTGCGGCTAGGGTTTGGTGGGATAGTTTACCCACAGGAGAAATAGACAGTTTTGAAGATTTGGAAGCCAAGTTCATCTTGCAGTTCAGCCAGCAGCGCAGGCACACTAAGGATAGAAACGAGCTTCTCCATATCCGCCGGCGAGACAATGAAACGGTGGAAAACTTTATCGTTAGATTCAACAAGGAAAGTTTGGCAATCCCGGGCGTGACAAATGATCTCGCCTGTGGAGCTTTCCTACAGGGAGTGAATGATGACGAGTTGTTAAGAACCCTCCATGGGAGGGATGGCGTGCCACCCACCATTGATGAAATACTTCGGATAGCCAAGGTATATGTCATACAAGAAAAAGCCGTAGCCGCCAGTCATGCAGCCAATAGGAAGAAAGAGGCTCTCAAACATCAAGAAGATAGAGAACAGCGGAATACCAAAGGTAGGGGTAGAGGAGATCGATACCAGAGGAATGACAAGACGGATTCGCGGTACGACCGACCAAGAAACACCTACTCAAGGAACGAGTCCTCGAAACCTCGATCTGACTACCCGAACCTAAGCAAGACGCCGACGGAAATCCTAGCCTCAGAAAACCTCAAGTTTAATCCTACGAAGCCGCTGAAAGACAACCCAAACAAAGACACAAGTAAATACTGTGAATACCACAAAGGAAGCGGTCATGACACAAACGACTGTTTTCAGCTGAAAAAGCAGATTGAATATTTTGTGAAAGCGGGTAAGTTGGCACACTTAGTAAGGGACATCAAACAAGGTCCACCAGTCGTGAAGGAAGAAAACGATAAAGCAGCGGGCAAAAGACCGCGAGAATTGAATATGGTGCACGCTGACAAAGGAAAAGGGGCAAAACGGAGTTTCTCCACGCTCGAACCCTGGATGCTAGCTACCATGACCATCGAACCACGCATAGAAGACCTGCACCTCACTACAGACGCCTTAATCATATCCGCTGCAGTGGGGGATTACCGTATGAGGCGAATTCTGGTCGACACTGGAAGTTCAGAAGACATCATCTACAAACACTGTTTCAATAGAATGCAACTGGAAGACCAAAGGTTGCTAGAATCTGTACACGCCCCCATTAAAGGCTTCACAGGGGAGAAGGTTGACCCTATTGGTCAAATTACTTTCCCAGTCACATTTGGACAAGAGCCCCGGGAAAGAACCATACTCCTAACATTCCTGGTGGTACGCGCTGAATCATACCACAATGTGATTATTGGAAGGTTCACCCTGGGTAAATTAGACGCTATAGTCTCAACGGCGCGAGGTTTCATGAAGTTCCCCACTCCGCGGGGTATTGCAACAGTGTATCAAGACAACATAGGGGAGGTACTAAGCACCAAGAAGTGTCGCCAAGGCCCCACCGGAGCCATCGGTCCAGAAAGGTGGGTGTTGAGCACACGCCACCCAGACCAAACGGTTACCATCGGAGACGGCCTCTCCCCAGAAGTTAAAAACGACTTGAAAGCACTGTTGAAAAGAAATGTTGACGTTTTTGCCTTCGAACATTCCGACATGACAGGAGTTCCCCGCGATAAGGCGGAGCATAAGTTAGCAACACTCCCAGGCGTTAAGCCGGTCGCGCAAGGTAAACGCAGTATGGCCCCAGATCGAAAAGCAGCAGTCGTTAAAGAGGTACGAAGGTTGGTAGAAGCCGGAATCCTCAGAGAAACACAGTATCACACATGGGTGTCAAACCCGGTAATGGTAAAAAAGCCAGATGGTACATGGCGAATGTGCATTGATTTCAAGGACCTGAATAAAGCATGCCCCAAGGACGCGTACCCATTACCGGAGATGGACTTCAAAGTTGATTCCCCGGTCCCCTATAGGTATAAATGCTTCCTGGACGCCTATAAGGGATACCACCAAATCAAAATGTCCAAGGAAGACGAAGAAAAGACAGCGTTTCATACCGACGTGGGCATTTTTTGTTACACAAAGATGCCTTTTGGTCTACGGAACGCCGGGGCAACATATCAGCGACTCATGGACAAAGCTTTCGAAGCCCAGATCGGCAGAAATCTGGAAGTGTATGTAGACGATCTTGTGATCAAGAGTAGGGAGGAGAAGCAAATGTTGGAAGACATCGAAGAAACCTTCCAAAAGCTTAGAGAATACAACATAAAGCTCAACCCCAAGAAGTGTTCGTTTGGGGTAGAAGAAGAAAAGTTCTTAGGCGTGATAGTCACCCGGGAAGGCTTCAAAGCTAACCCGGATAAGGTAGCCGCTATAAAGCGAATGCCCTCCCCTAGAACGTTGAAGGAAGCACAAGCGCTAAACGGGCGCTTAGTGGCGATCAACCGATTCTTAGCAAGACACGAGGAAAGATCTTTACCGTTCATTAAAACATTAAAAGACTGCCTCAACAAGAAGAATTTCAAATGGACTGGTGAAGCTGAAGCAGCCCTACAAGATATGAAGCGTTTTATCGAAAAGTTACCCATGCTTACAGTGCCATCTCCCAATGAGGTACTAAAAATGTATCTGGCAGCAGCTCATACCGCAGTGAGCGTGGTACTCATGGTGGAAAGAGATGGGAAGCAAACTCCCATATATTACATAAGCCGAGTACTGGCGGGACCAGAAACGAGGTATCCAACCTGAGAAAAATTGGTCCTGGCCCTAGTACACGCCACTAGACGATTGAGAAGATATTTTCAAGCACATCGCGTGCAAGTCTTGACGAATTACCCGCTACAGCAAATTCTGCACAAGCCGGAAATCTCTGGAAGATTGGCTAAATGGGCAATTGAGATAGGTGCTTTAGATATTGAATACAGAAAACGAACAGCGGTCAAAGGGCAGGTTATCGCCGACTTCTTAGCAGAAATCCCTGAAGGAGAAGCCATATTGGATCCCGCCATCCAGGACATCCCGGAATCTAGCACCGCCAGACAGACCTGGAAACTTTACACTGATGGGTCATCGAGTGAGAAAGGATCCGGGGCGGGTTTAATGCTGATAAGCCCTGACGAGATTAGACTAATGTACGCCCTACGTTTTGACTTCGAATGCTCCAACAATGAGGCAGAATACGAAGCGCTGCTTGCTGGTTTAAGAATGGCTCAATCTATGGGAGCTACACGGGTCGAGGCGTACGTTGACTCCTTGCTGGTTAATAACCAGGTTAACGAAACGTATGAAGCTAAAGATGAATCGATGGCAAGATATCTAGCAAAAACAAAGGAGCTCATGGCTTCTTTCGAAAATGTCACGCTCAACCACGTTCATCGGGGAAGAAACCAGATAGCAGATGCTTTAAGTAAGCTCGCCACTTCAGGCATGGAAAAAGAAGTGAAAATAGAGACATTACAAATGCCTTCAATCGAACCACGGAACATCTCCGCAGTAACAGTGGAAGAACCTTGTTGGTATACTCCAATGTTAAAATTCCTTACTAAGGGGGAGTTGCCCCTCGGTAAGGGCGATGCTCAGAAAATACAAACAAAGGCGTTGCAATATGAAGTAAATGGTGGCATTCTATACCGGAAGTCATATTTGGGTCCACTTCTACGGTGTGTTTCCCCGATAGAAGCAAAGTACCTGATTCAAGAAATTCATGCAGGCATATGCGGCATCCACGCCGGACCCAGGGCAGTTGTAGCCAAAATCCATAACGCCGGGTACTACTGGCCCAGGATGCACGAAGACGCGGTACAGGAGCTCAGAAAATGTCGTAGCTGTCAGAAATTCACTCCCCAAACATTTAGGCCCAAAAATAACCTGATCCCAGTCACCGCGGCTTGGCCTTTTCAAAAATGGGCGGTGGACATCATGGGACCATTCCCGTTGGCACCCGGAAGGCTAAAATACTTAATCGTGGCAATTGACTACTTTACCAAGTGGGTAGAGGCCAAACCTTTGGCTAAGATCACGGCGGATAATGCCAAAAAGTTCCTTTGGGAACACATAGTATGCCGGTTTGGATTGCCACTATATTTGGTAAGCGACAACGGTACACAGTTCACTGACAAAGTTTTGCAAGAATGGTGCGCTGAACTCCAGATACAGCAGATTTTCACATCTGTAGCGCACCCTCAAGGGAACAGCCAGGTAGAGCGGGCGAATAGAAGTTTGCTAGATGGCATAAAGAGAAGATTGGACTCCGAGGGGAGCTCCTGGGTTGAAGAACTGCCAAACGTTCTATGGGCGCATCGAACAATGCCCAAGACTAGTAACAATGAAACACCCTTTAGCCTAACCTATGGTATGGAAGCGATGATACCCGCTGAGGTGGGGTTGCCGTCACTACGTTGCCTTACCGCGGGTGATAACAACAACGATAGGCTGCTGAGGGAGGGTCTAGACGCACTCGAGCAAAGGCGTGAATCCGCCGCTATCAACGAAGCAAAATACAAAAAGACATTGGAAAAGTACTACAACAAACGGGTGGCACAGCATACATTCAAAAAGGGCGATTATGTCATGCGAGATAATGAAGCCAGTAGGGCGGAGCCCACAGGAAAGCTAGGACCCAACTGGGAGGGCCCCTACGTCATTCAGGAAGATCTGGGCAAAGGGGCCTATCGATTGACCAGGCTAGATGGAACCGCCATACCCCGTAGCTGGTTACCTGTAACGTCCTGCTCCTAACAGCAAGATCAAGTTTTCCTTTTCTTTTTTAATAAACAAGTGTAATCCATCCACAGCGATGTCGCTTCTTTTCATTTAAGTTGTGAGTTTAATAAAAGTTGTTTCCTTTCTTCTCATTACGAAAGAATATAATAAAATTATCATTGCAAGCAAATTGCACAAAACTATAAGCAACAGTGCCCTTAAACACGAAAATATTTTCATTCACATGAGTCATAGGGTCAAAATATATAGCGCTGACAGCGGGTATCTTGGTAATAGATGCAATAACCGCTACCAAAAGATAGGTGTTTCAACAAAACACACATACAAACTATCTTACTCAAAACCAAGTACTTGTCCCTATTGTTAAAAAGCCAACATATGGGAACCAAAAAAGGAACATGTTCTAACACCTACTTGTGGGAACAGGTCGCCATCACCTCTGTAGGGGTATGTTGCACCTTACCACAATCCAGCACAAGGGGATCAATGGTCAAGTCATCAGCTGATCCTCCAATCACCGGTGGGGATATCACCCCCGGGTTATCAGCAGGATTTTTTCCAACGCGACCACGACGACGACGCTCGTACACCAAAGGGCAATATGGAACACGGGTGGCCGAGACGAGTTGCACCAGGTCATCGGCCGATAGTGGTGCCATGTCAGTGTCAGCTGGGATAGCATCCTCATACACAATACTCCGGCATGCACGATTCGCCCGGGTAGGAACGACATTCGGTCCTCTTCTCCTCCGAGCCATTGGTTTCGTCACCAGAGTTTGTAGTTGAACCAAGCCATCAGCAGCATCTAGTCGATGGAAAATATCGGAGAGTCTTTGCTTATAACTTCTACGACTCATATCGTTGAGTTACCAAATTTAGAAAAAAGAAACAAAATTTATAGAGGGGCAAACAGTTTTGACAGAGATGACGACAGCAGTATTAATGGTAAATGATCATTACAGGTCAAATCGCCGTATTTCAAAAGAAAGGTGGCTACATACATCATGAGTTGGCATTTAATACCTGACAAGTTACGTGGATATGTTCACAAAAACCAAGGCTAAATAGTGTCATTACAAAAGCCACAAATGTTTAACACACATGAGCAAAATAAAAATATTTATGCTTCCTCAGACTCTTCCGCGGGGTCCAGCATCATACGCAGAGATTCTGTGCCTTCCTCATTCACCTTATTCACTAAGTCAGCATACACAGATAGCGGCTCGTTGTATACCGCCTCCAGTGCATCAGCCATTTCACCTTCAAATTTGCCCCTAGCCATGTGAAAGTCAGAAGACATCCTATCTGATTGCTTACAATCGAAATATCCTTGGTAAACGCCGTTGTGGTGACCAGACTTATAGGCAGCAGCGGAAAGACGGTCTATCAGAGAGGTAAAGGGCGCTGATTGGCGACAATACTCAAACGCTCCTACGAGCCCGGTGGTTATCAGCCAATTTCTGTCACCCCGTACAGCAGCCAGTTGACAGGTCAATCCTTCCACCTCAACGTTTGCTTGATCCAAAGCACTCTCCACCTCCTTTAGGCGTGTGGCGGAAGATCGGTCAAGGGTATTCCGTTCAAGTAGAAGGGAGTCACAACGCTGTTGGAGTTCTCTAAGTTGCCCTTCCCGCTCTTCCAACTCCGCCTGTCTTGCCTGAGCCTTGGCATTCGAAGCCTCTATCTCAACGGTCAACGCTTGATAGCGTTCCTGCACCTGTGACACAAAATCAGTGTCAATTCAAAATTTATCCACAAGAGCAGTCATTTCGGATCTCACCTTCTGAGCCTCACTAACAGCTTTACGCTCTAGCTCCTCCTGCACGGTTTTAGCATGAGCAATAACCCGGTCCTTCTCCGCTATATCCCGAGCCCACACAAGCCGCTCTTCGGCAAGGTGGGCAGTAACCCTCTTTAAATCATCCTCGGCCTTGTTTTTCTCCGAGACAAACCGACTCTCCCTCAGTCCAGCAGCCTGAAGTTGACTCTCCAGACGGTATTTCTCATCCTTCAGTTCCTCAATAGCGGCTTGGGCTCGGTGGAGCTCATTATTGTCATGCATCTACCGGCGACGGATCTCCGTAAGCCTCCTAGGTTGGCTAACAGAATCCACGATAGCAGAATTCATCAAGTTCTCATTGTTCAGCCCTTCTACATATGCCACCTCCGCTGGGGGATAAGCCCGCTCAACCCAATGTTGTACCACTGGGGGGAAGATTAACCTAGACGATTCCGCAATTTTCCACTGAGGTTGATAGCGTTTGTCCCGGTTGTTGGGATCCCAGTTGATGGTAGGTAAGTATAGGTCATCTCCCAGGCGGGCCCCATCGTCGGCAATGCCACTGCTTGACCCACCAGTATCACCAGCGGCACGGTCCCCAGCACTCGTTGCCTCATGAGTAGAGGATGTAGCAGGAATCTCTTTTCCAACAGTTGAAAAAATAGTCAAAGGAGAAGCAAACACAGGGGAAAGTGTGACACTGGAAGTTAGCGGTGTGGCAACAGGACTCGCTGTTACGGCCACAGCAGCGGTAAATGTGGGCGGCGGCATAGCACAGCTAACGGCGTCAGACGGACTCATCAATGGTGTGGGTTCCGTTTGGTTGCTATCAGTTGGAATTACCACCTCCATAGATGACAAGGGCATGGCCGTCACAGGGGAAGTCTGAACAGCGTCAGTAGTCCCTGTATTGAAAACACACTTTAGTTGCATAAAGCATCTAATTAATAAACCAAAGGTGCAAAACTTATACCAGTTGGTATGGCATAGGCGGCCTGCGCGGCTTCAAATGCGGGCAGTTTCGGAGTGTGAAATGTTTTTCGTTTTTTCAATACATGGGTAGGGCTGGTGATTTCAGTTGTAGTAACCATTTCACCTTTGGTAATCGCTGCACCACTAGCAGATGACGTGGTCATCCCAGCCGCTATATATTTCCTCCCGGTAATCTTTACCCAGATGGATTTTTTCTCTGGATTCACAACGTCAGTACCCCCGGCGATGCTAGCAAAGGCAAGGTAGGCAGTAGGATCCGCAGGAATGGCGGGCAGCAAAAATTGATCAAGGTGAATTTTCAACACGTCCGGCTCTTGTTCACCGAGTACGTGGTTGGCGGACCCCAATGCCAGGTGCCGCGGAGGATCGACAAAGTCAAATAAGCTCCATTCTCCTGAAAAGGGCACATTTAAGCAAATGGTAATATACAAGATCAATAAAGCATCAGGCATACCTTCATCATCCCTTTGAAATGAGGGATACTGTTTGATATCACGCCACAACAGACTCATCCCCGCCATTACCAGGGCCCCTTCCGGAATCACTGTACATTCGAAAGGGCGATCACACAATCTTGTATATAGGGCATTTGCAATATAAGCATCTTCAGGAGGACTGTCGTCCTTAACTTTGTCTTTCGGCCCCATGTTTCTCCAATACATCTCGCCAGGAATTACAGAGCTGTCAATGTAGAAAAATTTCTTTTTCCAATCTTTATCTCTGGAGCTGGTAGGGATTTCCCTCAGACAAGAAGCCTCAGTGTCTCTTCGATCAAAAGTAAAGAAGGGGGGTTTCCACACAAGCACGAAAAAAGCCCTAAAAACGATGAGTTCCGGTATGTGCCCTAAAGCTACACACGCAAATTCAAATTGACGAAGTTTCACTAACCCTAGTGGATGTAGTTGGGAAATGTGAATGCGGTAGTAATCAAGCACGGATTTGAGAAATTTGGTGATGGGCAACCGGAAATTGCAGAATTTGAAGAAATCACTGAATAACGTGATCTTCCCTTTTCTCAGTGGATAGGCTGTGTCTGTTTTTGACGGCAATAAGGGATTCCACTCAGCCCTAATCCCATAATCTTGCACTAGGTTGTTGTAGGATACAACTCCCCATTTGCAGAATAGGGTTTCGGAGCCCGCAGAGACAGAAGACGAAGATTCAACATTCTTAGAGGCCATTTCGTTTGAAAGAGGGGAAGTGAAAGAGGGTGTTCTAAAAATTGGAACTCAACCCTCGTCAAAAGGGATGATATTTATATGATAACTTTCCAAAATTCAAAATGGAAAATGTACAGACATACGCGTCAGAACAGGGTAACCCAAGTTGTTACCCCAATGATGGCTTACCTGTCACATCCTATCACATCGCCGCCATTTTCTCATATCGCATTTATGACACCATAAGTTTTCCTTATATAGGATATACTTTTTTCCTTTTTCTCTCTAGTCCGATTTCATGAATTACATTTCATAACTTCGGACTGGGGGGACATGACGAGGTATGACCCCAATCGGATAATCCAACCCGGTCATTACCTATTATTTTATTATAAGTAAACAGTTATAAATATTTGTTCTAGAATATTCCATTCTGTACGGATAGGATACGCAACCAAATCTCCGACTTTTTGGGAAGATCATGCAAATCCCTAACTTATAGGAGCTCACCCTAAGTTAAGGGAAACCCTAATCATAAACTATAAATAGAGGTAAACATGTGAGGTACAGATCATCGAACTTTCAAATAACTTCTTTCTCTCTTCATACTTTTATACTCCCAAACCCGAGAATTATTCTCACGCCGGAGGGTGGTTACAGGAATAACCCCATTCCTGTAACGAGTCCTAACGGTGTTTCTGTTTTGCAATTTGTCCGTTCGGATCATTGATACTTGAAGTCTTCATCGGATACTACCGTAAGGTCAGTGTTTCTTCACATAGCAAAAGAAGATGTAATGTAAATCAATGTGCTAAATATTCTAAGTAAACATACATAGCAAAACAAAATGAAATCATGTACTAATAGTGTACTAATGAACATAACAAGTATATGATTATGAAAACATGGAAAGCACGTAAGTAACAAGTAGGCACATGTGTTTCACCCCAAAACAGTTTGAAAACAGTAAAAGAGGGGTCTATGTACTCACTTGAGGGTGCTTAGAAGTCTTGAAAAACAACCAAGCAAAGCTAGAGGGATCACGGAAGTCAAACGGCACCCTATATAAATAACTACATTAATAAACGGACCTAATCGGAGGATCGGGTAGCATGAGGGTTCGTAAACCAAATGAGTGTAGGTACTCATGTAATATGGTTTAACAAAGCCTACATACTAAAACGAAACTTATCCTAAGTGCTTTTGACCCATTACGACCCGTTTAGGTAGCTTATGCTACTTTAACGCGTCGTTCGCGTAAAACGCGTTCGGACCGCCTAACTAGTTCTATGACAAGTAATATATGCCTTAACATGTCTAATATTGTTGCTAAATCAGTTTAGATGTCAAAAGTTATGTTACATATGCTTAAAATGAATTTTGGCGTAAAAAGGGCATTTTGGTAATTTACCTAAGGCATAAGAACTACTTATCATACAACTACTCAAACGATGTGACCGTAAGGTATAACCTCGGAAGGTTATTCCCTATACCACTATGGTCACCTAATGTGTTTGGTCGGATCCTAATGATCGACCAAATGGGTCGGGCTCGAAAGTATAAGCGATTGATTAAATCGCTTACCTTTACGACCCTAGACAAGCACAAATCTAAAAGTGACGAGCTAAACATGCTAAAACATGTTTAGTTAAGTTAGAAAACAGGTTTTGGTATCAAAACAAACGGTTTTGATACCCAATAGTAGTTTGGTTACAAAATACGCACAAATACGCATCTTGGCCGAAACTACGACTCGTCACTGAGCCTAGATAACGTGGTAATCAGTAGGTATAGTCACTAGGGACTATAACCATCGTGATTACGCTCACGTTATGAAGTTCAAACGAACTTCGCGTTGACCATAAACTGGTCAAAGTAGAAAGTCAAACAGAGTTTGACTTTTAAGCTAGAAAGCGACAAAAGAACGAAAGAGGGCCTACAAAGGGTCCAAATAGATTTGGTTCCAAGTATTCTCAGGTAGGTAGTGAATAATCACAACCACTTAGAGAAATCTCAGACCAAATGTGCAGAAAATGAATGAGGGACATGGCCTTATATAGTTTTTCGCAAACTGTTAGGATCATTTCTTGGTAAGGAGGGAAAGATCTTGGCCATACACTTGCAGCAATAGATTTATGAAACCATGGGAACCCAAAACCAGCCCTTAGAAAGCCCAAAAACCATTTGCAAGAGCTGGAATTAGCTGGAACAGGCTGGAAATGGCTGGAACACATTTCTGCTGAACTGGGAGGTCCTTACGGACCGTATGGATAAGTGCTTAAGGTCCGTAAGCCATGTGCAGATCAGCAAAGTTTGAAAAATGGCAGAACAGGCCCCTGAGTCTTCAAACTTGATTTTTGATGCGTTTTGACACGTTTAAGCCCCGTTAACCTCACTTAAAGGCTCAAATATGAAGTTAAAGTATATGGAACTTAAAATATGCTCAAAAATATGTCGGATGTCGGTTTGTTTGGCCGTACGATTGCGTTGTTCGGTTAATTACGACGGAAGTCGTAACGGACACGTGTACGATCCAAATTGCGCGACGAATGGATTTTTATCATGCCAATCACTAAAATAAAATATTTTAATGATTACATAAATTTTTTGCTGTCCGGATCTATTCAGAACGTAAGTTATGCGCGAAAATGCAAACTTATGTACTTTTTGACGCTTTTAGTCCCTGAATGACCAAAAAGTTTATTTCGGCATACCAAAGCTTCCAAAACTTATTTCTAAGTTATGTAAAGGTTATTTAAGGTATGTTAAGCCTATGTCACTGTTCCGGAGTGTTTGTTGCATTAAACTGGTTATATTTACGCATCGGTGCGCGTATAACCTTCCAGAAAGCGATTTAGAGTCCGAAACCGAACAAGAATTGATATGTGCAAAATGATACACATATTTATACAAATCCCAAGTATGAAATACAATATTTCATTGGTTTGGTATTTGTTTGATGGTAGAAGTGACACAGGTGTCACACACCCTCCTTTATTTGGCGAAAATATAATTTCCCTTGAGAGCAAAACAATACATGCTAATTGTCAGCTTGAAGAATCTTCTAGTTCTTCATTATGTTTCACATCATCATTGACTCGGTGTGGTCTAACCAGTCATGCCAACTAATTAAATAATTATGATCCTTAAACTTCTGGTTTATGATCGTATGTGTATTACTTGCTCGTATGTAATACAAAACATATGATACGAGAGAATATATTACAACTTCAAAGTTCAAACCATCATGTTACGCAATCACTCCTTAGTTTGTCACTTTTGTGGTCCATTATCATTATTAAAATGACCATTATTACAATTCTTATAGTCATTCTCATCATTACAAGTTTCTCAATTAGGTTCATCATTAATATATAATCATATTCACTTTTGGGAATGGAGTAGAACCAAAACAAGCTTCATAGTTTTTCTTTATTTACTCGGTCACATGAGTATAAAACCATTTCATTTTTCCATGACTCTTATAATGATATTGCTACTTTAGGAGCATACGTCTCAAGTGTGACAAATGGAAAGAATTTAATCGATTTTCCTTGTAAATAATGTTCTCTTTGCTTACCATCAATTGAGAAGTAGATGAGTCGTATAAGATTTATCAATCTTATATCTTACGACCTTTATAACGATCGTATAGTCATCCCATTATTAACATGGTTGATCTCATTACATGAGCATCATAACAATTTTCTTAATTACCATGATTATGAACTTTACATCAATTATTATATCATCACATTCAGTTCAAGGAATGGATTATAACCAAACAACTATCACGGTGACATCATTACAATTTTCTTTGTTATTATATACATGATCGCGACCTTTACATTGGTCATTATATCATCACATTCACTTCATGAATGGATTAGAATCACACAACTTTCATTGTGGTCATTTCAAACCTTACATATTTTTTAACAATCTTGCTTCTTCAAGAGCATATTTGAGGTTTGACAATGGAACTTTTTTATTCCACATGTATAACTAATCTTTTCACCACATAACATCAATTATACGACCGAATCATTAAGATTTATCAGTCCAAAAATATTACAAGAATCAATAAATTTACAACAAGCTTTAGTGAGTTTGAAACTTCGAATGTCATACTATAAATGAATCTTGATCACTATTCAATCATGTTTATAATGTGTGATCATATACACAACTTTAATTTAGCTGCTTCATTAAAGACAGTCTATATACATAAACAATATATAGCATATAGATGACATATACTACAAAGTTAAATCAAGCAATACATAACATTATAACATGTTATCAAATAAAATAAGGTTATAATAAAACCTTATGAAATAATAATATGTCATCACATTCAAGCAAAATATATAAATTATGCATTAACATATCATGGCATAACCAATCACATGCATATCTTATATAAAATATTTGTTGCTCTCACAAAAAAAAAAAAAAAAAAAAAAATAGAAACATCTTAAAATATATTCAATACGAAATAAAGAAACTTATTGTTTACACCAAATAATATGTGAAAATATCATGCACAACTATCAACATCTTAGTTGATTTAGGGGCTGTTTGGTAGCCTCTGAATGGTCATTAAGAGGCTACCTCTTAATGGAACCATTAAGAATTTTACCAACGGGAAGGTAGAAGAATGTAACATGTGATGATTTACCATTCAGAGATTACCTCTTAACCATTCAGACTTGAGGTTACCTCTTATTCATTCAGAGGTTTTAAACCATTAAGAGGTAGCATCTGAATGGTCATTAAGAGGCTACCAAACAGCCCCTTAGTTGATATTGAAATATTATGCAATTCAGTTAACACATGTTACAAAATAGTGGTGGTTCATGAATCAACAATTTAAATAATGCACTTTACTTATAATAAAAGCTCATATCGACTTAGAATATGTTTATATGGTTCGATCATTCTTATCATTTAAGGCATGTGCTATTGATGTACAAACAAGACAAATAGACTAAGAACATTTTTCTATGTACCAGCCAATTACATAAGCCATAAAGTAATCTTAAAACCAACTTTCTAACGACAGCTACTTAATTTATTTAATATATTCAGTTCAAGTAAAATATACATGAATAGAAATAACAATTAAATCTGAACCATATATTTTTAGTAAATAACATCATAACAAATTAATTATATCAAATATTAAGATGGTTAGTTTATCATCAACATGCACCATATATTTCACAAATACTTGTTTTCAAAATAAAATAAAATAAAGAATATAAACTTTATGTATGCCAAAACAGTAACTTAATAAAATATCTTAAAAGATCACATTAATCATACTAATTAATAGCATAATAAAATCACTAGCCATAAAACACACGCATACATAATTCAATCTATATATTTTTATGATTAAACACTTATTTGCATCACTAAATTATGATCAAATCAAATACTATTAAAATTTTACAAAATAACATGTAGTAATAAACAAACATTGATGTGGCTTGTAATTATGTTGTCCAACCTCAACCGAATATAAAATTCTTACAATCCCATTAGTTCATTACAATATAGTATCATCGGAACAATAATTTCATTAAAACATTAATAAGCTAGTATTAGAAACCACTAAAGAATATGTATGTATATCAAAATTAATTACTATTATTATTGTTATTGTTATTATTATTATCTTAAATTCAAAACAGTTATTTGGCTATATTATTAAAATAAGAGTTTGAGTCCAATAAAATATTTAATGATAAAAAAGAGATAAACAAGAGGGGTAATAAATTAGTTACAATATTGTAAATAATCAATTAGAGAAACTAGAAAGATTCTTTTTCTTGATTGAAAAACCATTGTGTTTCTGGTTTACTTTTGCTTTCTTTTCTTTACATCTCAATGTTTTTCGTAGGTGTTTGTTTGTGAAAGAAAACTATTCAGATACGTTAACACATAGGAAAGTAAACAAAAAACTAAAAAACATTATGATCCTGGTTAAACAAGGGTGATGTCAATATTGTTCATGATGATTTTAATCTTAAACCATAACCAATAAAAAAATATCAAGAAAAGCGTAAGTTAATTTTTAAGTTTTATCATACCAACAATCGATGAGAAAAGATGAAATAAAATTAAAACAATTAAGGGCTTTCATACCAGTTCAACAATTTTGTCTTTTATCTCTTTCGCCAACGTTGACACGACATTGTGTCTTGTGTTGATACAATCCAACTTCAAAAGCAATTCGTGCTGATAACGTGTTATGTAATAACTAGAACCTATTAGCAATGTATAGAAAAGAATGGGAGATGAATTTCTTATTGATGTACATGTATGAAATACAAAGCCTCTGTTTATAGGCTCAACATTAACATAAGAGTAAATACAATGAGGAGTTAAGGATGTAGAGAGTCACTATAAATGATATATTCATAACATTAGGATTGTTATAATACCCCATAATCCACGCCCACCATACCCCACGGTCTAAAAACCAACCGATTCGTGATGGAATGTTTTTCAATTCCAATTTCAATTCTTTTGAATCCATGAACCAAACAACCCCTTAGACTTCACCTGGGTTGTTGCCTCCAAACCTAGCCAAGGTGGAGCTGCAGCTGCCCCTTTGAAGTTTGAACTCCTGGTAAAAATAGTTATGAATGGACGTATACTTAACAAGAGGGGGTGTTCGTTCGCGAGATAATACTAGTAGTATTTTAGTAACCATTTTTCATTTTTTTTTCTTTTTAATTTGCTAGAATATACAAGTCTATAATAGGAAAGACAAACACTCATTTTAGTGTTTGTTTGTTCGCCAAAACCCCAACAAGAGGGGGTGACTTGTCAAGTGCCACGTCCATTCCTTTTAGCCCTCTCGCTTCTCGATCCATATGTAAACATATTCTTTTATATATTCAATATACAAATATACTAATAAAAAAAGTTTAAAAAAAAGTTTTAGTTAATTTATATCGAATTAAGTTGTTTTTGATCTAGTTAATAATAACCATGTAAGGAGTAACACGTTTTGGTTAGAATGATATATATTGAACGATTCAAAAGTCACTTACAGAGAGGTTAACACATTTTTAATATTTTTTCTTAAATATAGTTCTTTGAATCTTATTTATTATAATGATAAACTAGTTTATTTATGCATGTATTATATGAATAATAGTTTTAAATAAAATAATTTTTTTTTAACAATTATAAGTCTAAAATACAGTATCAGAAAAACAAGTACGACCGACATATGAAATATTGTGTTTTAGTGGTTTTAACCAATTGAGTTCAAAATCAAAAGTACAAGTGTTAGGGTGAAGGGAATGGTTACCTAATGGAATTGGTAAACTCTCAATTCACCCAATCACATAGCGCCATGTCAATTGTTTATCTAATGCTCAAAAACGTTGGCAGTGGTTTACCTAATGAGGTTTAGGTAAACTATTTAAAAAAAAGAAAAATGTGTGATTGGTTGAGAAAGAATGGACCACACCACACACCTTTCTCTCTCTCCCTTCCTTCCCTTTCCCCGACTGGGTGAACATTTGAGCGGTAAAGGGTTGGAGGTGGTCACCGATCGGTGCCGAACAAGTTTACCGCCCCCACTCCGTATATCCTTAAAAATTGTACTCAAAACGTTATAAAATGAGTGTTTAAAGACTCAGGACATTAATCCTTTTGATTTTGAATTCAAGTGGTTAAAACCACTAATATAGACTCAAATAGTAATTTACTCTAATTAACTCTAAAAGGGTAGGGGTGATCATCACTTGTACAAATTCCATCACTCACAACATCCAATCAAGTTTCGCCATGTCATCAACCATTATTCCATCACTCACAACCTTTTTTAGTGGAAATGGTCATCACTCATCACCACATCCAACAATTTCCCCCAACCAACAATTTCCCTCACAATAATTAAAACATAACGCGTCAAAAATATAACGCGAATTAAGTTTAACGTGTGATGAAGAGGGGGTGGCGGTGGTGTTTGGGCTTTTTCCACGCGTGAACAATTTCCATCACGGGCAAAAATGCATCCACCCTAGGTGGCCTAATAACTAATAATGATAAAGTGAACTATACATGACCCCATGATATAACTATACATAACGATATTATTAAGCAAAATAAACTTATCTTATATGTGAAAAAAGACCCCTTTTTTAATTTGCTATAAACATTCTCTAAGTCGGCTGAAGGTGAACATGTAACATCCTCTGTCGCGGTCACATAAACTCAAGTGTCCCCTGGCACGTGCTACTAAGTCCCACACACTTGGACTTTAATTTCACTTCCATTTTGGTGTCTTTCTTACGTATCTATAATTTCTATTTTCTCCCTTGTAGTTTGTATACTTTACTACAAGCCACTCCTTTTACGTTTCTATTTACAATTTTCATTTTGCTTTAAACTAATAATAATAAATTTAGTGCGGAATTATTCGTCGCTAATTCGTTAGTGACAACCATTGAGAAATCAGGGGATGAGTGAAGACTTCACTAACAAACTTTTAAGAGTTAATTACATAGTTAGTCCATGTGGTTTGCACAAATTAACATACTTAGGTACTAATAGTTTAAAATCACATTCTAGGGTATTAACTTTTCATTTTGTAACGTTTGGAGGTATTAACTTTTAGGGTATTAACATAGTTAGTTAGTCCATGTGATTTGCACAAAATAACATACTTAGGTACTAATAAAATGTGATTTTAAACCTACAAATAACATTAATACCAGCAAACGTTACAAAATGAAAAGTTAATACCCTAGAATGTGATTTTAAACTATTAGTACCTAAGTATGTTAATTTGTGCAAACCACATGAACTAACTATGTAATTAACTCAACTTTTAATGTGGTTCATCGATGGGCAACCTGCTTTGATAGATAGCCAATGTTTAGCTATAGTGTCATTAGCGTTGGCTTTAACAAAAATATCAAATTATGTCTTCACCGGCGGGTACCATGTCACTGAAAAATATGTGACGGTCTATCACTAACTAGACATTGTTGGTAATAATAATTGTTTTTAACGAGTTAACGCTACCCGCGCGTTGCGGCAGGATGTTGATTATGAATGTTTAATATTACTATGTCAGATAGAAGCGAAAATTCTTTGATTTTGTTCTCTAAGCAAGATGGTGTTTGAAGACGATGCCATATGTGGTTTAGATTAGAGTTTGCGACTTTCATTCTAAATATTCTTAAAAAAAAACTTTTATCTAATTGATTAATTGCTTTATTCTATTAGCCAGACCAAGGAAAGTTCATAATTGGTTGTGTATGATTGATTATATATGTTTGGATTAGATCAAGAATAGTTAATCTAATAAGTATGAGTAATTTTCATACGATTACCAACGAATGTTGATAAAGTTTATGATATAAATACATGTTTTGGTCATTGAGTCTTTGGCAGATAAGTTATATGTGACTGCCCATGCTAGTATTTCCACTTATTTAATAGTTCGAACTAGTAACTAATTATATAACTAAGGGAGTTTGCATAATTGATACTTAGACTAAAGGGTATGGGTCGGCTTAGGCCCGGCCTGGCCCGGCGCCAGTCCCCCACACCGCCCCCCTCATGCCCGGCTCGTCCCTTCCGTCCTCCCCACGACGATTTCGACGGGCCTCACTTCTCTCTTCTCACACACACAGAGCTATACATACATACATATATCATATATGTGGAGGGTTCAAATGAGAAGAAATTTTTTGTAAGAATAAAAAAGAACAATCTTCAACCAATAAGAATGATTCTTTTTACTTCATTTAATTTTTGTCTTTAATATAGGTGTAAGGGTATATTGGTAAAACAAGATAGATCATTAATTGTTAGTCTTCCTTTTTAATAGCTAACTAAATTAAAATTGTAACTTATTTTCAAAAAAAAAAATATTTTTTCAAAGAAGAAAAAAATTATTTTAAAGTGTAGGATAAAGTATGAGGTGTGTAGGATGAATTACGAGTTGTGTAGGATAAATTTTAGTATGTGTAGGATAAATTTCAAAAAACGTGTAGGATAAATTTTGATGTGTCTAGGCAAAAATTTTAGTGTGTAGGATGATAGTCTTTATGACTAATTAATTAGTCAAAAATAATAATAAATGAGATGAGAGAAAAACTATTTAATATTTTACAATTGTACCCTTTGTTCTTTTTCTTCTCAATTTAATTTTCTTCTCAAATGAACCTCCCCCTATCATATATATATATATATATATAAAGGGGTTCATCCCCCACCCCCTTAGGTCCATCCACTTCAAGCCTCTCCTACGTGGCGGTGACGATCGATCCCCTTGGGGATGAGGCTCTCCATACCCTTTAGCCTTACTTGAGTAGTGAAGGTACACGAAATAATTGGCATAGGTGATCATGTAAGCCAATTATTGTAGAGACATGGTAAAAGGGAAATGATGACTACGAAAACTTGATAATTACTAATTAATGCACGTGAGCATATGAGCTAATTATATGTGTTTTTTTAAACTACATCCCACCCTCTTTTATGACTACGGGTGAGATTCATTGAATAAGGTTGTTGTAACTATTATTTAGTAATGATTTATTCTAGTAGCTTTATAATTTGAGAAATAAACTTTTCTATTGTACTATATATTTTGATGACATTATTTATATTTATATGTTTGAAACACTATTCTTTTTTGAGATTAATATTATAATAAGTTTACATTTTTAAATATTTCAAATACTATCAGGGTGATGATATGTATGCTATTTATCGTAATTTAATATATTGTATAGATTTTTGAACATAAAATTATAAAGAAAAGTAAAAAAGTATATGCGTGAAAATCACAACGAGTATTTTTTATAATACTAACAGGTTTACCTATACTCGATAAATACTTGACGGGAAATGAATCGAATATGGGACAATATTTCATAACCAGTTATAGGTATGGAATTAGCCATACTCAATTCATACCTGGCCATGGTCATCCCTATTAAAAGTGAGTTATTTGGAGGATATATTAATTTGCTATTTTGTAGTACATTTAAAGACGGCAAAGATACATGCGAAGAAGAGAAGCAAGTTAGACAAGGAAGCATAAGAGCCTCTTTTAATGAAAGAGTTGTGACAAAATCATAAAAGAGATGGCATTGTTTGAGAAACTAGCTTGCCATGTGTGTTTGTTTTAATTAGTGAGGGACCATAAAATAAACTAATTTATGGGTTTTGGGAAACCCTTTTAAGGGGACATCATACCCTAAAGTTCAAGATGACCTCTATTTCTCTCACTATAGATCCATCAATTAACAATTTTTTGTCAATAACAGAGGACAAATTGTGTGGACATGACTTGATAATATTACAAAAGTTTAAAAGCCATTTACAGAAATTGAAAAACAGTGTAGCAACTCAATGATCAGCATTCAGCAACAAGTTGAGGTGGGTCCCCTACCTCATTTGTGTGTATATATAAATAGGTTGGATAACCATACTTTATACACATTCACAATTTCTCTCTTGGGTACACAAAATCTGTTAACCAGCTTAACCTTGCCATTTTTGCAGCCTTTCACCTTCAATTAATTACTCCACAAAGTATGAAGTTTTATCTTATGAACCTTCTGGTTTTGTTAGTTTTCCTAACATATAAAGCTCAAGGTATTTTCAATGCACCAAATACGTTCCTCATCTTTTTTCTATCTTGATAACAAAACATCAGATTTCTTTGTAGATTTAATAGAAGATGACTCTCATAATTGTGATAATACAAATTAATACCTGTTTTTCTTATTTTATGAAGGTATAAGGCTGGGAAAACTTGCTTTATCATCTACAAACCATCAAGATATCTTTAAGGTAGGTAACTTATTCATTACATTTTGGAAAAAAAAAACATTTCTTGCAATTTTTTATTAGTTAGCTGATGATATATTTTGCTTATGAATTTGTTACAGATTTCATTAGTAAAAGGAAGCATTGAAGATGATCAATTGCTGGCAAAGAGTGCTCAATTTTCATCAGGTGCCACAATAAAGAATAGAATATTATCTTGTAGAGTAGCAACAAGGAAATCTCCTCTAGTCATCGAGCCGGGGGTCTCATTGGAAACAACCTCTCTATTCCTACGAGGTAGAGGTAAGGCTGTCTACATCTTACCATCCTCAGATCCTACCTTTGCTTTGCTATTGGTGGGATTTACTGAGTATAATGACGATGATGATATAATGTGGTCCATGACACCACTCACCTAGACATCATTTAATCCTCCACTTGCTTAACCTAACTTTGGTTTCAAAATTGTTTAAAATGCTAAACAAACTATAATCCACCATTCTTTTATCACTTTTCTTAATTATCTTGTAAAAGATATCTTCTTAATCCAAATTATGACGAGATCGAAAGAAATAGTTATTGAAACAATGATACTTCTGTGTAGCTTCCCAAATTCTCTAGTTAGTTTAGTGAATATGGTGACTCAAGTTTATTTTATCATCTAAACTTGTTCATTATTGGTATACACTTCCTTTGTTATAATATTGCTTGTTTGTCAACTTTTTTCCTTTCTAATTTTGCAGGAATAAATAGAAAGCTTATGACAAAATCGACATCTTCTAGTAATGGCGCCGCGATTTCGGAGGTTGGTCTTTTAAATCACTATTATTCATAAACAATGATAGTTTAAGTATAACAACAAAACAAACAGATTTCTTATTTTTAACTTTTTGAATGTATTTCATGCACAGAATCAGAAGAATAAACATGATCTTAAACCAGAGGCTAAACACTGGAAGAAGGATGTCATCACTGATCAACAATACCCGGAAAATATAGCCGATATGGATTATACTCCAGCTAGGAAAAAGTCTCCGATACACAACTGAGTTTGAAACAAATTATAAGAGTAAATACTCAAACAATATGACAGTTAGTTTTGGAAAATAGAATGGAATGGCAATAAACGTTTAAAAAATATTGAAAAAATGTTACATGTATTCTAGGGTTAAGGAAGATGATTCTGTACACAAGGACTACATCTTAGTTAGATCACTTTGTTAGAGATGATGATTTTGATAATCATAGTTCCATGTCAGCATTGTAGGGTTTTTTTTTGTTGTATAAATATACTACAAGTTGCCATTTAGTTCAAATCATGGAGTTGAATAATACTCTGAATATACAAAAAGAATATTTTAAACAATTTATTAGGGGGACGGGGCGCCCCGTTGTAAACCCCCATCACGCGTCAAACTATCATGCACACCGCCGCCACCAAACTTGACCACACATGAACTTTATAACGCGTGATACATATCACGCATGATAACTTGAAAAAATTGTTGAATGTTGGAGAGAATGTAAGGGAAAATTGTTGGGTGTGGTGATGATGGGCATTTCCACTAAAATCCATCACTAGTGATGGAATAAAGCTCGATCACATGGCGGAAATTGATTGGATGTTGTGAGTGATGAGTGAGTGGTGAGTGATGGGCGCCCCTACCCATAAGAGCACGTGGATCCCAAATACGTTAATCAACTCATAAGAGCACGTGGATCCCAAATCGGTAAAAATAGGGGATGAGGTGGAGGGTGAAGGTGATTGGTGAAAGTGAGGGTTGAAAATGGGGAGTTTCCACCAATATACAATGTAGCAAAGAAGAAAAAAGGGTGAATGGAGAAAGGGAATCGGGGAAAAGTAACCAGGGTAAGCGGGAATACTTTTCCCCGAAATCCAGAAATTTGGGGAGGGTCGGGGGAATCGGGAAGACTCCATGTGCTCTAAGAAAACATTATAATATGTTTATTTAAGAACCAAATAACAATATTACTATACACCGCTTAGTATAACCTGGTTAGGGGAGGCGGAGTGGGGAACAAAATTCCTGTGATACTTTCTTTCACGTGTGGAAAACAAACAAATGCCCACCGCCACCTTAAAGTTTCACGAGTGATAAAACGTGTGCGTGATAAACTTCACGCGTTATGGCACATTCCGTGATAAATGGATGTGAGGGGGTGTGAGAGTTTATTATTGAGTGTTGTGAGTGATGACCATTGCCACTAAAAAAGGTTGTGAGTGATGAAAAAATGGTTGATGACATGGTGGAACTTGATTGTGTGTTGTGAGTGATGAGTGATGACCACCCCCACCCCCTTATAATATCGAATATAACATTGGAGGGAAATTGATTAGAAGACATATATAACTTTGTTTTACAAGCTTTCCCTAATTCACTAATAAACTATGCAGTTAATGCGATAAAATATCGGATATCGGTCAAGGACCGATATTTGAAATATAGGCTATCTCGGTGAGATATCGGTGGGATATCGGTAATTTTAATATAATGCAAAATTTATATATATAGCAATTTAACACCAAGAATTCAGTGATATATCGGTTATATCTGTCAAATATCGGTGATATATCGGTTATATCGGTCAAATATTGGTCAATATCGCCTATAATATCGGTACCGATATTTGACACCGATATTTTACTAAAGGGGTGTTTGGGATTCCTTCTCAAAAGCAACTTATTAACTTATATAAGTCATAAGTCATAAGTTAGAATTTTTAACTTCTCAAAATCAACTTCTTCACACACAAAAATGACTTATATAAGTTAATCCAAACACTCTAAAAACAACTTATTAACTTTTATAAGTCAATAAGTTATAAGTTGCTCCAAAATAAGCTAACCCAAACACCCACTAAGGGACCGATATGACCGATATAACCGATATATCACCAATATTAACTGCATAGCTAATAAATATTACGTGGTTTCTGGTGCATAACTGGACATTGTTACTCTTAAACTATCCGTAATGATTAATGCTCTTCAAAGGGTATTTTCTGTCACATTAACATACAATGCCCAAGCAAAATTAAGATATATAACAAATAATGTAACATATAATGCCACTAATATTAGACACGTGAGCTATTCGAAAATCGGAATGGATAATATTGAAAGATGACTCAAGTTTTGAATTTAATGATGAAGGGATTTTTTTATTTGTTTAACTAACTAACTAACATGCATGTCAAAGCATGGAAGAATAGAGTGACCTAAACATTGATACAAGTTAGCATGTAGTGCATGAGATATTACCATTAGATAGTAAACACTTAAAAGTAAATTGACATAAACATTGATACCGATTAGAATGATTTTTAGACAGGAAAGCGGAAGCAAGAAACGAACAAACTGGATAAAGGTCACTAGTACCGTCACAAGAGAGGAGAACTTGTTGAGGTTGCGAGTCTTTTACAAAGAAACTATATAGGTCAAATTTGAAAGAAAATTTATCATTAGTCATTATGATGTAGGGGGACAACAATGTTTCTATGGTAAAGAGGGTGGTACCGGCCAGGTTCCTAGCTATTACCCATGTGTGTACAAGGTAAGGAAGATCCATTGTTGTCAAGAATAGAGTGAGGGGTGCTAGTATTAGAAATAATAATTTAGGTTATCCGCTCTAAAGTTAGACATGTGGTAGCTCACTATCCATAAGATACCAATACCATGAGGCGGCATATTAGATAATGCATGTGGATTATAATTAGGTTTTAAGATGTTTGGGGGCCATTATGCCCGTGGTGAAAGTGAATGGAAATATGTCTTGTTGTCTAGCCTTCTTATATTCGGTTGCGTGATTGTGCGTAGCGTCGTGCACCAATCATTGCCGGAGATAAAATTTATCGACAAATTAAAAAGAGTAAAATAATTTTTGTTTAGAACAACTTATGATAATTTAGTGGAAAATACGAAGCATTGAGTCAACTCGGTGAGTCGAAGCTTGGGTTGCACGTGGGTGATGCATGGGGTTGTCGTCGAGGTTGCGACCAATGAAATTTTTATTCAAATTTGTTTCTGAAGAAAGAAAGTGGTGGGTGTATCTTGTATGTAGGGCTGACAATTCCGATCTGTTATAAGATTTGTTTAAGAAAAAAGTAAGTACACTATTTTATTTTTTTAAATAATTAAAATTAGGAGGTTATACTCTATAATTTCTCATTATTTGGTACATAAAACATGTTATAATAATATTGAGATGACGCTAAATATTTTAACACTAGCTCAACATCTAGTGGTTGAGAAAAAACCCTAACTAGATGATATTTCCATACAGGTACCCTCATAAAGAAAGCCATCTATCTATCTTATTCAGTTTGCCTTATACATGACAGAACATGTCTTCAATCAGTGAATAATAAAATCTATCCATTCTGGTCTGGCGGGGTCATACGACCAACCCACGAGTCCCCATGGTCTCTTGATACAAGACCACAGTAGTTTAACCTTTACAATATCACAATCGAGATCATGCATGCTAATAAATGATCGACAATGCTAAATGGTAACATGCCATGTGAATAACAACTCAAGAATGGGACAGCTTCGACAAGTGAGCCTATCAAGTTTTTAGATGCTTGGCTTGTTATAAACTTCAACATTATGATAGGTTTATTACAAGTGTGTGGAGCTTATTTAAAAGATGATTAAAAATATACGTGTATCGCTTTTTCAACGAGTTGCGAGTCACGAGTCTATGAATACAGTATTAAAACTCTTGGTTAAGTATCCTGTGTTGTTCGTTAAGAAAGTAGATGGATGATTACTGGTTCTTTAACTTGTACGTTATTTTGTGGAGTAAGTAGTTACTTTTTACGTAAAATACTGTTATGTAGGAATTTAAAATCACTTCTAGATTCGTCAGTTATCTAAATTTGCCGTTAAAAAAAAAAGGAAAATTGGTTTTTAATAAACCAACCTTTGTCCCGTTGGTAAATAATAATCTTACCTACGTAATTGGTATACAATAATCCTACCTATCAACATGTTGGTACTTAATGAACTTCCGTTAATTTTTTTAACTGAAGTTAGTTTTTAAGTTTTATTTATTACACAAACAGTCCCTGTAGTTGTAATTTACTAGTTTTAACTATTTTAAAACTAGTAAATTACAGTCCCTTGAGGTTTTTTTTTGTTTTATAAAATAGTTAAAACTAGTAAATTACAACTACAGGGACTTTTTGTGTAATAAATAAAACTTAAAAATTAACTTCAGTTAAAAAAAATTAACGGAAGTTCATTGAGTACCAACATGTTGATAGGTAGGATTATTGTATACCAATTACGTAGGTAAGATTATTATTTACCAACGGGACAAATGTTGGTTTATTAAAAAACAATTTACCAAAAAAAAAAAAATACAGTTTCTGAGGTGTGTATAAATATGTGAAAAACTCTATCTATGAATTAAGTTTTGATTATTATTTTGAGAGAACAATAATAGAAAGATGTATGCTTTTGAAATGAATGGAGCAATATTAAACTTAATATATACACACACCCATGTCAACAATGATGTGGATAGTTAGTTTAACTAGAGAATTTCATATGTTGCTCATTAAAACTTTATTAATATTATATATATCTAGTTAAACCTTAAAGATATCAAGATATTGTTTTTTAATAATTAAAATATCATATTAAACTAGTTTTAATGTATTTAATCTATATCTCTAATAAAGCAAACCATTGGGGGACACATGTCACCCAATGGAGCAAGCCACCTAAGCATCCACATAAGCTATGATGTGGCAAAATGTCTAATAATTTGACAAGTGGCATATCTCTCGGATGAGGATTCAATTTGACGCGGGATCCGTTTGAGTTCGGGTCATCCAATACCCTGAATTCGGATCTATATAAAAGGCACTATCACAATTATTCAATTGGCTTCTCACATACGCTAGATCCTCTCTCTCTCTCTATTCTCTCAAAATAGCCGTATAGAGATTTGGGGAAAACCCTAAACGGCGATTGTCAATCTTAGCAACATCCGGTGATTCCTTTCCTCACCGTATCAATCGATCGTTTAGCAAGAGGTTCAATCATTCTTCAATACACAAAATTCATCATCGACGGTAATTTTCGAACTATACTCAGTGAATCATCTACTGTTTTTAATCATTCTATTCATCGATTGTTCTTCCTTTACATACTTTTTCCGTTTTGTTTGATTTATTGTTTCTGATTTCGTTGTTTTGTTTTAATCTCTGTTGGTTGGATTATCGTTGCCGATTTGCTGTTGTTTTTGTTTACCGTTTCTTTGTTAGGGTTTATAATCGGCATTTTTTTGGAGTTCGTCTATATAAGTTTCGTGTATTAGGGTTTTTCAGTTGTATATGTTGATTTTTGAATTCTGATCTTCATATTTACAAGATATTATAATCTGTTAATAAGTAACCGTTTTGTATGTTTGAAGTTTTATTCGATGCAGTTTGATGTATGTTTTGTTTTAATCTCTGTTGGTTGGATTAGGGTAGCCTATTGGTTTTGATATTTGATTTGGTTTACCGTTTGTTTATTAGGGTTTATAATCGACGTTTTTTATATTCGTGTATATATGTTTTGTGTATTAAGGATTTTCAGTTGTATATGTTGAATTTTGAAATCTGATCCTTATATTACCAAGATTTCAAAATCTGTTAATAATTAACAGTTTTGTATGTTTGAAGTTTAATTCGATACAGTTTTATGTATTAGTTTAGTGATTATGTTCTTGAAAAACTGTGATATACTGTTATTTTACTGATTATGTTATTGTATGTTTGAAGCTTTCTGTGTATTAGTGTTCCAATTACTGATTTCATCTACTGTTATTGGTTGGTTACCATCAGCTGTATTCATGTTGAATTTGATGTTGAATTTCTTATATGATTCCAGCACTTCATAACTGATGAATGTATATTGATCAATGTATGTTTTCAATTACTTTTCATACGTTGCAAGGCGTTATGGTTTACGGATTCGCTGCCCGTGTATGGAGGAACGACAAAAAATCGTTGGTGAGAATTTATATTATAAGCATTTTATTGCAGTAAATGACTGTATTTTAATAAATCTTTTCTGAATACTGATTGTCTAATTAGCATTAACTTATCTACATTTTATTTTAACATAAACTTCTGGCAGATTATGGTGACTGGATTAAGAAGTTTGCTTATCCAGCGAAGAATGCAGTCATTCGGACAATCGATGGTAGGGTATTCGAAGTCAAAATTTTTAAACTTTTAGATTTAATACTTCTAGATTTAATATGGTTTTAATCAACTCTAAAAATCAACCAATTAAAATTCTATCTAATGATTCTTTTAAAATATACTTGCTAAATTTCGATGTTGTTTTAATTTTTTTTTAAAAAAATCAGTGTTTTTTTTAATTGGTATATATGCCTAAATATTTTCGAAGTTACGGAATTGTCAAATGTTGGGTTTAATATTTTGTTTTTTTGGAAGTAATTGAATTTTCCTTAAATGTGCATATTAAATATGTTTCTTAAATTAAATCTTTCAGTTTTGTAATTGATAAATAGTCCGTTTGATAGAAAAGTTAAAAAAATTAATTTTTGTATGGCGGTTTTTTCAAAACCGTCGTTGACCTTAATTATTTTGACTTTTTAATAGTCATTTCTAAAAATATTATAATCATGCCTTATTTAATAGTCATTTCTTAAAATACATCAGCATAATTTCGGTAATAATTTTTCATAATAATAAACTGATTTTTTGACTTTACAAAAATAATTTTCCGAAATTTGTACATATATTTGCTTGCTACATTCATTTTAATTTACTTACTAAGCATTTTCTAACATCAATCATCTATTTTCAGGTCATATTTCATAGAAATGGATGAAAACAGTATTACTTTTTTAAACAATCTTGATTGGAGATCCAAGCTGTTTACCATAAAGGTCAAGGTGTTAAGACTTTGGATTCGTATGAATCCAAAGAGAGAAGGAGAAATCCTTGGTATTGAAATGGTGGTCATGGATGAGCAGGTTGGTTTGAATGTCATTTGTTTTTTAAAATGTAGCATAAGTTTTATATTGTTGTTTATACTAACCACTTTTAGATTGTGTTTTTGATTAGGGTACCAGGATGCAGGCAACTGTTTGGAGCAAGTTTATGAAAAAACACGAAATTTTGCTTAATGAAAATGAAATTTATTACATTTATAAATCTCAACTTTCTGTCATTAAGTCAACTTTCAAACACTTTGACAAAGAACATGCTATTAGCTTAAACTTTGATACATCAGTTAAAAAGTGTGAGAACTTTGATGGAAGTGTAAATGGTATTCGGTTAGCATCGTTTAAGTCCATTAAAGCCGGTGAAGTCGATGTCAAGTATCGAGTTGGTTTGTACTTTCTTAATATATATGACAACAACATCCGAAATTAAAAAAAATATATAAATATAGAATATTTTTTAAATTATTTGTTTTTCTTGCTGATTACCTATCTTATTAATCAATTTTTTTATTCAGATTTTATTGGATATGTAGATGAGTGGTCTGAACCAGAAATGACCAAAACAAAGATGGGAAAAGATAGCAAATTTATGAACTTGCAATTGCTTGATGAAGAGTCTGTTTATTAATTGCTAATTTAATTTCATTGCAATTTTTTTAACATGATATCCTCTGATGTGTTTAATTTCTATTTATGTAGGGGTATCAAGTTAAACTGCACTTTATGGGATGAGTACTGTGATGAGATGTTTGGTTACATTCAGAGCCATAAAGAAGAAGTTCATGTTGTTCTGCTTGTGCAGTTTGGTAGTTTCAACAAGTATAAAGGTATTCACTGTTAATAAACTTTGTTAATTTTATTTTAATTTGTATATCATTCAGGAAATTGAATATCCTAATCTATGATATTAATTTTTTTATACAGGGAAGACAACGCTATCTAATGCTTTCCATATAACAAGGCTGTTTATCAATGCTGACATAGAGGAGATTCGGTCATTCAGAACCAAGTAAACAGTTAAAAAACTAATATTAACTACTTATAGATGTTGTTAACTTTTTTTTAAACAGGTTTGTTGAGAAGATATGTAAAACATCCTCTAATGGTCAGAAATCAATTGGTTCATCTGGAAGCACAAGTGTTGCGGATGACTTTTTAGTGAAGCATCTGTTTTCTAATTTCCGTGATATTACGCTCTTGGATAAGGTTTGTGTCTACTTTTTAATAATTTAAGTAAAGACATTAAACAAAATTGTTTAATAAATTTATATGTGTAACTTTATTTTGTTACATTTTATTTCAGCCTTGTGAGGTCATAGTTCTTGGTACGATCATGGGTGTGGATGATAAAGATGATTGGTACTATCTTGGTTGTGAGGAGTGCAATCGGAAGGTGGAGACAACTTTGGTCATTGACGAGGCTCAAGACGGTGCAGAGGAACCGAAATTTAAACAAGTTTTAGTTTGCTCAAATCCTGAATGTCTCAAGGAGGTTGTGAATGCTACACCGATGTAAGTTACTTATATATTTTTTTAGTTTTTTAATATTTATGCTTATGTTATTCTACTTTACAAATGTTAATTGTATTCATTTTCTGAAATACAGTTTGTGCATTTAGTTTTAGGATTCCGCTTAGAGTACAAGATTATGCAGCTATTGCCTCCTTGACTTTGTTTGACCGTGAAGCTAGAAAAATGTTGGGTATGACTGCAATTCAATTGCTTGAGAAGTCAAGAGTGGATCAGGTAACGTATTTCACATCAGTCTTTTATTAATTTTTTAAGGTACATATTAGTAATGTCTAAATCTGATTATTATGTTCTTTTCAATAATCTTTTATTCACTTATATTAGGCATCTTTGGTAGAGAAAACCATTCCCTATCAGTTTAGCGCATTCAATGATAAAAAATATGCTTTCAATATTCAGGTTAGTCAATTTAATATTGACAACCATATTGATGGTTATGCTGTTCACAAGTTGGTGAATGATTCAACAATACTTGAATCGTTGGAGAGCAGAATTCCAGTTGATCAGGTTAGCACATACAAACCTTTTAATTAAATATATGTTAGAAAGTTAGTATTTTTGTTGTGCTTAGACTCATTATTTTATGAATTGCAGGGTGTGGACGAGGGTGTGGACGAGGCGGCTACTGATGTTTCACTTAGTGATATATCGACTCAAAACCCTTTTGCTCTAAAAGTATGTATTTTAACTTAATGATACGAAATACCAAATGCTTTAAACATGTTATATAGTTTCTGATTTTGAATATATCATACAGGATGCTGTGGATTCTATTGGTGATAGCTTCATACCCGATTGCACTTCTAAAGATTGTTCTAAGACTTCGTCTGCGGAACTGAAGTGCAATCTTGCTGACGTGTATGAAGTTGAAGAAAACACCTCTCTGTCATCACCAAAGGTTAAAAAGGCTGGTGTGTCGGATGTCCAAATTGATGAGGAAACGACTCTGCTGGTTCCAAAGATTGAGAAGTAGTTCATGGTTGAAGTATTTTTACCAAAAACAATTTATTTTTTTCGTAATATTGCTGGTTTTGTTTGGTTTGTGTGATACATTGGTTTGGATTGATTTGGATTGATTTGTGATGGTTGGTTCGTTTGTTTTTTTTAAACATATGGTTGGTTGTTTTTTTTATTTGAAACATATCGTTTGTTTGTTTTAATGGTTTTATTAGGATTACCTATACTCTTTTAACCTTTATCTTTTGTTACTTTATCTTTGTTTTATTTTCTTGCATGTATAAAATGTTCCTAAAAACATTTGTTTATGTTTTTGAAATTAGAAAATTTTAAACTTTATCATAAGGCCATAAAGGTTTTGAATGTATACATTTAGTCTTTTTAACAAATTATTATTTTAAAAACTATTAATTTTTTTTAAGAAGTTACAAATAAGGATTTCAATAATCTAATTGTCCAAATTAATTTAATTTCTATCATTTTTATATACGAATGAAAAGTATATTTTCAGAAATCTATTTATTTAAAAGTTATAATTTTTTTTTGAAACCCCCAATTATTTAAAAGATGGGAATGTAACGAGTAAAACAACAAATGTAGTCTACAAGGAAGTTTTTTCCGGCATTTGAATAGTTTTCTGTTTTTTTCTTCCAATGTATGTATTTGTACACAACATTTGTATTCAAAGTAAATAATATGGTTTTGGTGAAAGCCCGCGTATTACGCGGGCATTAACCTAGTTAGTGAATAAATTAAACTATTGTTGTGAATCTCAAAAGCAATTTATTTAAAAGCCTCTTTTCTATTAACAGGTGTATTTTTATAGCATCAGAGTTGTCCGAGACGTGACATGCTGACTTTCTAAAAAATCTAACAGAGAATATATCGTTCTCCTTTGGAACAATTGGACTACATTACTAGTTTTGTTAATTTATAATCATTACTAGAAAACTGGCTAATAATGATCCAAATTTGCAACCGAAATCAAACTATCTAAAAACTAGCGACGGACCAAGATATGGTCGCAAAATTACGACCGTATTTTTTGGTCGCAAATCCCTCACGGATATTATTACCAGTCGCAAACCTGGTCTGTTCATTTTAGACTGAAATTCCGGTCACAAAATGTCCAGAAGTCAAAAGAAATCACAAATTTGATTCATCCAAGAAGGTTTTGCGACGGAAAAATCAGTCGCAACATGTGACAAATTTGCGACCAAAATTGTGGTCACAATACCCTTTTTTTATAGCGAAGGTTAATGAATCCAATCAAGAAGTTATTTTTGAACCTTAATAGACTTATTAACCTTTACATATAGCCATATAGGTCACAACCACCTAAATCCTCGAGGATGTCATTAATTATGTCCAATAAACTAGTTGGTGTGAAATTGTGGATGATGACTTAAGTAATGAATAAAAACAGTCTTTTGGAAATTTCATGTTGAATTTGCCAAAAGGTGTGACAATCACCGAATGCAAGCGGGTTTTGATCAAGACCAAGCGCGACCTAAGTTGAAACATCGAATGATATGAAGCTTGTTTGGTGAAAGCTGACAAATGTTTATCGGCCTTAAAATTGACAAGTTTAATAATTTTTTTAGTAAAATGCACGAATAGCCCTTGTGGTTTTGCAAAATAACACCTGTACTACCCAATTTTTAGATATTACACCGGTGCTCCCTATGGTTTGACAATTTGTTACTCGGATAGTCCCTGGAGTGGATGACGATTAGTTTTCTCCGCTAAGTGGATGTGAAATGACAAATTTACCCTTAATCTTCTCCACTCTAATCATTTTTAGCAAATTAGATGTTAATGGGCTATGATCGTACGGGTAAGTTAAAGAATGTTTTTAATCATCTATACTATTTTAGATTACAGGGATAAAAAAATAATTTTATCATGATTTTAAGATACTTAATTAAGGGAGTTTAGTGTCTTAAAATGATGGTGGAATTATTCTTCCGCCCTTCAACTTAAAGTTAGAACTCTTGATACTTTTATGTCACACCCTGACTTTTGCGGAAGCGTGATTATTGTGTGACTTCTTTAATATCATTGCATTCAATCATAACATCAACTATATGATAAAACCAAAGATTTGTCATCCATTACATAAGTGTAAATCTTAACAACCTCGTTTTAAAACGTAGACTTCAGATTCAAGTTTTACAAATCGTACACATTGTTTTTGAGTTCATTAAGGACTCGTCAAAAGATATTGAATAATACCAAGGTTTGGAGGACATGTCTTGTCCAGGAATAAGACACACCGTCCAAACTCAAAGACCATGGATGGCATCTTTATTCTTAACGCAGCATAAAAACTTCCAACGCCCGCCAGATCCATTAAAATTTCCCTGAAATACATGTAGTTTGAAAAACATCAACAAAAGTTGAGCGAGTTCATGTGTTTGTTTGTGTGTATGTATAAACCTTTGAAACGTTGTAAGTATGTATGTATGTAAGTCCCTGGTATGTAGCAATAAGGAAAAATAGATCACCAATGGGTTGCAAAGCCACTGGTATGTGTGAAGTGATGCAGGAAGACTCAAACCTAGCAAAGTTGTACCGGGCTCCCGACTGGAAGACATAGTCACCACGTGGTCCATTCAGCGGACTCAGGGGTGGGGCTCGCTACACCCAAATAGATCTATCACTCATGCCCCTCGGTCCTACAATGAGGATTGATGGCCTTAATCGCCCTACTCATTCACATGATCTAGTAGTAAAACCCTCCTTAAGCTAATCATACCATGTAATAAACGTTTGTAATAATTGTAACATGTATTTCACCCCCGAAGTATAAAACTGAAAACAGTTAAAAGAAAAGGGGGAGCATGAACTCACAGTATTTCGTCTTCGGTACTCGTAACTCAAACCTCTTCAGCAAACCCGACTACCTACAAGGTACTATGTCTATTAGACGAACGGGCCGTGCCTTGCCTTAGTATTTATGTTTTTGAGTTACGTCTCTTATGTTCCCAATATTATTCCACGTTATAATTTCTTGTTAAAATAGATTATTTTAACTTTAAATTATATCTCGTTTTGGAATAATTGTTTAATCAATATTTTCTGATAGTACTTCTCAATTATGTATTTCCTTCCCAAGGATGGGGGTACCTCATACATGTATTTTCGTATTTGTATTTGTATATCTTGCCAAGTAATGGCGTCGTATTTCGGCGTATTGTTCCAAATAAAAATATGCTAATATTCCCAATATATATTTCCAATACCATATATTTCAAGTCTTACTTAAAATATATAAACTTATTTTGTTCAAAAATGTATTGTCACAGAAAATATATATTTTTCTCAAAAATTATATATCTTCTAAATATACTAGGAAAATATATTTTTATCTCCCAAAAATAATATATTTTCTCGTTGCAAAAAATATGATATACTTGGTAATATTTACAAAATCATATTTTCACTTCTTTCATTTCTCAAAATAATATTTACCAAAAATATAGTGTAACGGTATATCCCGGAATATTTCATAAGTTACGTTTTTATGTTCGGTTTCACAATATCAAGTGTGTAACTTAAATATTTATTCCTTGTGATTTTTGGTATTATCTTGGAGTTGTAATTTCCATGGTATTTGTAAGTTATATTATTTTACCCACCAATTATACAAATATTCACACAAGTGTCTTAATATAAAATATATATTTTAAATATATATATTTCTCCATTTTTTTATTTACAAAAACAACCTCCAATACTTGTATTTTTGTTACAAAAATCTATGGCAAAGTTTATTTTGAAAATCATAGTCAAAAGTATACTAGTAAACACTTGTTAGAAAATATTTTCTAAGTGTTGGGATTTTTTAGAGAATTTCGCCATAGTCTCCTTTGTAAATGGAGGTGTCCATGCTAATAAGCATATCATTTTCTTTTCCAAAAATCATTCAAATCAATCAACAACCATACTCTAAACAATATTACACTTACCAAGTGCAAAACTATTCTATTTAAAACACAACATGAACTTGATGTTTATAAAAACGCGTAGTAACTCGGTGAAGTGTTTAGTGGGTTTAGTTACCCTCCAAAGTGTGTTTACTTTTGTTAAAATCTCATTCTCGGGATTTTTAGATGCTTACAACTTGTAAACTCATTTTGCAAAAATATGCATTTATTGGATCTTCTTGTTCCAAAAATATTTCTACACTTATTTTGTTACTAAAGTAGTGTAGTTTTAATAAAAATCATAATCTTTCAAAAATCATCTTTTAATCTTGGTTTATTTAGGAAAACCATTTGTAAACCTCGGATCCATACGATCATCAACTCACTTTGTTTACTAAATTTTAAAGAAATCATCTTGTTACCAAGTTCATGTTTAAATATGGAGGTGATTCTCTTATGTAAATCCCTAATCACCTCCTAACTTGTTAACTTAAGTTTTTAATCTTACTTTAACAAGTTCAATCATGATGATCAACATCATATTAACAAGCAATCATCAAGAAATCAACAACATATCAAAACAACTCTATTTCATCAAGATTTCATCTTATTTCATCATCATGTTAGCTTTATGTCCATGATTTATGTGTATGTTCATTTGGTGTTCATATGATTTCAACATAATATAACCTTTAACCACTAGAAATTTGAAGTAAACAAAGATCAAAGAAGTCTTACAACTAGCTTAGAGCTAGGGAAGATCACAAGTGAAAATGGAGTGGATAATAGCACACAAGAGAGGTCCTTCAAAATCCGTGAGTTCCACACTTCCTTAGACACCTTGTAACACCTTAGAATGGCCTTGAAATAGATGTATGAGAACCGAAAATGGTGGTGGTGTTGGAGCTATGTTCGGCCGAGAGCAAGCCAAATGGGAAAGGAAAGTTGAAGTGTGTTGTGATGTGAAGAAGTAGGTTGCTTATAACATTCTCTAGACTTATAAACCAATGGTTAATGTGTTCCATGAAGTACACTACAAGATCCACCAAATTCCAATGTGAAGATTTAGGAAGATATGGAGAAGATTTAACAATCTTGGGGTGTGGGGCCATGCTCTTGACCGTAGACATCAAAGGGGGGGGGGGGTAAGTTGTAAATTAAATGGTAAAAGGTGATTTAGTGGAAGGTTAAAGTGTTAAGTCTAGTGTTTTGTGTGTACCAAGTATTATGTAATTTGTTAGTGTGCTTGGGAACCAATACTAGCTCAGAAAAAGTGAAACAATGCTTCTGGTAATATTTTAGTGTTTCGGGTAATGTCCAGTTGTTCGGTTAGATACCGTTTCGTTAAAGTGCTAAGTTATTCTGTGTAGTGTCCTTTATGTAACTTTTTGTGACACTTTTAATTCCCGACACTTAGGAAAGCATACAGGACCATTTTGCCCAATTTTTGCACTTTACTAGCATGTTAAAATGCTGAATTTTGATGTTAAATGCAGAATTCTGCACTTTGAGTGGGTTTTAGGCACTTTCCGGCACTTAAACTATCACCTAGTGACGCATTTTTATGGTCCTTACCTCCCTACACTCCATACTAGTGTAGTACCTTGTCTCTGGCTCATACTGGGCCTCAAAACATTGTCTGTCTATGTGCTGGCACTGTCAGCATGTTTCTGAATTATCCGCTCACTGTGCTAACTGTGCTTTGTGCATCAAGTATGTCACCGAAGTTTGTATGTGATAAATGTTGTGACAGTATGAAATGTGATGCACATGTATGTATGATACAGAAATCAGAAGGCAGTTTAAGTCATCAGTTGTAATTAAGCACAGTCATTAAGCATAAATCAATATTAATTAAACGTATGGATGCATGCAAATTTGACAGTTGTCACATTCTCCCCCTGTTAAGAAAATTTCGTCCTCGAAATTTGTACTACCTTAACTCCTTAGGGTTACATCATGCGTGTATGTATATGAATAATACCGAGGTAGATAATCACCAAACCGAATCAAACCTTACTCACATCAGGTGAGTCCAAGAATATGTAACAACCCGAACCCTATGGTTAAAAGGTATGTGCTTTTAGCATTTGATGTCAAAGGTACAAGACCTATTTGACGTATTGTCTAGTGTAATCCAGCTAGCAGGGGGTTCCACAAAAAAAAAGGAGTTTTGACTAATAAGATTCTCAAACGATCGATCGCAATATGCAAACGAGTTTTCACAAACCATAGCATCCGCTATATGAATTCAAAATCAACAACTCAAATGTAATAGTAAAATGATCTGTCAACTCCCGAGTAAATGAATGGTAAGGTTTAGTGTGTTGACATTCTTAAATTTCGAAAGTACGCCGAATGAAATACAAGTGAATCTGGTGTATCATTGTCTTGATTCGTAGTTGCATCAGAAATGTTTAAATGACAAGTCAAACGAAAGTATATGCAGTTTTGTGTGAAACGGTTGACCTTGATTAGCACAAGTTGCAAGTTTGTAATGACACCACAAGATGTCGTAATGACATAATTCAAGTATAGTGGTGACTGAACAAGTTCACCTTGTTGGAAATCAAATGAACATGTACCAAAACAAGCCAGAAGATTTGATTTACATAATGTCATAGAGTTTTCAGTTGAATATGGAACATTCAAAGAGCCACTGTTTTTGATCGCAGGTGAGAAAGCAATAAATACCGTAGGGTATTCAATTTATAATGAAAGAATTGTTCGGAGGTACACCGTGGTATGAAATGAATCTATGTACCGTTGTCTTAACACACAACTGTGTTGAGTCTGCTTTAATCGTGAATATCAAATGGATTTTTAAATGAATAGACTATTAAATCCGTGTATGAAGTGAGTAACCAAATAAGCGCAAGCTTCAATTTTGTGAAAGTATCCCCACAAGGTGTCGTAACCAACAAACGATTTAGTGAAGTCGTAGACCAAACAAGTCTACTACGACTCAAAACAAAAGAATCTTTGCCAATTATTTGAATATGATGCTCTCAATACATCATATGATGTCTTAAACTGAATATGCGAAATGGATAAGTTCAAGAAATTGAACCCGGTTCCAGCGTAACCCGACAATAAACGTATGTATCAACAAAGGAGTCTCGGCATGGTCACAAAGATAAACCATGAATGTAACTTGAAATAAATGAAGTTTTAAGAAAGTGTGTTGACTTGATAGCAAAAGAGTCAATAGTCACAATAATGTAGGTCATTCGAATCACAAATCAGTAATTAGATTTAGCGTCATAATATTTGAACTTAAATGAAGCATTTGAAATGAGACCGCATGCGTAGCAAATGGTGCATGCGTAACATATAGGTCCTCAAGTAATGAAACAATGAGTATTTGTTAAAATGAGGATATGACCAAATGTCGAAGCAAATGTGTGTTCGCTCTCAGCGAAGAAAATTAACGTGATGCAACTACCATTAAGGGGAGTAGAGATGCAAACATCTACACGCTAGAAGTAAAAGAAATTCAAGTACTTTCTGTTTGGTTAACGGAATTGGCATATATGTCAGGTTAATGGTGTCTGCTTGAGTTAACAGAGGTGGTTCCTAAGTAACAACCTTTGTGAATTTGGACCTGGGTTCCCGATGGTCCTAAGTACATGTTTCCTAGATTCTCATAGTTTCGTATTCGGTGTAGAATCATTCTGTGCATCGTGTAGGAAACACCATTCTTGTGTATGTTAAAACAAGTTATTGTCCCACAATTTCCCCGGTATACTTTCTTTCTAAATTTGCAGCTATCGACACTCGATCATCGATCAGTCGGGAAATAGTAGTTGGATCCTCACAGTTAGTTAAATAAGTAATTCTTTAATCCTTAGCAAGAGTCACCAACTCTTGTTGGTTAGCTCGTTCGGCTCCTGGTAGTCTGATGTTCGCACGGAAGCTATCGTCCTTTCTCTCGACGAGCAGACTGGGGTTACCCAAAATGGAAAACTTGGTTTGTTATATTCCTTCTCTCCCCACTACTAAAACTACACTGTCAATCCTTGTATTTCCGAAGGTGTAAGTCGCTAGAGTGCATTAACTACAGACGCGGCGCCTGGAATCAAATCGATGCGAAATTCGACTTGTCGTTGAGGAGATAATTCTGGAAAGTCTTTGGGGGAGACTTCAGGGTATTCCCTTATCACAGGAGTATCTTCGTGTTTTGGTCCTTCGACTCCCTTGTCCTCGACATGAGTCAAGAAAACAACGCATCCTATTCGCAAACAATATTCGTGCCTTCAGGCAATTTGTAGTTTGTAAAGGCGTACCCTGCTTCATGAGTCGAGATAGTTTCTTTGTTCGGCATCGAGATGCGGATATCAATCTCCTCTTGATCACTTGACAACCAATCCATCCAACTACCTTGTTGAAGCTTCCCAATTTCACTGGCAGTAGATCAAGCATAAACTCACGCTCTCCGGGTCCTATCTTGCCATTTCCAAATACTTCATTGGCTTCCACTAGCTTCCCATTAGCTAGTTCTATCGAGTGCGGGTTATCTAACTTACTTACTACTAAACCAAGCATACTTTCAACCTCTAGAAATGCGAAACTAAAATTGGCGACAGTATCTAACAGCACGGATGAATATCGTTGAGTAATATGGGACGTACTGATATCCATGCCTCCCTAGCTCTGCTACTGAGCTTTTATCCTTGTGCCTGATTCTTCTTAGGGCGGTATCTTCTGAAATGCTTCTTGCTCCCACAGTTAAGACAACCTTGAGCACGTTTTTGTTTGTCACTCGTCCTGCCTTTGTCGTTGTCGTTGTTTCCTCCGTGATTCTCGCTATCATTTTGGCCTTTATTTCCACGTTCAATACCTTGCCTACAAGTCTCCTTGGGATGCCCCCTCTTACCACAGTTATCACATTTTCCATATTTACATCGCCCGACATGATAACGTAGACAATTGTCGCACTTAGGTAGGATACCCATGTAGTCCTTTCCCTTTTTGGCCTTCTTCTCGTTACTCACCCGAGTAACTTTCTTGAAATTTACGAGCTTTCTCTTGTTATCCCCCGATGACTTTACGGGAGTCTTATTTTTCTCTTCCGGAGTGGAAAATTCTCCTTGTCTAATCGCTTCTTCAGTGAGCGCCACGCTTATGTCGATTGCTTCGATGATTGTAGAAGGCTTAGATGTTGTTACCAGGCTTAGGATCTGAGGTGCCAGTTCCCCGATGAAACGTTCGATCTTCCTAGATTCTGGTTCCACCAAACGCGAGCCAAATCTCTGCACATATTCAGCTATATTTGGACCTTCCATTCTCAAGTTCCACAGTTCAGTCTCCAACTTCTGGATTTCTGCCCTAGAGCAATATCTTTTACGTATCAGTTCTTTCAGTTCGTCCCACGTCAAAGCATTCGCAGCAGTTTCGCCCATTGTCAGAACCTGAAGGTTCCACCATGACAGATCCCCATCTACAAATTGTCCAGCGATGTACGTGACCTGATGTTCCGGGGTGCATTTACTTAGTCGTAAAACATAATTCGTCTTCTCCACCCAACGCACAAAAGCTAAGGCACCCCCAGTGCCGTCAAATTCTCGAGGTTTGTGGTTCAAGAACTGCTCGAAGGTGCAGCCGCTGGGTAGGTTATTTCCTGAGGTACCTCCGCCGTGTTCGGAGCGAAGGGCCTCGAGTTGTGCGATGGCCTGTGAGATGCGCCCTTGTAGTTCCAACTCTACCGTCGGCAAAGGGTTGTTGGTATCGGTGTTCCTTTGAATCGACATCTTCCTAGAAGAAGATTGGTTAGGTCAGGTCTTAGTGTTCAGGGAGTGCATATAGTTGTTTAGAGGTCATTTGTACATACACATAATAGGTTATCATACCAACCAATCAAGCAATAGCATAATAATAGCGTAACCAAGTAATTTGGTAATTATGTTTAATGAGAGCATAACAAGTAAGCACGTAGCATTATAATTATAGCACACACATATAGATCAACAATGTGCTTAGCGAAGACATAGCGACTGAGCTTTCATTAGGTCTTGGCCACAAGGTATTGTCGTATGTTTAGTTATGATTGGGCTCTCATTATTCTCTGACCATAATTGCATTGTCTTACAAAACGTATCACATCAAAGGGACACAGGGTCACCCTACCCTTGTCCATTAAATATATTAGTGTATCAAAATTACGTAGTCAGATATGGCCTTCAAAATTCTCCACAATCCCGGCTTATCATTAGTGTCTTTACCCAAATGTAATGCAATCCGCATAATCCAGAAACCAACTATACGGGTGACTGAGGTGGAAGAGGAAAGAAAAGTAAATTGTTAACATGCGTGAATTCCTCATCGAGCTTGTATAAATGTCGAAGTAATTATCTGATCTGCCGCTCTACCGTAAAGAAACGAGCATCAACAACCTGGGAAAAGTGTAATAGCAGCAGGTGAGAGCGCAAAAGGAATCTTGATGAATGTGGAAGATCAAAGTATACTGGCAATACACAGGGTGGAGGACGTGGTGTCAGCTCAAGCTCCAAAAACTCTGCGGCTTATATCCTCAACTGTAGCTGATGTTACAGGAGCACTCATCCCGTATGTAGCCTCCATAATGTGAGGGATGATAAGGGTCTAAAATCAGCATAGCGTATTATAGGAACCATCAAAACGGCTCGTCCAGCGATGTAGAGGTGAATGTAGCAAACGGTGCGGCCTGCGAGGTCGTAGGAAATGCTGCTGTAGCAAAAGGGATCGTTACGCGGGTGCTGACCTGGAGTACCTTCCCGGGATGCAGGTATGTCTTGAAAGAAAGCGATTGGCATGTTGACGCAAAGGATGTCGGTCTTCACAAGAGCAACACCAGCGGGTGAAAGTGCAGGAACAAACGTCTCAACTGATAGGAAGATCCCTAGGTGCAGGTACTGAGTTGGTTATAAGAGACGCATTGTCTGGTAAATCAAAAGAAACAAGGTCATGATCAAGTAAGGGTGCAGGATCAGCAGGTGCAACATCAAGCTGACCCAAAGGTGCAGAAGCTAGCTCAGGAGCAGGCTCTGGGTCGTGTAAAGGCGTGGTGCCTCGGGCAGGTGAATAGTGCAGCAGTCATGGCGGCGTCGTCGTCTGCGTCAGTAGTAGAAAGCTGTAATCCTATTTTCACTTCCTTAATTTCCCAAAAAATAATATATTTTCTCGTTGCCAAAAATATGATATACTTGGTAATATTTACAAAATCATATTTTCACTTCCTTCATTTCCCAAAATAACATTTACAAAAAATATAGTGTAACGGTATATCCCGGAATATTTCATAAGTTACGTTTTGTGTTCGGTTTCACGATATCAAGTGTGTAACTTAAATATTTATTCCTTGTGATTTTTGCTATTATCTTGGAGTTGTAATTTCCATGGTATTTGTAAGTTATATTATTTTACCCTAAAATAATATAACTACTTCACCAATTATACAAATATTCACATAAGTGTCTTAATATAAAATATATATTCTAAATATATATATTTCTCCATTTTTTTATTAACAAAAACCAACCTCCAATACTTGTATTTTTGTTACAAAAATCTATGGCAAAGTTTATTTTGAAAATCATAGTCAAAAGTATACTAGTAAACACTTGTTAGAAAATATTTTCTAAGTGTTGGGATTTTTTAGAGAATTTCGCCATAGTCTCCTTTGTAAATGGAGGTGTCCATGCTAATAAGCATATCATTTTCTTTTCCAAAAATCATTCAAATCAATCAACAACCATACTCTAAACAATATTACACTTACCAAGTGCAAAACTATTCTATTTAAAACACAACATGAACTTGATGTTTATAAAAACGCGTAGTAACTCGGTGAAGTGTTTAGTGGGTTTAGTTACCCTCCAAAGTGTGTTTACTTTTGTTAAAATCTCATTCTCGGGATTTTTAGATGCTTACAACTTGTAAACTCATTTTGCAAAAATATGCATTTATTGGATCTTCTTGTTCCAAAAATATTTCTACACTTATTTTGTTACTAAAGTAGTGTAGTTTTAATAAAAATCATAATCTTTCAAAAATCATCTTTTAATCTTGGTTTATTTAGGAAAACCATTTGTAAACCTCGGATCCATACGATCATCAACTCACTTTGTTTACTAATTTTTAAAGAAATCATCTTGTTACCAAGTTCATGTTTAAATATGGAGGTGATTCTCTTATGTAAATCCCTAATCACCTCCTAACTTGTTAACTTAAGTTTTTAATCTTACTTTAACAAGTTCAATCATGATGATCAACATCATATTAACAAGCAATCATCAAGTAATCAACAACATATCAAAACAACTCTATTTCATCAAGATTTCATCTTATTTCATCATCATGTTAGCTTTATGTCCATGATTTATGTGTATGTTCATTTGGTGTTCATATGATTTCAACATAATATAACCTTTAACCACTAGAAATATGAAGTAAACAAAGATCAAAGAAGTCTTACAACTAGCTTAGAGCTAGGGAAGATCACAAGTGAAAATGGAGTGGATAATAGCACACAAGAGAGGTCCTTCAAAATCCATGAGTTCCACACTTCCTTAGACACCTTGTAACACCTTAGAATGGCCTTGAAATAGATGTCATGATCTAATGGCATCAAAATGAGTATATAAGGAGCTTCAAGGTTGCAACACTTTGTTCATTCATTTGCAAACTTCACAACTTCACTTCTAGAGGTTCCTGGAGTTCAAGCACACTTCCTAGTGATCTTTAGTCATGCATAGGACCCTTGTAAGTGTCCTTAACCCTCTTTAATTCAGTTTTGCCTAGTTAATTAGTCTAAAGTCAAACCGTCGTAATTAGAGTTTGACTCCGAGATTAATCAATAATTGTCCAGTCAAATCTCGAATTAAAAATACCTATGAGTTGGTAATTATGTGGGTAATAAACCCTTAAAAGGGCACCCTCTGATTTCCACTCTAAGTAGGTCAATTGTCGGGTCAAAGTTAATCTTAAAAAGTCAACAGAAAGCTTATTTTCAAATTAATGCATAATTAGCAATATAGGAGCCATGCGACCCGTTTTATCATTAATATAACTTGGTAATTAATGTAAGAACATGTCTAAACATGTTCAACCCGACAATTTTCTGTTTAGGCTCGGTTCGAAACCGAAAGTCGCATAATTTGACTTCTGCTTTGACTTTCAGTTCTGACCCGTTTGAGCATAGTTTAGAAATGCCTTAGAGCTTTGTTTGAACCAGGTTTCATGTTAGTATAACCCTCTGAGATTATACAACTTGGTTCATTAGTTATTCGATTCTTATGCATGTTTCCGTTAAATGCTTAAATGTTGACTATTATGCCCATATGACCCTAAAATGTGATTTTTGAAAATGTAAAAGAATAGAAACCTTAGTTACTGATTATTAGACTTGTCCCTAAAATTTGACATCAGTTTGGGGTCTAGATTAGGAGTTATGCTCATTAGCGTAATTAGAAAGCTTTTTATAAATTAAACGACGTAATTAGCTTATAGCCTATCTAAACCAAATTTTTAATACCAAAATTTTTACATACTGATATAAAATAATATTTTGGGATTTTGAAAATTTTTATTTAATTTTAGGCTGAGCATAACATAGAGTTCTAAGCTTGATTCGGTAATTGCCGGTTTTATCCTTTTGGGCTATAAAATGAGTTTTACAAATTATTTTGATACCAAACCTTTTTCTACTGATCTAAAATGATAAATAAAACATTTTGAGCCTTCTGGAATAATAAAAATATCAGCTTTCCTTTAAAAACCCGGAAATAGCTCAAAATCGCCTTTTTAAGCATTTTTAACGCATAGTATGTATTAAAACTATTTTAAACATATAAGGTTTGATATTTTAACAGTAAGCAAAAGTTTTAAACTCAGATTTCCAGTTTTGACCTTTTAAGCCTATGTGAAATTACCAAAATACCCCTAAGGTGCATAGTTTGGTTATAAATGATAAATTTTACATATATGTAATACCCTACTGTTATGACTGATAAAAATAAATATTTTTACTGATTAAATCAGACCTGTAACTCAGATTATTATTTAAACTCTTTTATAACCTTTAAAATGACCAAAATATCTCTACGGGGCATAGTTTGAGTTTAAATTCGTTTCGGGCATAATATAAGATATCTTACTGATGTCGCAACATATTTAAAGCATATTAACTTAGGAAACCTGTATATGACTCTTATGGTTACCCGTTACGCATCTTGCACGTTCGGTTCGGTTTATGTAACTAGTTTGCATAAATTGACCGAAACGGGTCAAACCTTATCATTTTTGTCTCAAAATCCAGAATGTGTTTAGTTTACCCATATTATACAAGTCTTCAAACTTTTCGGGTCTAAATCACATTCTATTCCGGTCTTCGCTTAATCGTGCATTTGAACCGTATCTTCCTTTAAAACTAACCGGTCTAAGTTTAGGCTTAATTAAAGACCCGTTAGGAATCTAATAGGTTATTATAAACCTTTGTTCCAGACTAGGAGACCCGGTAAAAGCTACGTGCACTTGCTGTTTGTGATAAATACTTGCAAAGGTAAATACTTTTAACTTATTTTCCCTATACGAGCTTGGGGTACGGTATATAAAATACCGCTTGGTCGGGCATTGAATTTTTAATTATATGAAGGTTAATTTATTGAAATGTCCCGTTTAAATTGTTTTGTTTGCTTAAAGCCTTTGGGGGGTTAATGACCATGTCTCGGATATCCTTGGCATCATTTTAAGAAATGGCCACGATCTAAGCACGGGGTGTAGGCGTACACCCGACAGTGCATAAATAAATAATAAGGTATAACCGCCGGTTTCGGGAATAACCCGCCGCGGGACTATATCATGTGGTGTGTCTATTAATCTTTAACCCGGTGTCAATCCGGGCTACTGAACGTGTAACAAACATGTAATTCATTTACAAGTTTATATATAAATAATTATCCCAAGTTATAAAATATTTTGTGTCTCGTGCATTCAAATCAATTTTCTAAACCTTTTCAAAATGAGTCAGTTAATTGTATTTACCAGTGTAAACTGGCGTATTTTCCCAAAAAGGTTAAGTGCCGGTACTACTCGAAATAGGCTGGCCTCTCCTTAGCATCATTAAGAGTCTCGCAAGCTTGGATGCATTTTAAGTCTGATGAACTATGTTTCCTTTTTATTTGATCCGCTTGTGGATCCGTTTCAACTATTTTGTGATACTTAATATTACAATTTATTCGGTTGAAATAAATCTATCTTTTGCTTCCGCTGTGCATTTAAAATTGTGTTGTTTGACTATGACGATATTAACTACGTCACGATACTCTCCACCGGTAATACGTGGAAATATCGGGGTGTGATAGAAGATATGGAGAAGATTTAACAATCTTGGGGTGTGGGGCCATGCTCTTGACCGTAGACATCAAATGAGGGGGGTAAGTTGTAAATTAAATGGTAAAAGGTGATTTAGTGGAAGGTTAAAGTGTTAAGTCTAGTGTTTAGTGTGTACCAAGTATTATGTAATATGTTAGTGTGCTCGGGAACCAATACTAGCTCAGAAAAAGTGAAACAATGCTTCTGGTAATATTTTAGTGTTCCGGGTAATGTCCAGTTGTTCGGTTAGATACCGTTTCGTTAAAGTGCTAAGTTATTCCGTGTAGTGTCCTTTATGTAACTTGTTATGACACTTTTAATTCCCGACACTTAGGAAAGCATACAGGATCATTTTGCCCAATTTTTGCACTTTACTAGCATGTTAAAATGCTGAATTTTGATGTTAAATGCAGAATTCTGCACTTTGAGTGGGTTTTAGGCACTTTCCGGCACTTAAACTATCACCTAGTGACGCAGTTTTATGGTCCTTACCTCCCTACACTCCATACTAGTGTAGTACCTTGTCTCTGGCTCATATTGGGCCTCAAAACATTGTCTGTCTATGTGCTGGCACCGTCAGCATGTTTCTGAATTATCCGCTCACTGTGCTAACTGTGCTTTGTGCATCAAGTATGTCACTGAAGTTTGTATGTGATAAATGTTGTGACAGTATGAAATGTGATGCACGTGTATGTATGATACAGAAATCAGAAGGCAGTTTAAGTCATCAGTTGTAATTAAGCACAGTCATTAAGCATAAATCAATATTAATTAAACGTACGGATGCATGCAAATTTGACATTTGTCACATTTTACACTTTTGTTCATCCCAAATCGGGTGAGGAAGAAAGTATTATTTTCCTAAATAATTCATCTATTCCATTGTTTTTTGTCCCACATTAATGAAGAAACAAAAGTAGAGGGATCACCTGCTCTATAAAGGTATAAGTTAAGCCCTTAAAAGAGTTAAATAATTGTGTAACTTACATAATTGGTCATTTGGCTAAGTAAAATTTAAATTTTAGTCGTTCGACAGGAATAAGTTATATTGTTTGGTCGAATGAGCCAACTCGATTTTCAATTGAGTAGAGCTCGAGTTTAAGATTTCAACTCGATTTTATTATCAAGTCGACTCGAGCCAGCTCGGTATGAAGATCAAGTCAAGCTCGAGCTAGCCTTGGCTTGACTTAGCCTTTAAGTGTTGTGTTCACCATCGCATCGCGCAGACACCTCTCTAGTTTTGAATAATATGTCATCGATTGGTATATATTTTTTTTATTTATACCTTTAGTTTTGCCTCAATGACATAATGTACCCTAAAATAAATACACGCAATATTTGATGGAAAAAAATGTCAATCAACTCTCATACATTGTGGTGTTGTCTATTTGTCGGGAGATGTCACATGAGCAAGAAAATTCTCGAACTTAGTTGACTAATGGGTCTAATCTATTAATTAATTAAATTACTAATAATAAGTTGTGTGTAACATGCAACTATCATTTGTCAAGTTCAACGGTTGCAACATTTGGTTTGTATATTTGGTTGTCAAAAGTTCTAACGTCTTAATAATACGTTTGTCCTAATCTAGTAGATTTTTAAATTATTAAATAGAGTAAATTACAATTTAGGCCGCTGTGGTTATATCACTTTTACCCTTTTAGCCCAAAAAGAAATTTTTTTAACATCTGAGTCTCCAACGTCTTTTTTTCTAACCCTTTTGCCCCAACGTCTTTTTTTCTAACCCTTTTGACCCCTAACGGTAAATGGATGGGGTTAGCGTTAGGGGCCAAAATATTTAGAAAAAAAGACGTTGTTGGCTCAGATGTTAAAAGATTCTTTTGGGCTAAAAGGGTAAAAGTGATATAACCATAGGGGCCAAAATCGTAATTTACTCTATTAAATATTATGGTTGGGGGACTCTCATGTCTAAACAAACTTTTGCGTTAAAGAATTAATGTCCAATTAAGTTGAAGTGATCTCTAAATATATATGTTCTAAAGGCATCACTTCACCCGACATGATCACAAGACACACAAAATATGTGTCCATTTTATATATTTTATTAGAGATGTGGTGTGCAATGTCTACTTTATAATTCCCAAGATAACAAAATTATTTTCACGTCGTAATTAAAATTCTCCGACATTTAATTTTCAAAACGTCTTAATTGATAAATGGGAATGTTAAGGGGCCCTTTAATATCTTCTATTTACTTTTCTATTAGAGTAGCCTTTAACTACTTTTCCATTTACATAAGTGTATGCACATGATAGAAGAAACTTATGAATTAGTGACTTGTTGAATTACTAAGTGGAGGACCTGTGAGTATGTAAGTTGTGTTTCATTTATAGTTTTATGACACACAATTAACGAACACAACTGGCGAAATCAATTAAAATAATTAAATTAAGAGAAAATTACGAAAATAGCCAAGAAAAAGGTTGCCTTACCAAAATAGCCACTTCATGCGTCCTTGGAGCAGGGTATCACTGATTACGAGAGAGCTTATGCGTCTGCAGGGCACATTCATGCGTCCGCCAATGTAGAAACGACACTGTCTCAATGACATCATGCGTCCCATGCGTCCGTGACTCATCCCATCATCCCATGCGTCCGTGACTCATCCCATGCATTGCCGACTCATCCCATGCGTCCGTGACTCATCCCATGCGTCAGTGACACATCCTATGCGTCCGTGACTCATCTCATGCCTCCCATTTTCGTAGTTGCTACTTCATCCATACACGCATCCATTTAAAGAATGGCAGACGCGTAAGATGTGGGATGCCCCTCTCCAAGGACGTATGAGGTGGCTATTTTGGTAAGTCAACCTTTTTCTTGGCTGTTTTCGTAATTTTCTCTTAAATTAAATAATCCCCATATAAAAAGCAGAGATTCATCTTCCCCAAACCTAAACCCTAATCCATCGTCTTCTCCAAACACTCCACCAAGCTCTTTCCGATCACTTTTCCGGCACCATCACCACAGCTGCAACTCATAACCCCCAATCTTGTGGAATTCAAGTTATTGCGATCAAAATAATAAAACATATAAGTTGTTAACATACTTGAAGCAATTAATTACTTTATTGATACATGTTGAGAAAAGAAATGAACTGATCCATTTCATGGCCAAAAAACGTAAAGAGATAAAGGCCTATGATATTTGATTTAATACACAGGAACTACATATTAGTGAAGGCCACTTACTTTCCATAAGGTGGCTTTTGGTCGGAGGTGGTGGTCACCGGAGACTGTTGGTAACTAGTTATGGTGGTGGTTACCGATTGTCTGCTTTCAACGGAGGGGATAATAATTGTTATTATATTTTATATTGATTTTAATAATTTACAAAAATGTTCCATGTAATTAAGTAGCTTGGTGATCGGAAAAGTGATCGAAAAGAGCTTGTTAGAGTGTTTGGAGAAGATGATGGATTAGGGTTTGAGTTTGGGGAAGATGAATCTATGCTTCTTTTATATGAGGATTATTTAATTTAATTATTTTAATTAATAATGTGTTATAATAAAAATTAAAATGACCATTTTGCCACTGAAAAAAAAAAACAAAATAGCAGAATTTTAGAAGACAAATATGACCTGATTTAACTTTTGGACTAAAATGGCAATAAAACTGAAACCACAGGGACGCAGATGCAAAAGGTTTGAGTTTTGGACTAAAGTGACAAAAGTGACCAAACCTTACGGACCAAAATGGCAGTTTTAGGCACTTACACTTATAGATATCATAGGATTAGGATCAAATACAAAGGATCCTAATTGTAAGAAGTGTAAGAAGGATTTATAGAGTGACAAGTGTCCAATAACCTAAAAAACCCCACTACAAAAAAAAAAAAAAAAACCTTAAACATCCACCACCACCAAAAACCTAACACCCCCCCCCCCCCCCCCCCCCCCCACAGACACACATCACCCAACCAAATTTTTTTTTTTTTGCCGAGGGGGTGGGGGTTTAGGTTTTTGGGTGTTGGTGGGGGTCGGTGTTTAGTTTTTTTTAGGATTTTGGGGGGTGGGGGGGAGTTAGGTTTTTTTAGGTTTTTGGGGGGTGGGGGGTTTAGGTTTTTTTGGGTTTTTTTTTTTTTGGTGAGGTATAATTTTTTTTTTTGTTTTTTATTGCCCGGGTGGGGGGGGGGGGGGGGTTAGGTTTTTTTTTAGGTCTTTGGGGTGGGGGTTAGGTTTTTTTGGTGAGGTATAGTTTTTTTTTTTTTGCCGGGGGGGGGGGGGGGGTGGGTGGGGGGTTTAGGTTTTTGGGTGGTGGTGGGGTGGGGGTGGGTGTTTAGGTTTTTGGTGGTGATGTAGTGGGTTTAGTTTTAGGTTATCGGACACTTGTCATTCTATAAATCCTTCTTACACTTCTTACAATTAGAAGCCTTTGTAGAATAACTTGACCCATATATCATATATATGATTTTTTTTATTCTATGTATTTGTAAAAATATTCTTTTTTTACTTATGTGAAAAGTGTACATAAACTTAAACATTTCCTAAAGAGTAAATTGCCATTTTAGTCCCTGAGTTTTGTCCAAATTTGCCAGTTTAGTCCAAATAGTTTTTTTTTTTTGCATCTGGGTCCCTGACTTTTACATTTTGTTGCCATTTTGATCATTTTGCCTAACTCTATCCATAAACCCCATCTGTAACCAGGGGTATTTTGGGGATTTCCTTAAAAAATGTTTTCAGTTGCCATTTTGATCCAATTCCAAAAAATAAAAAAAATTCCAAAAAATAAAAAAATTCCAAAAAATCTAAAAATCATAAAAATTCTAAAAAATCATAAAAAGTCTAAAAAATTCAAAAAAATCTAAAAATCAAAAAAATTCTAAAAAATCATAAAAATTCTAAAAAATCAAAAAAAAATCTAAAAAATCCAAAAATCATTAAATGTTTCGGCACGAACCGTTTCGACCCGTACCGTTTCGAACCGAACCGTTTTGACCCGTACCGTATCGAACCCGTACCGTATCGAACCGTACCGTTTCGACCCGTACCGTATCGAACCGAACCGTTTCGACCCGTACCGTTTCGAACCCGAACCGTTTCGAGCCGAACCGTTTCGACGCGAACCGTTTCGACCCGTACCGTATCGAACCGAACCGTTTCGAGCTCGAAACGGTTCGCGTCGAAACGGTTCGGTTCGATTCGGTACGGGTCGAAACGGTACGGTTCGAAACGGTTCGCGTCGAATCGGTTCGGTTCGATACGGTACGGGTCGAAACGGTTCGCGTCGAAACGGTACGGGTCGAAACGCTTCGCGTCGAAACGCTTCGCGTCGAAACGCTTCGCGTCGAAACGGTTCGGCTCGAAACGGTTCGGGTTCGAAACGGTACGGGTCGAAACGGTTCGTGTCGAAACGGTTCGGCTCGAAACGGTTCGCGTCGAAACGGTTCGGCTCGAAACGGTACGGGTCGAAACGGTACGGTTCGATACGGTACGGGTTCGAAACTGTTCGCGTCGAAACGGTTCGGTTTGATACGGTACGGGTCAAAACGGTTCGGTTTGAAACGGTACGGGTCGAAACGGTTCGTGCCGAAACATTTAATGATTTTTGGATTTTTAGAATTTTTTTGATTTTTTAGAATTTTTATGATTTTTTAGAATTTTTTTTATTTTTAGATTTTTTTTGAATTTTTTAGAATTTTTATGATTTTTTAGAATTTTTTTGATTTTTAGATTTTTTGGAATTTTTTGGAAATTTTTTAGAATTTTTTTGATTTTTTGGAATTGGATCAAAATGGCAACTGAAAACATTTTTTAAGGAAATCCCCAAAATACCCCTGGTTACAGATGGGGTTTATGGATGGAGTTAGGCAAAATGATCAAAATGGCAACAAAATGTAAAAGTCAGGGACCCAGATGCAAAAAAAAACTATTTGGACTAAACTGGCAAATTTGGACAAAACTCATGGACTAAAATGGCAATTTACTCTTTCCTAAAGCCCATCTAAGAAAAAACATGCATGCATGCATGTCTAGGTTGTATTTAGGGTGTTCATTGAATAAGGGTTTAGGTTATTCAGATCTGACATTTTTGAAACTAAATTCGAATTGAACCAATACATATCAACACTAGACTGAAACGAATTTGAAAGCCCAAATTATGGAAAAAAACAAATAAATAATATATATGTAGAAATAGGTAAAAAGATGTATTTTTTATAAAAATAATCGAAATTATATAATTCGAATACTGAGGTTGGTTTGGTTCGAAGTTCACAAAGCCGTCCCCAAAAACTTTCGAAAAAATTTAGGCCTCAGGCAACAAAAAGAATTGGGCCCAAAATTATGGTTAAGGGTAAATGAATTACAAAAATAAAGACTTGAACTTGAGACCTTTACATTATTTTGATGATGGTTTTTGTCACTACACCACCAATACTTTTTTGCATATTAAATGCATGAATATGCTAAATATATAATTTAATAAATATATATACAAGCTTATAAAGACTTTTCGGGCTCTTTGAAATTTTGGGCCTCGGGCGTCGGCACGGGTTTGCCGGGCCCAGAGCCGGCCCTGGAAATTCATATATTCGAACTCGATTCGAAGACCGAATTCAAAATTTGTTCGGATAACACCCTTCGAATATTAAAAACCCGAATTCAATTTTGGTTCAAATCAAATTTCAGGTTTTTCGAGTTCGTTCAAATAATGAACACCTTGTTGATATTTGTTGTTTTGTTTTAGATTTTTCCTTACCTTTCCCTTAGTTCTATTTTTAAAATGAAACAAAATATTTAGTAAATAGTAAAAAAAAAGTTGAAAAAAAGAAAAAAAAGCACAAGAATTCAATAGTTAATAAGGTTGTAATAGAAGTGAGTATTTCTTACTTTCCAATATTATCGCACTAATCGGCACCTAAAGCTAAGGCTATGAGGTATCGGGGTCATGGATTCAGGATGAGTGGATGAGTGTGTAGGTTTTTAACTTTTTATGACTTGATACAGAAAATGTAATGATTTTAAGTACCAAAACGATAAAAGTAAAACAAACAGGAAGCTGAAACATTTAGAGTAAGGGGGTCCTGCTTTGAAGATGCAGAAACAAATGACATGAAACACTCCATTAACCGGGCAACCCTTCTGATCCTACTTCTATATGATTATACTATTGGCTTTATATTTTGTGGTCAACGCATAAATGGTGATATATCTAGCAGGGCCGGCTACAAGCAACTGCAGGGTGGGCCTGCGATCAGGCCTGAAAAATTTTTAAAATTTATATATATATATATAGGAGAAGGATTCGTTAGAAACCACCCTTTATTGGGCGGACCGCGAGAACCAATGTGAACACAACAAAAAAAACCTAAAAATAGCTAAAAAACACACAATTTTTTTTTTAATATTTTTTATAAAAAAATCGCTACTTTTAGTAGCAAAAAAAAATTTGGCTACTAAAAGTAGCGATTTTAATGTAAAAAATATTAAAAAAAAAATTGTGTGTTTTTTGGATTTTTTAAGATTTTTTTTAGGTTTTTTGGGGGTTTGGTTTTAACATTTTAGCTTGTGGGGGGTAGGGTTTTTTTAGGTTTTTTGAGGGGGTTTAGTTTTTAGCATTTAGCTTGGGGGAAGGGGGTTAGGTTTTTTTTTTTTTTTGGGGGGGGGGGGGGGGGTGGGGGTAGGTTTTTTTAGCTATTTTTTGTTGTGTTCACATTAGTTCTCGCAATAAAGGTGGTTCTCGCATGAACCTTACCATATATATATATATATATATATATATATATATAAATTTGGATGTTTTTATAAATAAGGACCTTTATATAACAAGTTTAAAACCCAATTAAAATTTTTATAAATAAGGGTCTACTTAAAAGGTCCAATGACCAATCTTAAAAAATCTGAATGTTTTTATAAATAAGGGCATGTGTATAAGAATTTTAAAACCCAACTAAAAGTTTTATAAATAAGGGACTGCTTAAAAGACCCAAAGTTTTATAAACTCAATTAATAAGCCCAGCCTAAGACCCAAGTGACTAATAAAGTGTTGGCGAAAATATATATTGTGACAATTCCGGTAACCGTGCCATCGACATAAAGAAGTTTCTCAAAGTTGAAGTTGTTGAAGACCTATTTACGTTCTACAATGTCACAAGAAAGGCTAAATGGGTTGGCGACAATATTTATTGAAAGTGAAATATTAGATACTATGGATTATATGGAGTTGATCGAGAGTTTTGCTTCAAAAAACGCTAAGAGAACCACACTGTTCGCTTAGTAAGTAGGTTCGATACCTTGATCATTTTTGGTACACTATTTTTGTTAATTTTTTTTTATCAATTTCAAAACAATTATCGTTGTATTTATATATTTGATTGAATGATTGATGAGTTTATATTATATGAAGATTTGTATAGGGCCCGAATTTTTTATCTCGAACAGGGTCAAAAAATTTTATGTGATTTTCGGAGACGGTACTGATATCTAGTGAATTAAATAAAAGTTGCATTTTGACAATTAAAATTTCCTAAAATGCAATCCAAAATATTTTGACATTTTAAAAATACTTTTCAACAGATAATGGACATTATAGCACTACTAGAAAAGTGCATAATTTCCTACGGAAATTTCCTACACAATTATTTTTGTCACAGATTCAAACACATTTGTGACAAATTTCCTACGATTTTTTTTTCCAAAATTCTATGTCAAATTTTTGACGCAACAATGACAGAAAATAAAAAAACCCTAATTAATTGACAGTTGCGTCACAGATCTGTTAGAAATAATCTACAAAAGGTTGATTATTAAATCATTTCCTACAAGTTTGTGACAAAATATTTGTAACAACTATTTTTATTTTTCTGTCGGAAATTTGTCACGAATAATGCTGCTTTTGTCGGAAATTTGTAACAACTATTTTTATTTTTCTGTCGGAAATTTGTCACGAATAATGCTGCTTTTGTCGGAAATTTGTAACAACTAGTTTTATTTTTCTGTCGGAAATTTGTCACGAATAATGCTGAATGAAATTTTTTTAATTTTTTTTTGTCGGAAATGTGTAGGTAAAAAAATTCCGAAAATATAATAATTAATATTTATCATAAATAATATATTAAAAATAACTATGAATTGTTGTAGGAGATCTGTAGCAGTTTGTGACACGGCGATTTTGTAGGAAATGGGTAGGAAGTTGCGTAGGAAATGCGTTGGAAACAGGTTTCCTACGAGGCATTTTCCTACATCATGTATTTGTCACAAATGTGTGGGAAAGCCTGTTTTGTAACGCATTTCCTACGAAAACTGGTGTAAGAAATTTCAGATTTTCTAGTAGTGTAGGTTATCAAAAACTGACCCTTTTGGTAGGTTTGGAGCAACACTTGTGTTTTCTCAAACCCAAATCCTTATATTCTAGAATCCTCAAATTAAAACACAACTTACGTATTTTTTTTATTTATAGCAAAATGTTCTATTACCTATCACCACCAATGAGCTAGGAAAAGTATTATAAGACAGAAGATACAAGGAGACTACGAACGCCCATACAATCTAACTCTAATACACTTGAATGATTACAACTTTACAAGCACCAAACCGAAGGCCGGAAGACTAACATAAAGGAACTTAGCGAACGAGTTGACTTGAAAACCAATATATTATATGCAAATTGGGGATGTTTCGCGCACAAACACATAAAACAAATTACATCTCATTAAAAACTCACTAGAAGGTGATTTAGTGTTTTACAAAACTTTGTTATTTGGAATCTTAAAAGTAACCAAGTAACTAAGTGAATGAAGATCTATTCTTTAAGCGATAGTCACATTGAAATAAAATGTGCTTAGATGATTCACTATCTACTTCTCAGTTAGGATATGAAGTCGAACAAAGATCGATCCTTTTGAGATTTATATAGTGTCAGAGCTGACCTATGGGCTGAGACAAAGCGAGACCGCTCAGGTCCTACTGATTTTTTTTATATATAAATTAAAAAAAAAGCCCATCAAAATTAAAACCCAACCCAATATTTTCTATATAAGATCAAGCTTTTTTTAAACTAACCTAATACTCAATAACATGTTTAGTTTTGGCTCATTCAAACTCATTTTTCATTTAACTAATCCTATTATTTAGTTATCAAAAGTAAAATATATAAATTAATAATGTTTATTTTTTGTTGAATGATTATGTTTAATACCAGCCATTAGGAATTTACAATAGAGTGGCATGTAAACGACTAAAAAGCTGCGTTGTAACTCCTATATTGTAAATTTTAGTCACTATGTTAAAACTCGGATTAATTAATAATATATGTCAATTATTCAATCGCTAGATTTAATAATTAAAAAACAACATCAATAATAATAGTAGATATTTTAAGACACTAAATGTCTAATTAAAATGAAATTACTAATAGCCTTCACAAAATACATCATTTACTTCACATCAAAATAAATAAAACTTCCCTTCAAAATAAATAAGAAAAGAGTTTAATATTATAAGTCACTAAATATCTGACTAAAAGAAACTGCTAATATCCATCCTTCACAAAATAGGTCACCAACTTCATACAAGATTTTCTGTTCTACAAGTTTTCTACATATTTGCTTCATAAAAGATTTTCTTTTCTACAAGTTTGCTACATCTTTCAACCCAAACCATGAAGTTTTATATCATATGAAACAAATTACACCAAGATAGCCGGTAAGCGGGCAACAAGCTACGCCGCTACCCCCTTTTGAATAGCGAAACCTAACCTAGTAAAAACGAAACCCCGATCTCTAGGAGACGAAATGTTTGCTACATATTTGGCACTAAACATTGATGTAATATCCGTCGCTATTTGGTAAAATCCATCACAATTTCTCCATTTATAGTTCAAAACTTGGAATATCTGTCGCTATTCAGTTCAAGATTTCGTCGCAAAACCCGTCTTTATTTGGCCCTAAACACCGATGCAGCATTCGTCTTTGGTATAAAAATCCGTCCAAAATTCATCACTATATGGTTAGAATATAAGTTGTAGATGTTGTCACAAATGATCCATAACTCGTCGCGAACCATATGTTGCAAAATCTGTGGCTAATTAACGATCGTAAAATCTGTTAGAAAACATAGCTAATAGTCCAAAATTTCTCTGAACCCCATAATTAATTATCTCTTAAATGACAAGATGCTTAAACAAATTGTTTGCTTACAAGTTACAATCAATGAATCAATGTATAAAAAAGTTTCTAAGGCCAGGCGGGGCGGTCCGTGATGGACGCCCGGCCACGAGTGATGGTATCACGAACACCGCCGCCCCCATGTTGATAATGCGTTATTTTTTAAACGCGTTGAAAAGTTTGAAAAATTCGAACGTTGCTTGCTTTTTGACCGTTATTCAACGGTTAAATTCAATAAAAAAAAAAAAACCCTTAAACCCTTTTATCTATTTATATCTCCATTTTAAACCATTTTACACACACCAATCTACATCTTTAAACCATTTTAAACCCATTTCACACAATCTACATCTTTCTCAAATCGATTTCCCTACGGATTCGACGTTTCCGATGTCTAGCGATAGCGATACCGAGTCGTCTTCCGACAATGAGACGCTAAAATATTTTGTGTCGGTGTATAACGAACTTGATGCCGAGTCGTCCCGCCCAAAGAAGAAAATGGTAGACCGTGATCGTATACGAGCCAACGAAGTGTTGATGAACGTTTATTTTGTGGAAAATCCACTCTACAATGCCGAAATGTAACACCTCGAAAATTCGCGTCCTATAAAGTGTTGACACGTGTCATAATGATTGAACATGTGAAAGAAAATTTTGAAAGGACTAAAAGTTGACAAACATGGAAAGTATGTGCGTATACGTATTCTAAATGTCAACAGTAAATAAATATACTTCGTAATGACCCTACATGATGTTTATAACATCAAACGAATAAATCACGGATCATACGAAGCTAAAAGTGAGAGATTACCAACTACAGGGGTTAAATGTGTCAACATGTTTAGAATATACCACTGAGTGACCTTTTGACAAGCCCGAAGCTTTGTAACGATAAATTATACTCACTAGAATGCACGATATAAATTTCATAAAGTTTCGTTATCGTATGAGCAAGTTGTGATCAACTTCGTTTACAAGGGTTAAAAGCGTTAACGTTGGAAGTTTGGACTTTTCGGGTGACAATGAAGTTAACCGGGGACTTAACGAAGTGGGTATATGTCTTGAAGCCCCTATATGTCAATTATAAGGGTCCATACGGCAATATATAAGTGTCTATACAAGATTTGAAGAGCCAAGGATCAATCAGCAATTAAATAAAAATATGTTGGCTGAACTAGACATTCTCGCGTAGCGCGAGCATGAAGCCTGGAGGCGTCGCGCTACGCGACTGCAACATCTGGACAGAAACATTGTTTTCGTGGTCCCTTGTCTGCCACAAGCTTGGTGCATGAACTTTGATCGATTTTCTCACATATAATTGGCCCCTAAAACACCCCTAGGACTCTAGGGCATGTGTCAATCTTTTGTGGATGATCATAGACTTGTTTGTCAAGCACTTGTGGTGTGTAAACCCACTATATAAGGCCATTCCTTTGCAACTTTGATCATACATTCGCAACATCATCTCTGATCATTTGAGGAGCTTCCAATCTGATTCAAGGCCTTCCTAATCACCCATTTAACACTTGTAAGTATACTAGACCTTTCTTAATTAAGTCTTGCATTATAATTAGCTTAAAAGTCAACATATCGTAATAAACGGTTGACTTCGTGATTAAGTAACGATAACCCAGTCGTATCACGAATTAAAAGTACCGTTAAGTAGGTAATGATATGGGTATTAAACCCCTAAAAGGGCACACAATGATTCCCATCCTAACTAGGTCGTTTGGCGAGTCAAAGGTGTCTTGAAAAAGTCAACAGAAGCTTTAATCGGGTAATTAGCGATACGAGAAGCGTGTAACCTGTTTTAACCATAATGTAACTTAGTAATCAATGTTAGAACATGACTAAACATGATTGATTCGACAAATTTCAATTTAGGATCGATTCGGAACCGAAAGGCGCGAAGTTTGACTTTTTGCTTGACTTCGGTTCTGACCCGGTTTTGATAGAAGTAGACATGCCTTAAGGTTTCTTTAGGGCCGGGTTACATGTTGGTATAAGCCTCTTTACTTGTTTCGTTGATTATCCGATTCGTTCGCGCGTTTCCGTTAAATGCTTAAAATTGACAGTAATGCCCTTTCGGTTATAAAACGAGCTTTTTGGAAATATAAGTGGACAAGACCCTTTTCTACTGAATTATAAACATGCCCTCCAAATTTGACATCAATTTGAGGTCCAGATTAGGAGATATGCGCATTATCGTAAATAGTAAACTTTTTATTAATTAATCGGCGCGATTAGCGCATAGCCTATCTAAACCCGATTTTCGGCACCAAACCTTTTTACCCACTGATGTTAAATAACATTTTGGGATTTTTGAAGATTTTTAATTATTTTTAAACTAATCTTAAGCTAGACTTATCGCCTTAATTCGGTTAATACCGAATTTACCCTTTTCGGTCATAAAATGATTTCTACAAGGAATTTTGACGCAAATCCAATTGCTACTGATTTTAAATAATAAATATAGTGTTTTGAGCCTGTTTAACTGATCAGAAAACCCAGAATCGTATTTTTAATCGAACGTCGCTTAAAACGGGTTTATACGTGTATTATACGCGTAGTTTAGGCTTAAAACTATTTTGAGACATACGGATTATTATCAACTAATATAATCTGTTAAAAATAAGTTGTTTACTAATTACTTCAGTCCCGAACATCAGGGTTACGTTAAATCCCTTTTATAATCGTTAAAATGACCAAAATACCCCTACGGGGCATAATTAAGGATTTAACTCGTTTTGGGCATTATGGAAGGTATCATTATGATATCACAACATAATTTAAGCATATTAACTTAGGAAACCTGTTCGCGACCTATTCGGTTACCCGTTACGCGTTATTCGCGTTCGGATCGGTTTATATAACTAGTTTATATAAGTTAGCCGAAACGGGTCAAACCTTATCGGTTTTATCTCAAAATCCAGAATGTGTATGAAATACCCATATAAGACAAGTCTCTGAACATGTCGGGTTTAAATCACATTCTATTCCGGTCTTCGCTTAATCGTGCGTACGAACCGTATCTTCCTGTAAGACTAACCGGTCTAAGCTTAGGCTTAATTAAAGACCCGTTAGCATTCTAATTAATTATTTATACCATCATTCCAGACTAGAGCTTTCCGGTAAATTGTACCTACGCTTACTTAAGTGAATACGGCTGAGTTATAAATTTCTGCTATTTAAGACAGGAGCTAGCTCAGGTAAATACTCTTAACTTATTTTCCCTATACGGGCTTGGGATACGGTACTATAAAAGTACCGCTTGGTCGGGTGTATGTAGTCATTTAAATCGGATTGTGATTGATGTACTTACATAACCTGTTTAATATGTATTATTTTATTATTATTTGGTGTATGGCCTTGGGGGTTAAATGACCATGTCCCGGATATCCTTGGCATCATTTTACGAAATGGCCACGACCTAAGCACGGGGTGTAGGCATACACCTGACAGTTGCATTATGTAAAAACTGGTAATCCACTCCGAGGTATCATCCTTGTGGGCGTTATACCGGAACTGGTAATCCACTTAGGGGATGATAGCCCGTGGGCATTATACCTGTGGCGTGTCTGTTAATCTAGTCCGGCCCTACAAACCGGCCCTAATGGACGACAAATAAGTAAAACTGTATACAAGATTATATACAAATAATTTTCCCAAGTTATAAAAGATTAATTTTGCCTCTGTGCATTTTAATCAAAGTGTCAAAAGGTTTTGTGCCTGGTGCATCTAAATCAATTTTCTTAAACTCTTTTCAAATGAGTCGGTTGAGTGTATTTACCAGTGAAAACTGACGTATTTTCCAAAAAGGTTAAGTGACAGGTACTGAACGTAATTGGCTGGAAGCTCAGGGCGCTAATAAGGAATCTTGCAAGTTCTAGGCGCCTAAAGTCTGTTGAATAAATGATATGTTTTAAGATCCGCCTGTGGATCCTTTACTTCCGTTGCAATACTGAATATTACTTCATATTCAGAATGTAATAATAAATATCTTTTGCTTCCGCTGTGCATTCATATATATTGTGTTGTTTGACTATTATGTTACCAACCACGTCACGATACTCCCCCACCGGGCCCACCGGTGACACGTGGAAAGTCGGGGTGTGACAGGTTGGTATCAGAGCCAACACTGAGTGAATTAAACACTAGCCTTTTGTGTTTAATCTCAGTTACACAATTGCACTTATCTAAACTTCTGAGTCTAGACTTAACATAGGATTATTCTCAAATCCTAATCTGGAAATTTGCTTCCAAATTCTTATATATACGTCGCCAAGCGAAAAAGCTATAATAAGATTTCTCCACATCTGGAGCCTTGAAATGCTGAGCTTAGTACCGCGACCAGGATGAAACGTACAACCACGGAGAAAACATTCAGGAATTGAATGAAGAAGAAACTCCTTTTGTTGAAGAACGTTTCCTTATATAGTCCTTATAAGGACATATTTACCTTTCAGTCCCTCCGAGGACGACATTATTCTTTTGAAATCCCATTTGGGGCAACCATATACTTGTTAATTTTTTTAGGAACGATTATATTTAAAGTATCATTCCATATTATAAGATCTACCATTATAATAAAATGGCAAAATTTAAAAAGGGACAAAACCTAGCCATGTGTCACATTAAGACAGGGCCAAGATGGTAGTTCCATAATTAAATTCAGATCCTTGTTAACAGTTCAATTTAGGATTGCTCTGCGTTAATTATTAAAAAGAATCTAAAAGGTAAAACCTAGCCTAAATGTCACGGCATACAAGGCCAAGATGGTAGAACCTATTCAAGAGATTCAAATCCTTATTAAAAATATGAAAGCATATTAACATGCTCGACAAAATGTGATATGATAAAATCACATAAGTCATTTTGGGATATACTAAATTCCCTTATTTATATAATCATCCCTTATGGATGAAGTGCCCACGGGCTATAACTAACGTCCTCTGGGACTAAAGACAGTGGTAGCCTACAACTCCCTGTCAAGAAAAAGGTAATGAACTTTGATTCAAACCTTGAAGCCTCGATTCTATAAAATCAAGGCCTATAAATTAAACTTGTCTAAGTGACTAGGCCTTTTGTGCTATTATTAACTTATAATTTAGGAGTATAATAAATATCCTGAATAATTATATATTTATCAAAATTAACCAATATGTGTATTAAAAACATGGTTAATAAATCGTTCAAAAAGATAAAACTGTTTAAACTTCCGTAAAAACCTTGTCCTTGTTTAATTTTTATGTAGCAATTAAAACTACATGGCGGGGTCGGAAGAAGGGAATAGTCACCCTCTGGAAAATCGCGATGATGAAAGGATTAATATAACCAGAGGAGAACTTCGTACATTGATTGACTCAGCTGTATCTAAAGCTGTGAAGGAGCAATTCCAGGAGTATAGTGAGACATATAGTAAAGCCTCATCTGTACCCCACCCTAAATCCATCCCTAAAACTCCTCCAGAGCCTGATAACAAGCCGCCCTCAAAGAAAGATGAGTTAAAGAAAGATGACGATCGACATTCATCTAATGAACACAGTGCTCCATCCAAGAGGATAGTGTTCGATAATGAACCGCATACCAAATCCTGTAACTATAAGTACTTTGTTTCCTGCAAGCCCCGAGATTTTACTGGGGAAAAAGGGGCAGTTGATTGCATGATATGGTTGGATGAAATGGACACAGTTGTCGATATCAGCGGTTGCGCTGAAAGGGATGTCGTGAAGTACGTATCCCAATCGTTCAAAGGAGAGGCACTGGCATGGTGGAAGTCTCTCATTCAAGCTGCTGGGAAGATTCCGCTCTACAGCATGTCATGGGAACAGTTTGTTATTCTCATTAAGGAAAATTACTGCCCTCAACACGAGGTTGAGGGGATTGAGTCAGATTTCTTATCTTTGGTGATGACAAACTTAGATTGTCAAGCTTACCTCACCAGTTTTAATACCCTGTCCAGACTGGTCCCTTACCTTGTAACACCAGAGCCCAAGCGAATTGCACGCTTCATTGGGGGTTTACCCCCAGAAATCAAAGCCAGTGTTAAGGCTTCAAGACCTACTACATTTAGGTCAGTAGCTGACCTCTCTCTGTCCCTTACTTTAGATGCGGTCAGGCTAAGGTCGCTAAAGAAATCTGAAGAAAGTAAGAAGAAGCGTGAGGGTGATAACTCACGAGGATCAGAGAAGAAACACAAGGGAAACACTGACTCTGAGAGGTCTGGGTCTGGAAAGAATGGTCAGCGGACAGAGGAAAAGCCAAGGTGCTCGACTTGCCAAAAACGCCACTTTGGAAAATGCAGAATGGAGTCCAATTCTAAATCAGGACCACCTGCATGTGGGATATGCAAGTCTAGGGAGCACAAGGCTGTTGATTGCAGGAAGATCAATGATGCTACATGCTACAACTGCAACGAGAAAGGGCACATAAAGACCAACTGCCCTAAGTACGCGAGGAAGCCCGAGTAAGCCGAGAGAACAAACGCACGAGTTGTCAGGATGAACGCCCAAGAGATGGTGCAGAATAATAATAGTATAATATGTACCTTTCCTTATCAAGCAGTTTATGCAGAAACTTATTTGATATTGGCACATATAAATATATTATGAATGATAAAGGTTGAGAACTGTTGTCTCCACCTGATTAAGACTCCGGTCATTTAATGCCCGGTAGAAAGTGACGATGTTACGTCGAAAATGCTCCAACAAATCCTATATTGATATTAATATCTATTAGAAATCACTCTTTTCTAATATCCTTGTAGCAAACTTTTGGTTGCATACTTAAGGACTCAATATAGTGATAAAAATCGATTGGTTGCCTTAAAAATAAAGCCCATATCGTGGGTGATAAGAAGCAATTAATTATCAAGGCTCCTTACGAGTCAACTCTCAAAATTTCACGTATCCGTGCGATTAATTAATATTAAACATAAAAAAAATGGTGGAACTGGCCGTCCCCGGAATCGAACCTGGGTCTAGGCCGGCCGCACCCTTTCGCGCGCCTAGCCAACTGAGCTAGGTGCCTAGTTTGTGAAACTTCCATTATTTATTAGATATAAGCACTTGTACAATAAACTTCCTTATCATGTATCATTGATAATTTCTGCTAAGTGTCCTGTTTTTAATACAGGCAATAATAAATCTTCATGAACTATAAACTTAGCGAAATTTTATTATCATCCACAAGGTATAAATTACCAAGGAAACCTTAGTAACCGGTTCTACTCGTATCGGCAATAAATCCTTCCGAAAATCTAAGAGCACTCTTTCTTTGCATAGAGTCCGACAACGTATATTATTTTAATTATCTTCTCATTGTTTTCTATCGCCTGCGAATGCCAAACTATGTTTGATAAAAGTGTCATATGAGGATTGGCGTATCCTAGTGTGTCCCATAGATTATTTCCATGTCTGATCAACATGGAGGTTTAATACATGGAACCCCTAAGATATCCCAATGATCCTATTGTACTTCCGTCGACTAGTAGTATTCAAAGGAGATATCCGGAATAGAACTATCCAAATAAATATTCCTCGGTAAAGGAATATGGGGAATCATAACATGAACGTGTCACTTATTAGACACAAGCGTTGATGAGCGAACTGGAGCCTGAGATATGGAAATCTCTGTAACCTCCTTGTACTTTGATTGTCTTCTCCTAAGTTTACCCTGTTTACCTCCCTAGAGGCAAGTAGAGTTATGATTAACATCCCGCTTTAGGTTAGAATGTTGTAAGAACTCCATATTAATTATGGAATAACCGAAAACCTGATTAAGTAAATTTTAAAATAGGAGATTCATATAGCCTAACTCGATATTCCGAGAGTTTGATATTGTTAGATAAGAAAGACGGTTCATTTTGCTTATGCATACATTACCGCAATCCTAATTAGGCAACGATTAAGAATTTGCCATCAGCTAACCAGGATAGTCGAATTGTTCGACTAACGACAAGGATTAGCTATTCCTTAATATTAGTTAAGTGATGGTTGGAATAACCATCTCACCATAAGATAAGCTTCTCTATAATATTTGATATATAAGTATCAAGGCTACTCCCTTGAAGACCTTGTATAGATGGAATATTAAACGCCCATTGATAGGACAATAGTTTGGTAAGTCCAAACATTAAGATCTGAAAGTTGCATTATAGACAATCAATAAGATCACGCAAATTCATAATCATCAGGGAGATGCCAGTATTCGGCAGAAAATTAAGGATTATGAAAATAGCAAACCTCCTAAATTCTTGTTAAGAAATAAGGTTCAACAATAGATATCACCCTGGAAGGGTGTGCTAAATTGTTAAATTATCAGGCTAGTTAAGCTCTAAATATATAGAATCATTCGAAGGAAATCGAATGTATCAAGATCAAGCAGCTCATAAGCTAAAACCTATTTAAGGAGCTTAGCGGAGCTCGCAATACATTATACACAAGTGACTGAGGGGTGTATCGCCAATGAGTCAAGAAGCATTATCACATAATGATATACAGAATTATAAAATGATGAGCAACCTGTGTCGATTGAGGATCGACAGGATTAGAAGCTCCAAAAAGATACATATGTCTATTGTAAAGGTCAAATGGGATGGCCGTAGAGGTCCCGATTTCACATGGGAAGTTAAATCCACGATGAAAGAAAAGTACCCTTACTTAATTCAGTAAATCTCGGGTCGAGATTTATTTTAAGGGGGTGAGGATGTAACACCTCGAAAATTCGCGTCCTATAAAGTGTTGACACGTGTCATAATGATTGAACATGTGAAAGAAAATTTTGAAAGGACTAAAAGTTGACAAACATGGAAAGTATGTGCGTATATGTATTCTAAATGTCAACAGTAAATAAATATACTTCGTAATGACCCTACATGATGTTTATAACATCAAACGAATAAATCACGGATCATACGAAGCTAAAAGTGAGAGATTACCAACTACAGGGGTTAAATGTGTCAACATGTTTAGAATATACCTCTGAGTGACCTTTTGACAAGCCCGAAGCTTTGTAACGATAAATTATGCTCACTAGAATGCACGATATAAATTTCATAAAGTTTCGTTATCGTATGAGCAAGTTGTGATCAAATTCGTTTACAAGGGTTAAAAGCGTTAACGTTGGAAGTTTGGACTTTTCGGGTGACAATGAAGTTAACCGGGGACTTAACGAAGTGGGTATATGTCTTGAAGCCCCTATATGTCAATTATAAGGGTCCATACGGCAATATATAAGTGTCTATACAAGATTTGAAGAGCCAAGGATCAATCAGCAATTAAATAAAAATATGTTGGCTGAACTAGACATTCTCGCGTAGCGCGAGCATGAAGCCTGGAGGCGTCGCGCTACGCGACTGCAACATCTGGACAGAAACATTGTTTTCGTGGTCCCTTGTCTGCCACAAGCTTGGTGCATGAACTTTGATCGATTTTCTCACATATAATTGGCCCCTAAAACACCCCTAGGACTCTAGGGCATGTGTCAATCTTTTGTGGATGATCATAGACTTGTTTGTCAAGCACTTGTGGTGTGTAAACCCACTATATAAGGCCATTCTTTTGCAACTTTGATCATACCTTCGCAACATCATCTCTGATCATTTGAGGAGCTTCCAATCTGATTCAAGGCCTTCCTAATCACCCATTTAACACTTGTAAGTATACTAGACCTTTCTTAATTAAGTCTTGCATTATAATTAGCTTAAAAGTCAACATATCGTAATAAACGGTTGACTTCATGATTAAGTAACGATAACCCAGTCGTATCACGAATTAAAAGTACCGTTAAGTAGGTAATGATATGGGTATTAAACCCCTAAAAGGGCACACAATGATTACCATCCTAACTAGGTCGTTTGGCGAGTCAAAGGTGTCTTGAAAAAGTCAACAGAAGCTTTAATCGGGTAATTAGCGATACGAGAAGCGTGTAACCTATTTTAACCATAATGTAACTTAGTAATCAATGTTAGAACATGACTAAACATGATTGATTCGACAAATTTCAATTTAGGATCGATTCGGAACCGAAAGGCGCGAAGTTTGACTTTTTGCTTGACTTCGGTTCTGACCCGGTTTTGATAGAAGTAGACATGCCTTAAGGTTTCTTTAGGGCCGGGTTACATGTTGGTATAAGCCTCTTTACTTGTTTCGTTGATTATCCGATTCGTTCGCGCGTTTCCGTTAAATGCTTAAAATTGACAGTAATGCCCTTTCGGTTATAAAACGAGCTTTTTGGAAATATAAGTGGACAAGACCCTTGTCTACTGAATTATAAACATGCCCTCCAAATTTGACATCAATTTGAGGTCCAGATTAGGAGATATGCGCATTATCGTAAATAGTAAACTTTTTATTAATTAATCGGCGCGATTAGCGCATAGCCTATCTAAACCCGATTTTCGGCACCAAACCTTTTTACCCACTGATGTTAAATAAAATTTTGGGATTTTTGAAGATTTTTAATTATTTTTAAACTAATCTTAAGCTAGACTTATCGCCTTAATTCGGTTAATACCGAATTTACCCTTTTCGGTCATAAAATGATTTCTACAAGGAATTTTGACGCAAATCCAATTGCTACTGATTTTAAATAATAAATATAGTGTTTTGAGCCTGTTTAACTGATCAGAAAACCCAGAATCGTATTTTTAATCGAACGTCGCTTAAAACGGGTTTATACGTGTATTATACGCGTAGTTTAGGCTTAAAACTATTTTGAGACATACGGATTATTATCAACTAATATAATCTGTTAAAAATAAGTTGTTTACTAATTACTTCAGTCCCGAACATCAGGGTTACGTTAAATCCCTTTTATAATCGTTAAAATGACCAAAATACCCCTACGGGGCATAATTAAGGATTTAACTCGTTTTGGGCATTATGGAAGGTATCATTATGATATCACAACATAATTTAAGCATATTAACTTAGGAAACCTGTTCGCGACCTATTCGGTTACCCGTTACGCGTTATTCGCGTTCGGATCGGTTTATATAACTAGTTTATATAAGTTAGCCGAAACGGGTCAAACCTTATCGGTTTTATCTCAAAATCCAGAATGTGTATGAAATACCCATATAAGACAAGTCTCTGAACATGTCGGGTTTAAATCACATTCTATTCCGGTCTTCGCTTAATCGTGCGTACGAACCGTATCTTCCTGTAAGACTAACCGGTCTAAGCTTAGGCTTAATTAAAGACCCGTTAGCATTCTAATTAATTATTTATACCATCATTCCAGACTAGAGCTTTCCGGTAAATTGTACCTACGCTTACTTAAGTGAATACGGCTGAGTTATAAATTTCTGCTATTTAAGACAGGAGCTAGCTCAGGTAAATACTCTTAACTTATTTTCCCTATACGGGCTTGGGATACGGTACTATAAAAGTACCGCTTGGTCGGGTGTATGTAGTCATTTAAATCGGATTGTGATTGATGTACTTACATAACCTGTTTAATATGTATTATTTTATTATTATTTGGTGTATGGCCTTGGGGGTTAAATGACCATGTCCCGGATATCCTTGGCATCATTTTACGAAATGGCCACGACCTAAGCACGGGGTGTAGGCATACACCTGACAGTTGCATTATGTAAAAACTGGTAATCCACTCCGAGGTATCATCCTTGTGGGCGTTATACCGGAACTGGTAATCCACTTAGGGGATGATAGCCCGTGGGCATTATACCTGTGGCGTGTCTGTTAATCTAGTCCGGCCCTACAAACCGGCCCTAATGGACGACAAATAAGTAAAACTGTATACAAGATTATATACAAATAATTTTCCCAAGTTATAAAAGATTAATTTTGCCTCTGTGCATTTTAATCAAAGTGTCAAAAGGTTTTGTGCCTGGTGCATCTAAATCAATTTTCTTAAACTCTTTTCAAATGAGTCGGTTGAGTGTATTTACCAGTGAAAACTGACGTGTTTTCCAAAAAGGTTAAGTGACAGGTACTGAACGTAACTGGCTGGAAGCTCAGGGCGCTAATAAGGAATCTTGCAAGTTCTAGGCGCCTAAAGTCTGTTGAATAAATGATATGTTTTAAGATCCGCCTGTGGATCCTTTACTTCCGTTGCAATACTGAATATTACTTCATATTCGGAATGTAATAATAAATATCTTTTGCTTCCGCTGTGCATTCATATATATTGTGTTGTTTGACTATTATGTTACCAACCACGTCACGATACTCCCCCACCGGGCCCACCGGTGACACGTGGAAAGTCGGGGTGTGACACGAAACGTTTAGAGATTGGTTTCGTTTACCCAAAGAATTATTTTTAAAGATTGTTGGAGACATCGAAGCAAGCGAGGAATGGTTTCAAGAAGGTTACGATTCGAGAGGCAAACCAAGTTTCACGCCGATACAAAAATGCACGTCCGTCATTCGCCAACTAGCGACAGGTAACCCTCCCGATCAATATGATGAATACCTAGCTATGTCGGCCAGAACTTCACGTGAATGTTTGCAATTTTTTTGCAACGCGGTCATTAAGTTGTATGCTAAAGAGTTTTTACGTAAACCGACGAGCCACGACATCTCACGTATTTACGCCGCACATGAGGCTAGATGGCATTTTCCCGGGATGCTAGGTAGCATCGATTGTACACATATTGAGTGGAAAAATTGTCCAAGAGAGTTGCGAGGGGCGTATGTTAGGGGAGACATTAAAAGACCAACCATCATACTAGAAGCGGTGGCGTCGAATGATTTATGGGTTTGGCATTCGTATTTCGGTGTTCCAGGTTCAAACAACGACATCAATGTGTTGCACACGTCGCCGTTATTTCAAACCGTAACGGATGGTACCGCACCTTCCTCTCCTTTCTATGTTAACGGGCGACATTACAAACGAGGCTTTTTTCTTGTGGATGGTATCTACCCGTCATGGTCTGTTTTTGTGAAAGCTCCCTCATTTCCTGTCGAGCCTAAAGAAATCGTGTTCAAAAAATTGCAAGAATCGGCAAGAAAAGATATTGAGAGGGCATTTGGTGTTTTAAAGGGTAGATGGGGTATACTACACCGACCGGTTCGTGCGACGAACAAGAAAGCAATACATAGCATAGTGTATGCATGTATCATATTGCACAATATGATAATCAAAGAAGACGAACGTGCAATATCCCCGGATTAGGTGTCGGATCCTCCTACACAAGTTCAAGTTTCACAAAATATCCATCTAGAATTGCGTAATGAAGAAACTCACTTTCGGTTGAGATACGATTTAATCGAACTAGTTGGTTCTCTAGGTTTGGAGTTTCATGAGTCGGACGAGGAGTAGGTTTTTTTTTTTTAATTTGTAGCCTAAAATAATTCTAGTATGTTAAGTTGAAGTAGTATGTTTTAATTTAATGGAAATTTATAATTTTAGTGTTTTATTGTTAATTTCTAAAATTTAAAATAAAAAATTAAAAAAAAATTGTGAGTGATGAAATTCTATCACTAGTGATCACCCCCACTACATTTCTATCACTAGTGATAGAATATTGGGTGATGACATGGCATGAGTTGACTGGATATTGGGAGTGATAGAATTCTATCACTAGTGACCACCCCCCCCTCCCTCCCCTAAGAGATAAAACAAAAACTTCGTGTAACTTAAAATCAAGAGTAAATTACAAGTTTTGTCCTTTATGTTTGTCCCAAATTGCAGGCGCTGTCTTTTGTCTTTAAAATTGATGAGTTTTGTCCTTAATGTTTGCAAATCTTGCACGTTATGTCCTTTAGGCCAAACCCAGTTAGATTTTTTGGTTAAAACTGACCATGTGCAAGGCACATGAGGGCATTTTAGTCTTTTTACCTCATTTGTTTAATAGTATTTAAAAAATAACACAAAATAATTAAAAATATTATTATTATTTTAACTATATATATATAACCTCCATCACCACCACCAGCACCCTCCACCGCCAACTCCACCGCCACTACTACCCTCCACCTCCACCTCCTCTACTCACTGCTACTTGCATCAAAAACCCCCAAAAATCAAAAACCTAAATACCAAATCAAAAACCCCAAAAAATCCCCAAAACCAAAAATATCAAAAACCCCCAACAACAATTGATGATCAAGAGAAAAAAATCCATAGCAGCGGTTTCACTCGAATGGATTGCCAACAAGAATTGGTCGGTTGCCGACCAGAGGTAATTACTGTGGATTGCCATCACTGTGGATTTCTTTAAACATTTTTGGTAGAAACTGGATAGCAGTAGGCAATTAGTTTGTAGAACATTCCTTGAACAACATTCCTTGAACACAAACTAAACATTTAGAGTGTTGCTGTTACTATAATTACTTAAATGGTGTTTAAAGGAATCCACCACACAACCACCACCACCACCACCGCCCTAATCTCAATCAAATCAACCAAAATTAAACAGCTTTTCACCAACACAATACTTAAAATCAAACCAATTTCATATCAAGCTACAAATTCAACAAAAAACATATTAAAGAAAACCCAAATTAAAAAAAAAAACAACCCAAACAGATCTCGCAAAAGTCTTGGTCGGAATCTGAACCGTCGCCGATCAGATCCGGCACAATCTTAAATAGATCCGGCCGGTGTAGGCCGATGGGATCCTCCGGCAACCAAAGATGGGCAGTGAGTGGAGCAGCTCCCGGTCGGCACCGGCGGGACGCTTTAGACGACGACTCGAATGGAGCCGGAGTTATCCTTCAAGAAGTCGTTCTTTTGGGATGTTCCAGAATCCAGATGCAGAGGTTGAGAGGTTGAAGGTTGATGATTCAGATGCAGAGGTTGAGAGGTTGAAGGTTGATGATTATTGGATTAGCTTTGTGTGAAGGATTAAAGATTAGATCAATGTTTTTGGTGTAGATTGGTAGAGAAGGAAGATTGGTAAAAGAGTACATATGTGGTTAACGAGAGAGAGAGAGAGAGGAAGTTTAGAGAGAGAAAGACAAGTGGAGGTGAAATGACATTTCTACCCTCATGTGCCCTGCACATGCCTTCATTTAACTGAAAAATATTACTGGGTTTGCCATAAAGGACATAACGTGCAAGATTTGCAAACATTAAGGACAAAACTCATCAATTTTAAAGATAAAGGACACCGCTTGCAATTTGGGACATACATAAAGGACAAAACTTGTAATTTACTCTAAAATCAATGAATCAATGTATAAAAAAGTTTCTAAAAGATGAACAAAAACTTCTTGTAACTTAAACCTTCGGGAGCATTGGTGTGACTTTAAAATGAGAGACGTTATTATCATGGTTGTAGAAATCGCTAGTCGGCCGGTGGGGTGGGGACTAGCGATTAATCGCGATTAACCGGGGAATAATTGGATATAATCGCGATTAATTGTAATTAATCAGAAATTAATCGAGATCAATCGGCGATTAATCGACGCCTAGTCGGGATTTTTACAACCATGGTTATTATGTAACTTTTTGTTTTGTTTTAAGATTCTCAGCTTATTAGCCCCTTGTTTCAAATTGACCCCATTTTCCATTGGCTTTATGAAGAAACTATATATTCTTTACTAAATATAAAATTATACATAGACATTTTACGTGACACCATACAAAAGTATTCTGGTTTCGCCACTATCATGTCAACGAGAGTGGTTTGGTGCAATTTGCAATAATTTCTGACCATATGATTACGTTTAACACATGTATATAACGATTGATCGATGGCTTACAAATCGTAATAAATACGATAGGTCAAACACAAACATTATGTTCCAATACCTTAATTCATCATGTAGGAGAACGATCATATGTTTTAAGAAAATAAAAACCGTACCTTTTTGTATGGACCCTTTTGTCCCCTACTTCCACATTTACCTTTTTCATTCCAAACCCTCAACTCATTTAATAATTAAACAATGGAACACAAAACTTCCACATTTACCTTTTTCATTCCAAACCCTCAACTCATTTAATAATTAAACAATGGAACACAAAAGTTGCAACCCATTAAAGAAATAGTAGTAAACATAGTATAGAGATGCAATGGTTGGTTAGCAACAAGAAGATGGGTCCCTTTGTCTGTATAAATAAGTTGAGATGATGCCCATCTTTATTGCAAACCATTCTCACTTTATCTCCTTTATTGAATACCAGTCAACAGGTTAAATTGTCTCATACAACATGAAGCTTCATCTAATGTTTCTTGTGTTTCTTCTCTCAGTCTTGCAGAGTTATGATGCTGAAGGTATATATCTATATATATGATTATATGCTCACGCGGGCTAGAAACAAAATCGGGTCAGGCCAGGTTGGGCTCGGGCTCACCTCGTTTATTGAAAGATATAAAAACAAAAAAAATAACATTTTTAGCTTACACATGCATAATTCATAAGCTCCATAATTTGTAATTTATATATATTAAACTTTGTGATGTAGTTCATATATATTAAATTTGGCTTTAATTTAATCGAGTCATCTATGGAGAGAACCAACAAACGAATTTACCTTGCCTCGGGCTCATCTAGTTTACAAACGAGCCAATTTCGAGCGAGTTTTTATATCGAGTCACAAAAATCTGGAACAGCCCTCATGTTCACTTGTGAAAGAAACCAATTTTTCCAAAGTCATTTTGCATTGCTAAGTCTACTTTGGGTCTAACAATTTAAATGAAAATTATAAGGGGAGCGGTGCGCCACGTGATGGACAGCCCACCACGCGTGGAACCCCGCCACTCTATTTTTTCACGCGTTGATTTGATAACGTGTGACCACTATCACGCGTGAAGAAGTTGGAGAATGTGTGAGGAAAATTGTTGGGTTGTGAGGGAAATTGTTGGGTGTGGTGAGTGATGGGCATTTTCACTAAAATCCATCACTAGTGATGGAATAATGCTTCATGACATGGCGGAACTTGATTGAATGTTGTGAGTGATGAGTGAGTAGTGAGTGATGGGCGCTCCTACCCCCTAAGAGCGCATAATTACGTTTTTTAATTGAATCAATTTAAAGACTCTCTAGAAGTATTTTTATGTATATCTTCCTTCTTGTTTATATTATGAAGGTATAAGGATGGGAAAGGTGCTCACTTTATCAGCTAGTACCAATCAAGATATCCTCAAGGTCTTTGTCTTAATCATGCTTTTAATGTGTCAAAACATTTGCAACTTGCAGTGCTTAGTTATTATAGCTCATGATCTTTTGCTGATTTTTTTTTACAGATTTCATCAATTAAAAGAAGCAACAATGATCATGAATTGATAGCAAAAACTGATGAAGATAAGTCAGGTACCATGTTTAAGAGAAGAATATTAATATATATCTTTTATACTAATAACAAAGAACCATCATCATAGCCACTAGTTGTGCCATAGGTTCATGAACACTACTACGCGCCAAAACATCAGCGGCCTAGACGCTGATAAGAACACTAGCTCGGGTCAACACTTTTTAGAACATTTATCTCGTGTTATCTTCTCTATCCGGCGTAACATGAGTATGTCATACCAATGATAAGAAACAATATTGTAATAAATCCTTTTTATAACCTAAAGCAGATTCTAAAATCGGGGTGCGTTCATAAAAAAATATTATAGCTTAAAATCCTAACATGTCGAAATACAATGACAAATTTTTATACAAATTCTAAAAACACAAAATCACACAACGCCAACAAAAAAAAAAAACTCAAGAAATTGAGAGTTATGAAACACAAGGCTCCAAGTTTTAGCTAATTTAATTTTTTTTTTTTTTTTTATAGTTGAGCCACCTCTAGTAATAGATTTTTTATACAATTTCTCACTTTATATATATATATATATTTGTTTGCAGGATTAAACAGAAAACTTATGACAAAAACTGAATCTTCCATCACTACCACCTATGTATCAAAGGTTGGTTTATTTTCTAAAATCATCATTGATTAGGAGCAAAATTGGTTTTAAATTCAAAAATAAAATATTCTTTTAGTTATACTAATTTATTTTCTTCTTGTACAAAACCACAAGAATGAAGAAAACAGAAATGACCCGAAATCGGAGATCAAATCTGCTCATGGACCGATAGCATACAAAGATAATTTCATGGTTAATTCGTTGCCAGAAAATTTCCAACACAAAAAGGATGTTTCCAACGAGCCCAACCCGAGTGACATAGATATCGTCGATTATACTCCTGCCAGGAACAAGTCTCCAATACACAACTGAGAACTAAACATATATAAAGAAAAAGTAAAAAAAAAATAGTGAAAGCATATACTTATATAATATAAGTATATATAGTAAGAGAAATTAAAAGATGTGTAATGAAAATAGGAATCATAAATCCCTTGTTGAGCTTTATGGGGTTTTATCATGCTACATGCATGGAGTACTGTATGCAAGTTAGTTATAACGAAAGAATATATGCATGTTAGGTTATTTCCTCTTGTCTCATTCCGGATATATCATGAAAATTGGATGGATATAGTAAACAATGTGATTATGTTGTTAGGAATATTTAATTCCCTAATTAGTTATATATACGATTAAAAGAATTTATTATAAGCATATTAATTTCGAATAATCTAATTTTTATATCAATATGTGCATATTTATTCCCCTGGTTTATAATTAATCAAATAAATGAGATTAGAAACATATTAGGTTTGAAATAAGAAAGGAAAGAATAGAAGTATAATTGTTAAAAAATATATATATATATATATATATATATATATATATATATATATATATTTACTTAATTATATTTTCCGTCTTTGTTATTGGTTGAAATTATGGACAAGTTGCTGTAATTCATTTATGATTAAAAATAGGTTTGAATAGTTTATGAGATCTGTCTTCTAATTAAGATAAATGATTAAAAATTAATCACGTTTTTCTGTTCATTATAAACTTGAATTTATAAATTACCAAACTCCATTCCATCTCATACGGATCAAACCTAAATATAAAGTCCTAAGTGGTGAGTTTATTCAAATGAGAAGAAATTAAAAATTAAGAACAAAGGATACAAAGGTAATTTAAACAAATCATCTAATGAGTTTATTATTTATTTTTGCTATTCAAATTAATGAACTCTAATCATTTAATGAGTTTATCTTATAAAATAGTTGTGCATCTTACACAATAAAAACAATCATGCACATGATCTTACATTTTCAACGTTTCTTACACCATTAAAACAATATTTTGGTGTATGATACATAATGTGTAGGATTCAAACACTTTTAAATAATTTTGCAACTCATAGTAAAATATGTGTAGGACACAAAATTTTTAAATAATATTGTCAATTCTAATAAAATTTATGTAGGAGCCAATACATTAATGATGGTGAAGGAGGAATTTATGATTGCATTAATAAGACTTGAGTAACTCTTTAAAATATTTATTAATATTCTTCATTAAAATGTCTATACTACACTTAGTAATTAAAGCATTAATTAAAAGTGGACAAAAATGATATATTGATTCACAACCATTGATCAAAAAAATATAGGGTCTCGATTAATTAATTTTTTCTTCTTTTAAAAAGATTCTTCTCAAAGAAACCTCCCCCTTGTGCGTATGTAGATGGATTTTAGGCGGTATACAATGGTGAGTATGGGGTTGTTTGTTTACCTCTTAATGAGGCTCTTAATGGTTCAGACTTCTTACTGGTTCAGCACTTAATTGTTCAGACTGTTTGTTTCACGAGCAGATGTCTGAATGGTTTCAGACATTTGCCTCTGAATGGTTAAGCATTATACAGAGTCTGAATGGTTAAGATATCTAATCTGAACTGGTCAGACATTTTCCTATGAACGGTTACGCATTATACAGGCTCTTAATGATTCAGACAACTTAAGACAACTTACTGGTTTAGACCTCTTACTAGTTCAACACTTAACCATTCAGATGTTGCAAAAAAACAAAAAACTGAAATAAAAAATATCTTAGAATGTTTTTTTCTAATTAAATCCTTGTAAATTATCGTGTAATAAATTTACATCAAGATAAATGGTAAATAATAACATTGTCCGTCCACTTACTACTCAAGGCAAGGCTGGCTCAACCTTCTTCTGGGAGCTCAAGATAAGTTCTAAAAATTGGCCCCGGCCCTTTCATATGAAAAAATAAACTTTGTATATTTATAACTAACAACACGAGTCAACAAGAAAACAAATTACAAAAATAATAAACACAATAACGTTGGAAACACTGTTCGGAAAATCAGCTGGTTGGTCGCTTAGTTCCGCCCATGTTTGTACTCGATTCGGAAACGACCCATTATGTGGGGGGATAGTGCACGGTCCTCCCAATCACCGGAGTGATCCCACTCCGGAAGCCGCTACCCGACCAAGCTAGCTCCGCGGTGAATTCCCCTTGCCGAGTTCTTATCCTGGGCGACATATGACACTCCCAAGACTCGAACCCGGTACCTCTGGGAAGAGGTGGGTGTCGGTGGCCAGACCCATTATGTGAGGTCCACAGTAACTTTTCGACCCCTCAGGGGCGAGGCTTTGTTTTTAGTAGATTTGGATTTTCTATTCAGAAAGGGATGGCGGCGCAGTTTGTTGCCCGTCTACCTGCTATCCTTATGTAATTTGCCCTATGATTTATTTAAAACTAAGCCATAATCCAATTTTTATTTATACGAAAAATTAGTTTATGGTAATCGAAAGCTGGAATAGCTCAGTTGGTTAGAGCGTGTGGCTGTTAACCACAAGGTCGGAGGTTCAAGCCCTCCTTCTAGCGTTTTGTTGGTTTTTATAATTTATGCTATTAACTCAAGTTTTTTCTAAGCGTTTTTCTTAGTTTTTATAATTTATACTATTAATTCAAGTTTTTTTTTTAATAATGGCAATGCTTACTCTACTCCACTACTATAATAAATTCTAAATTAATCGCCTATGCGTTAAAACCTGAATCTCTTAACAAATAATTCTTAAAACATTTAATAAAGTAGTTTTTAGCTAAATCTATTAAAAATATAAATGATTTCAAAGAATTTCACATGTCACTATCAGAATTACTCTCCTACGCTTATCATAGTTGAGAATGCCGGTTTCCCATCAGAGTTTGAACAGAGTGGTCGCGAAGCCGTTTATGGACCCAGATGTTGCATTTGCCGAATCTTGTTCTCTTAGTTTAAAAATGCGAAGCTGAGGCGTGACTCACAAGGCACTCAGAAAATCACATCAAGGGCTAAAAGGCGCGCCTCATAACTTACAGTGGTTCACAAATAGTAGACAATATAAAGTGTATATCTTCAACTGTATCCTTTTACATAATACAATTATATAATGAATTTATACTCTATCCATAAACAAATCAAGTATCATCATTGGATCTATGCATAAAGAATAGACAAAAATAATGTTCACTCAATCTCTATATAATGTGTGTGAAACTACTTGAGACAAAAAACTAATACCTATAACAGCAGTTTCATATGCAGAATCAGAACATCCTTAACTTCTCCAAAAACGGCTTCCAAAATCCGACATCAATGTACGATACCACTAAACCATAGCCATTTTCCCTCGTTTACTTTCTCTTTAATTTCGTTTCTAACAACTCGAACCAATAACAAACCAGCAACGGATAACGATAATATCAGCATAAAGAACACACTATTCCATCCTCGTGTAGATATATATCCGGCCAAAAGCGGGCCCAACGCTGCACCAACCGAACCAGTACCATCTATGATCGCACTCACGGTAGCTAACGCTCGAGAATTACCCGTAATCGAGCTTTGTGTACCGAGATCGGCTGCAACAGCAGTCGTAATAAGCGCGTATGGCCCGTTTACAAGTAACCCAGAAAGGAACATTAAGAACACGTTGCTGGACATCGAAATGCTTCCGTATAAGCGGTAAACAACAAGAGCGGGAATTGATAGTATTAAAAATACGATTGAAGTGACTGCACGAGCGTCGATTAGATCGGATATGTATCCCGCTAAAATCCCACCAACAACACCTCCGATATCGAATATTGTCGAAAGTATTCCAGCGGTTTTATGGGATAGATGCACTCCCGCCACAGCTTCATACACAAATAAGAAGTTCATAAGTGTATATTCTTCTATTTATCCACAAATACGACAAATTTTTAGTTGCCCGTTTCGGGGTTACTTAACATTAACATAAGATGATTGCAAGAAATCGTGAGATGATCTTATCTATGTAAAACGATGCCTGGGATTAGGGCTGTAAACGAACCAAACACGAACAGGAAGTTCGTTTATTAGACAAACAAACACGAACAAGATATTTTGTTTGTTTAGTTAAATGAACGAACATGAACAGATCGTCCATTTATGTTCGTGAACGTTCGGTAACGTGTTCGATTGTGTTCGATAGTTCATTAGTGTTTTTAATTCAAATATTTTATTTAAATACTTCAAAATTCCAACAATAAAATATTTAAGAAGTGAGCTTCTTTGTGTTCGTTTGTTTCTGTTTGTGTTCATGAACGTTCATTTTCGTTGGTTGCCTAAAATTAACAAACGAACACGAACATAAAATCTCGTTCAGAACAATAGTTCGTGAACAAATATATTTCTTAACACGTTTGCAGCCCTACCTGGGATAGAGAAAATGTTTGCTTTGTTATATAAAAAATGGCTAAGATTTAAAGCATACCTGTGTGCCTTATGTAAAAGGGTAACCAATACAAGAAAGTGTACGCAACGAGCTTCGAAAAGAACAGGCAAAACGCAAACGGAGCAACACCGGGCAACTTCCACGCCTCTAAAAACCCGATCGCGGATGACACAGATTCAGACCCTCCTTCACCGTCACCCTCTTCGGATTCTACTTTCCGCAACTCAACCAAAGCCGTCCCCTCGGTACTCGTTCCCATTACGCCCTCTTCTTCATCATCATCATGAGGCAACTCAAGCCCGATAGTCTCCGGATTCACAACAAGAAACAAGAAAACAATAACCGACATAACAACAATAAGAACCCCGGGCAACAAAAACGCCCAACCCCACCCGAAACCCAAAACCGACGAAGCAACAACCGACCCAACAATATTCCCGACAGAAGTATGCGAATTCCACACACCCATTATCAACCCTCGTTTCGCTTTCCCAAACCAATTCCCCATCACAGCGACAACACACGGCCACCCGACCGACTGAAACACGCCACAACAAATCTGCACAACGACAAAATACCCGAACAAATGCACATCAAACCAATACCCCAACCCAAACATAACAGTAAAGACACCACTACCAATCATGCCAACAGTTAAAAACAGCCTAAGATCAATCCGATCGCCAACGTGTCCGGAAAAGTACATACCGATGGCGTAAGCGGATAAGAATGCGAGATCGAGCTCGCCGAGGCGGTGGGTGCCACTGGCAGAGTTGAAGGGGGGCCATCCGGGTTGTGGGTTGGATGGATCTGGGTCTGGGTCGGGTCCAAGAATGGATTTGACGATGCTGGGGGGTTTACGGGAGGCGTGGAAGGCGGCGTAGGCGATGAAGGTGATGATGAGGGTGGAGAATTGGTGGAATGTGATGGGTTTTTGTGGGAGATTGAGGGATGGGAAGAGGGTGAAGGATGGGGGTGGGGTTAGGGTTAGGGTTTTGGGATCTTTCATGAAATTGGGTTTGAATGTGTGAAGATGAAGATGGTGGTTGTTGTGGTTTTAAGTTTCTGGTATAAGGGAGGGAAATCGGGAAAGGATGAGTGTGATTCTTGAATCTTGATCTTGCAGGTTTCTTAGGATATAAGGTTTGACTTTTCTTATTGACAAATATTGACTTTGTTTCAATTGTTATGGGATCATGTGGATTGATTAGTAGGGTACGGCGGAAAGTTCGTTTATGTTTGTTTGTTTTGAGCAGACGTGAGTAGAAATGTTAGTTCATGCTACTCTTATCCAATGTTGTAGAAGGTGTTAGGCGCTAGTCGACCGGTAGTAGCCTTGGGATTAATCGGGATTAATTGGGATTAATCGGATTAGACTTTTTAAGCACAATTTTACAAATTTTATATATATATAGATAACTTTATACTTTTTATTAATAAATTACAAGTTTAGAAGATAACTTTACACTTTTTATTAATAAATTTAAAAGTTTAGGAATTATATGTAAACTAGTGAAAGATAGAGGGGGTTAAATGTTAAAATACCTAAACTTAAATGTTAAAATAGGTTAATAACTAAAATTTGGGCTTTAAACCATGGGTCAGGTTTCAAAAATTGGGTTTATTGGGTCAAAAAACATGGGCCCGATTAGTCCGATTTTGACCAACTTTTACCGATTTTGTCCGACTTTTACCGACTTTGACCGATTTTGACCGATTTTGACCATAACCGATTTTTTTGACCGACTAGCTTAAATTTAGACAGTAACCCACCGACTAGCGCCTAGGGGCCGATTAATCGGCCGCCTAGGCCGATTTCTGCAACATTGGTCTTATCAATCTCATGCTTGTTATCTTTTTTTTCTGTTTGATGTTAGGTCATTCTTTAGCCTTTAAGTTTAACCCTCGTGAGTTTCTAATGTAAATGGATTGAAACGTAAGTCTTCCTAACGGTCAGATTTAGAGCAGCCTCAAGTTATACTTATTAACGATTGTTGATTGATTAATAACGGTGTTTTGATATGTTTCGAAGCTTGTGGAACAAGTTAAAAGATTGTGGTTTGAGTGTTAATTGGTATGCGTTGGTTATAAAGGTCAATTATTTATGTCTCAGTGATGGCATGTCGCTAACCAGGTGGTGTTGTTGGTAATAAATAATCGTTTAATAAAAACTAATTAAACAAAAATTATTTTCAAATTCACTAAATGAAAAATACTTACAGTTTCATTTAAATAAAAAAATATATGCAAAATCTCAATTTCCTGTAAATTAATTCAGGTAATATATAGAATAAAATATGTTCATACAATACAACCCATCTAGCAATAAGAGCATTAAAAATATATATTTATTTTAGACTTTCACAACAGCGTCACATTAGCTTTTCAAACTACCCTAGAAAACCTTAGGTAGTGTTTGGTATGCAGGAATTAGAGGTGGAATGGAATGAACTATTACGAGGGAATGAAAAAAAATGTGTTTGGTTGGTCAACGTAATGGAATCACCCATTACATAAGGCATTTCATTCCCTCAAATTCATTCCATCCACTCCCCCTGTTTTTTTTCCATTCCATTCCCTCTCTCAGCCTACGTCACAAACACCGCCCATCACATCGACCATCTACCACCACCACCTGCCGTCGTCACCACCCGCCACCAACTTCCGCCAACCACCACCACCGTCCTCAGCCGCCCGCCGCCACCGCCATCGACTACCACCGCTGCCACCCGCCATCGCAAACCACCGCCACCCCGACCACTACCGCCACCTTCTGTCGACCACCACCACCATCCTCCACTGCCACCAACCGCTACCGTCACCACAACCACCCATCGGCGTCGTCGCCCCCACCACCCGTCGCCACCACCATCGACCACCATCGCCGCCACCCGCCACCACCGACCACCGCCACCCCGACCACTACCGCCACCCTCCGCCGGGCACCACCATCACCCTCCGCGGCCACCTCCTGCTATCGTCGACCACCACCACCCACCGTCGTCGTTGCCACCACCATCGATCACCGTCGCCACCACCCGCAACCACCGAACACCGCCACCCTTCGCCGACCACCACCACCATCCTCCGCGCCCACCACCCGCTACTGTCGACCACCACCACCCATCGTCGCCGCCACCACCATTGCTCCCACTTGCCACCGCAGACCACTGCCAACCACGACCATCGCCACCGCCACCGCTAACACCCGTCACCCACCGACCACCGCTGCCACCGCCACTAGCCGCCACCGATCACCGCCACCACCCATCGCCGATTTAATTAATTCCTCTTTTCTTACCTACCAAACAACACAAGGTAATGATTTATTCCTTTCCTGCATGGTAACCAAACAAGACTATGGAATGGAATTATCCATTTCATTCCTTTGTCCATTCCATTACCTCGTCCATTCCATTCCCTCATGTATTCCATTACGCCATACCAAACAGACCCTTAATTTTTCCCGTACGGTACAAATTCATGTGTAAGATGCTAAACTGCTCAGACATTCAAGCCTATTCAACCATCCTCCTAACTAACTATGCCTGCTTTGCCTAGAGATCTGCAACATGCTTCAGTTTAGCCTCTAGCTACGTGTGTAACTCCTCTTCTCGTGCTCGTTACTCCCCCTACATTGCCCTCGCCTTTTCATCTAAGGCAATCACATAGAAATATCAAATATTATACACATGATGAATACTTTGTTAGCGATCAAAAATAATGATCTTATATGATAACCATACTTTTGCAAAATAACGTCAAGCGTAAGATCTCTGAGTGCTACAACTACCGAAATCACAAATAATGGAACAATGGGGATCTTGAACGTTCCAAAACAGAAAAGAGGGCTCTTATTCATTCATTTAGTCTCATGCTCATCATCTTTATGGTGGTTCATCACAAAGGCTACAACCACTAGACCATCTGTTGGTGCAGCCTCCTGCTAAGCAAGTTTCGGCACCATAGCCTCATCAAAGAACTTGTTGACGATCACATCCTCGCTCATTCCCTAACAATATTATATTTAATGAGTAAAATGTCATTTTCGTTCCTAAGGTTTGGCCAGTTTTGCGACTTTCGTCCAAATGTTTGTTTTTCCGCATCTGGATCCAAAAGGTTTGAAATCTTGTAATTTTCATCCGGCACGTTAATACCATCCATTTTTCCTCATTGTGTCAGGGGTATTTTCGTATACCCGGGTTTAATAATACCTGTACCCGGGTTTTACGAATAGCCTACCGTTGCTTTGCATCTGTTGTGTTCCAGACCATTTTTAACGGCTATAATGTCGTTTTATAGCCGTTGGGCATTGATATTTGGTAGTTTTGAGTCCCCCAAGTCTCCTACAATTGTTATAATACTAGTTGATGTTTGGGTTAAGTAACACCACTTGAAATACATCGAAAATCACCAAAACGCTATTAAAATCTATGTTTGTTTTTTATGTGTGTTTTAAATCTATGTTTTATGAGATAAGGTTTCTATTCCTATGTTTTATGAAAAAAAATGAATTTAAAAACCCAATCTATACCTGAAACCGAACCATACCCCCAACCTTACTCGAACACGGAAATAGGGTATTTTAATACCCGGATATAGAAAACCGGAACCCTATCCGATACACAGGGCATGGTTTTCCTGGCCAATACCCGAACCCAACCCTGTATTGGTAATAGTGTAATACCCGCTGATACTGGTACCCGGGTATATACCTGAACCCGGGTACTAAAAAACCCGATTATGTGCACCTCTAGTGGTGAGTGGTGGCCAACAAACAAACTTGCTCACTTAGGCCTTTGGGTATACTTTAACCTATCTTAACTCTATCTAACTGCCACATCAACCCTTTTTTTTCATTTTACTTTGCCTCGCTCCATGGAAATGGTTTAATCCCATTAACTTCATTTAACCATATATTTTAGTGGTTTTTTCTAAAAAAGAAAAGAATAATTAATTCAATCTCTTGACATTGGTTAACACATAACCCATTTAATACCCTTTAACACAAGGTGGAAATGGTTTGCAATGTGAGTTAACATGCCATGTACTATTAACACTCTTTGTCACTTGCATATTTGGTTTAGATGAATGCGTGTTGGGTCTTTTGATCCATATAGTATTAGGCCCACTAGCTTATTGCCCAAACAACAGGCTTCCACAGTTCCACTAGTGCATTTAAACATAAACGATAGACCACCATTATTTGGTTTCAACATCAATATGTTTTATGAAATTGGGCTTAACCGGTTTTGATAGGGTTACGAAGAAGAATGCTAAGAGGAATAAGGAAACCGATTTTCTGGATATCTCCAGAAGAGCTCGGCTATAGGTTAATATATCATAATCACCAAAATAACCAAAGTACACAAGACACCCTCAAACAAATATAAAAGGCCATAATGGTCCTTGACTCGAACAGTACAAAAATATAAAATAAAAGACACCAACTATTGAAATAAGCCATCTGATTCATATCAATACTCCCTCCTTAACTTAATTCTTGACCACAAGAAGCGAGCTCGGAGAAATCAGGGAAACGCAGCTTTAGCTCATCTAAGAATTCCCAAGTGGCATCTTGTGTTGTCTGTCCTTCCCACTGCACCAACACCTTCATGGCTACCTGGTTCCTCCTTTTAACTAGCTTCCGATCCAAGACTGCACTCGGCTGAAGAGTGAATCGAGCTTCCTTCGAAATCGGAATGATCTTGGACAGTGGGCCCCCTGCCTCTTTTAGTAAAGACACGTGAAAGACAGGGTGAATCTGGGCATCATCGGGCAGGTCCAACCTATACGCAACATTTCCTACTTTTTCCACGATCAGAAACGGACCGAAGTACTTAGGAGTGAGCTTCGAATGTTTATGGACCCGTAACGAATTCTGCATGTATGGTTGAAGTTTGAGGTATACCCAAGAGCCGGGTTCAAAAGCTCTCTCAGTGCGGTGTTTATCGGCTTGTTGTTTCATACGGTTCTGGGCCTTGATCAATGACTGTTTCAAAACCTTAATAGCCGCCTCCCGATCCTGCATCATATCATCCACATCCTGATCTGCCACATCCCTAGGAATGTAAGGAATATGCAACGGGGGACGGTACCCATATAGAGCCTCGAAAGGGGTCCGGCCTAAGGATGAATGAAACGTAGTATTGTACCACCACTCTGCCAGAGACATCCACTTGATCCAAGTATACTGTCTCTCCATCACCATGCATCGTAAATAACCCTCTAAACATCTATTAACAACCTCTGTCTGTCCGTCCGTCTGCGGATGGTAGGCCGTAGACAGATTGGCCGACACCCCTTGAACTTTAAAAACTCCGTCCAAAATGAGCTCAAGAATATCGGGTCTCGATCAGAAATAATAGAATTAGGGCATCCGTGAAGCTTGTAGATGTTATCAAGGAACACTTGGGCTACATCCTTGGCCGAGAACGGATGACCCAAAACCATAAAATGTGCATACTTCGTGAGACGATCGACCACCACAAAAATTGTATCTTTACCCTTAACCTTTGGTAAGTTTCCAATAAAATCCATAGAAATGTCGGTAAAAATAGTATCGGGTATCGGTAAAGGTTGTAATAACCCGGGCGACGGTACATTCTCGTGTTTAGCCTGCTTACACACGTCATAATCTCTTATTACCCGCCTTACCACCTTCGAAATTCCTTTCCAAAAGAACAACCCTTTTACCCGCTGAACCGTGGCGTTTACCCCCGAGTGGCCCCCCATGGGTGATTCGTGGCATAACTTGACAATTTCCTCACGTAACTCGACATTCCTCCCCCTCTTTCAGCTTCTGTATCACCTGTTGTACCTCCACATCATTGTTTTGACTTTCCAAAATTCTATTAAGAAGTAAGGGTTCTATTTGAGAAATGGCAGTGGTGAATAATGTCATCCCTTGAACCCGTGATAAAGCATCCGCGGCAACATTCTCTCGTCCCTTTTTATACTCGATCACATAATCATAACCCATAAGCTTTGCAACCATTTATGTTGCAATGGAGTCGTTACCTTTTGAGTTAAAAGATGTTTGAGACTTCGTTGATCCGTGCGTATAACAAATGGACTTGTAATAAGATAATAGTGCCATTGCTTCACGGCCATCATAATTGCAAGCAACTCCTTTTCATATACTGACAACGCACTTTGTCTTGGTGATATAGCTCTACTAAAAAACGAGACTGGGTGGCGCTCTTGCATTAAGACCGCGCCCAACCCACCCGCCGAAGCATCCGTTTCGAGAACAAACTGTTTAGTAGGGTCCGGTAAGGCCAAAACAGGAGCAGACGAGAGGGCCTCCTTGAGCCTATCAAAAGCAATTTGAGCCTCCTCATTCCACCGAAAAGCATCCTTTTTTAACAGATCTGTAAGATGCTTAGCGATCATTCCGTAGAATCGTATAAACCGTCGGTAATATCCGGCTAACCCCAAGAACCCTCTAAGTTGTTTAATGGTTTTCGGAACCGGCCATTGTTGCACTGCTTCTATTTTTTTCGGGTCTGTTTTCACCCCTTCCTTCGATATAATGTGGCCTAAATATTCCACTGTTCGACCCCCGAACACGCATTTAGATTCTTTGGCAAACAACTTATTTTTTTTCATTATGGATAGGACACGTTTCAAGTGTTGAATATGATCTTCTTCGCTTCGACTGTAGACGAGTATGTCATCAAAAAATACCAACACCCCTTTCCGTAACATGTCCCGAAACACGTGGTTCATAAGGGATTGAAATGTGGCTGGTGCATTCGTAAGACCGAACGGCATGACGAGGAATTCATAATGACCCTCGTGAGTTCGGAATGCCATTTTGTGGACGTCTTCCAGTGCTATACGGACCTGATGATAGCCCGAAAGTAAATCCAATTTAGAGAAAAACGAAGATCCACCTAATTCATCTAGCAATTCTTCAATTAACGGAATCGGGAACTTATCTTTGATGGTGGCATCGTTCAGCCGACGATAATCCATGCACATTCGCCATTGCCCATCTTTTTTCTTAACCAAAACAACCGGGGTTGCAAACGAGCTCTGACTATTCCGAATTACACCCGACTCTAACAGTTCCCGTGTGGTCTTCTCTATCACATCCTTTTGAACGGGCGGGTACCTATAAGGGCGCTGACTGATCGGTACCGTTCCTTCTTTGAGGACAATTCGGTGGTCAAAAGGCCGCGTCGGGGGCAACCCTTTTGGCGTCTGGAACACCTCTGGGAAAGCCCGAGTTAACTCTTCCCATGGAAGGCCTTCTAGTGATTGGTCCGGACCACGAACCACCGTTGGTTGGTAATTCTTGTCGGTCTCTCCGCTAGCCACTTGCATGCTAAATAGTTGTAAATGTCCTCCCTTTGAATGCTTACTCAACCACTCTCCCACCTTCTCTGTTGAATAAACCGATACATTATTATTTTGTAAACCCTTTAACTCATATTGTTTGCCATCCACCTCAAACTTCATGGTCATCCTTTGGAAATTCCAAAGTATGTCATTTAGAGGAAGTAACCATTGCACTCCAAGTATCATATCATAACTTTCCAATTCTAATAAAAGGACTTCTGTTGTGAACCAGTGGCCTTGCATGGACCATTGGAAATCAGGACACCTCTGGATACAACTAAGTTTCTTCCCGTTCGCCACCCTCACATTAATAGGTGAGATATCGTGAACTTCACATTGCAATTTTTTTCGCCAACCGACAATCCAGGAAATTGTGGGTCGAACCTGAGTTGATGAGTATATGGAGATGACGATTACCCATGGAGCCTTGTACCCGCATAGTCGAATAAGATGGGAGACCCGTCAACGCATGGATTGAAATCTGATGTTCCTTCTCTTCATCCTCGGTTTCTATTTCTTCCACACCCGGGTCATCTTCGTCTTCCATTTCAATGATGTAAGCTTGTTTCCGGTTCCGTGTGCATTTATCTCCCGGTACGAATTTTTCTGTGCACCAAAAACACTCTCCCTTTGCTCGTTTTTTTCCAATTCCTTACGCGTGAGACAGCGAGGACCTCCAGTTGGTTTAGTAACAGTAATGTTTGTTTGGTTGGGTGTAGGAAAGAGTGGTAATTTGGTAGCATTAGCTGGTGGTGTAATCTTGGAGTTGTTGTAACTCTTTGTGTTTCCTCCATTCCATTTACCCCCGTTAAAATTTTCCTCCAAATTTTCGTTATTTAAAGCTTGAGTCTTAGCCAACCCATATGCTTCGTGCAAGGTGCGTGGTTTAAACATCTTAACCGGCCCCCTAATGTCTGGTTTAAGAGCCTTGAGATAGAGACTCACGGCTTGTGTTTCGCTCAATGTAACTTTGTTCAATAAAGAATCAAAAGCAGTGTTGAGTTCCTGTAACGAACCGGTTTGGGTTAGGGACGCCATTTCTTCCAGCGGGTCCTCAAACAACACATCAGAAAAACGCGCTGAAATCGATCTGACATAATCATCCCACGGGACTTCTGCAACAGTAGCATTCCGTGTTTTCATGAAGGCCTGGTGCCATTGGAGTGCATCGCCCTCCAAGTGAACCGCCGCACACCGAAGTTTGATCTCATGAGGTCTCACCCATTGCGAAAAAGTGCTCGCAACGATAGATCCAACCCTCCACATCGACGCCCGAGAATTTAGGAAACTCAATCAACTGCCGGAGAAGGAACCGAAGGAACTGCCTGGGGACTGAATGGTTTTATCGCGAACCGCCTTCAAGATCTCATCCTGTTGCTTGGACGACTGCTCCTGCTGCTTCATGAGGGCTGATAAAGCGGCTTGGATGTCGTTGATGGCTTTGTCGTGGGACTTGAGGGTGTTGTCAATCTCCTGGTTGCGAGTGTTGGTCATGGCGGCGAGGAGTTCTGATGAGAGATCGGAACGGCTCTGATACCCTTGATAGGGTTACGAAAAAGAATGCTAAGAGGAATAAGGAAACCGATTTTATGGATATCCCCAGAAGAGCTCGGCTATAGGTTAATATATCATAATCACCAAAATAACCAAAGTACACAAGACACCCTCAAACAAATATAAAAGGCTATAATGGTCCTTGACTCAAACAGTACGAAAATCTATATCTATATATATAATAAACAAAACCATTGGGGGACACATGTCACCCATAGGTTTAAGCCAACTCAGCTGCACATGTGGCAGTACATGTGGCATAGCTCTAAATCAAGGATTGGACAAGCTTCTTTGGTACGTTTCATATACTCTCTCTCTCTTTCATTCTATCATTAATCATCGTTCCTTCTCATTCAAAACCCTAATCTCTCTCTCTCTCTCTGGCGAACACGGCAATTCGATCAACCTTCATCGGAGCTTAGGGTTTTCAAATCTTCCTCTCAAAGATGACTCACACATCATCGTGAAGCAATTCTAAGCCGATCCATCTTCCTGAACGTCCTTAGGGTTTACAACTCTTTCTCTACAAGGTGATTTTATCTTACATCGATCTGTTTCACCGATTTGATTTGATGTTTATCTTAGAATTATCTTCCTCTCCATCTTTTTTTTTGTTGAGAATATGGATTCTTAAGTCAGATTTTCGATTACAATACAATGGATTTTGGGGATCAGTGATACTAGTAGGTCAATCAAGATTGGTTCCGCTTCGAACCCGACGACAGAGATGATCAGAGGTTTTCCGGTAATGGATTTGGTAATGATTTTCTAATTTTTATCTTTCTGTTCATGTAATTTAAACATTGAAGTTTTAAGGTTGTTTGGTTTTGTCGATTGTGTATATCATTTTTTTCTTTATTTAACAGTTTTCATCTATTTTTCTCATCCGATTTGGTTTAATTGCAGTTTGGTAGTCGTTTTCGAACAAGTTAGTAACAGTCTCCAATCGCTATTCTTGATTGCTTAGTTTCTTTATTGTTTAATTTAATCGAACATGTTCTTTACAATTCAAGTATTTGTGATTTTTTAATGTGGATTTTTTTATTATTGTAGATATTTGCAGCACTCGGTTAAGGAGATTGTACAAATCGTTGAAGTTCACCAATAGGCGTGGAAACTAAACTAGAAAATCCATTCCATCATCTACTGTTTGTATCATAATTATGGTTCTTTTTTGAATTTGTTTTTTTTCCTGTTTGCGTGTGTTGTGTAGATTATGGATAGCCTTCATCTACGTTCTTGAATACCGAGGCAGAGGCTCTTCGAATAGCATGGAAATTCATTCGTGTGGCATATAGTAAGTTGTTTTTCAAATTGAAGTATTATTTAAAAATTCCTATAAATTCTCTGTTTATAAAATTTCTTTAATATACTTAAAAAATAAAGGGTTAAATTTGATCATGTAATTTGAGATGCAGCAAATAAGGTCTCACTACTCGCTGCTGAATAAATGTTAGACACTTTTTGGTCGCTTAAATTTTAATCGCTGGTTGTTTTCATAAATATGATGAGTTTATAATGTTAGTGTGTTTAGGTGAGCAAATTCTTGAAGTTTCTAGGGCTGATATGGAACCCACTATCATGGGTTATGAGATTGCAAGTGGACGAGTAAGAAGCAAGAACTCTACTTAAATTCAATACAAGTTAGTCAAATTTGATAAAGAATCAAAGTTTTTTTATTTTATTGCTTTATATTAAATTTTATGGATTAAAGCAAGTAAGGTCTTTTTTTTTACAAATCTCTGTCCATTTGCCATTGAAATAGTAACAGATAGCCGTATTGCAAACGGGCCAAAAACAACTTAATTATGAATTTCAGAAAATAAATGAAAACATGTCTTAATATGTATTGAGGGTTCTCTATAGGAGAATTCATTCTTGATTAGTGCTCTGAAGTGTGAATATTTGTATGATGAAAAGGTAGACTTCAAAATGCACAAATGATATTTATTCAACCCGCACAATACATGAGATTCTTAAAGATATAGTTTTTTTTATTATTTAATATATAAAATTATATTTACTCTAACACGTGTAATAAATGAGGTTTTTAAAAATATATTTTTTTATTTAGTATATAAAATTACATTTATTCAACTCGTGTAATACCTGGGGGTTTAATGAATCTTTCTCCTGCAGTTACTGCAGTGTATTTGGGAGTAAGGCCTTCGAGTTTCTGGGTCTGTAAGATGTTGAAGATTTTTCATCTCCGGTATGAATCTTGATCAATTTTTTTCTATTAAACTGCATTATGGCCTTAGTTATATGAATCTTTTGTGTGACAATTGTTACTTACTTTATTTGGTCGGTCATCATGGTTCTTCACTTTATTTGGTATAACTACATTTAACTTGGATAAGAATATAGATCTGAACATGCTGGATAATAATACCATCATACCAAATCTGTACCTGAGTATGGCACATCACATTTGATAATTACACCAGCAGTAGTAGTGGTAGTAGTGGTAGTAAGTGGTGGTGGTGGTGGTGGTGGTGGTGGTGGTAGTAGTGGTAGTAGTGGTAGTGGTAGTAAGTGGTGGTGGTGGTGGTGGTGGTAGTAAGTGGTGGTGGTGGTGGTGGTAGTTCTTCACTTCACTTCACTTCATATGTTTGATGTGTGCTTTTCGGAATATGCATCATGCTGGTTGCTATGGGTCATGGGTGGTATGGCTTTTTTTTAATGTTCGAATCAGCATTGGCCAAAATAGTTGTTTTTATTATTGGGTCGAGTCAAGTTCGGGCAACAAGGGTTGCTTCTAGTAACGTTCGAATCAGCTTCAGCCAAAAAAGTTGTTTTTAATATTGGGTGGAATCAAGTTCGGGAAAAAACGGTTGCTTTTAGTAATGTGTCGAATCATATTCAGGCCAAAAAGGTGGTCTCAGTAATGCGTAGAATCAGGTTTGGGCTAGAAAGTTTGTTTTTAGTAACGGGTCGAATCAAGTTCTAGCAAAAAAGTTTTTTAGTAATGGGTTCGAGTCTGTTTCGGGCAAAACGGTTGGTTTAGTAATGGGTCAAAACAGGTTGTATTTAACTTTATATGGTTTGTGAAAAAAAAATGTGCTTTTTTAACTTCCTTTACTTTTCATGGCAAAAAATGTTAAGGGTAGCAATTGTACTTTTCAGAATATGCATCATACTGGTTGCTATGGGTGGCATGGTTTTTTTTAGCAATGTTCAAATCAGCTTCGACCAACATAGTTGTTTTTATTATTGGGTCGAGTCAAGTTCCGGCAAAAAGGGTTGCTTTTAGTAACGTTCGAATCAGCTTCGGCTAAAAAAGTTGTTTTTAATATTGGGTTGAATCAAGTTCGGGCAAAAACGGTTGCTTTTAGTGTGTCTAATCAGATTCAGGCCAAAAAGTGGTCTTTAGTAATGCGTAGAATCAGGTTTGGGCTAGAAAGTTTGTTTTTAGTAACGGGTCGAATCAAGTTCTGGCAAAAAAGATTTTTAGTAATGGGTTCGAGTCTGTTTCGGGCAAAACGGTTGGTTTAGTAATGGATCAAAACAAGTTGTATTTAACTTTATACTGTTTGTGAGAAAAATATGTGCTTTTTTAACTTAGTTTACTTTTCATGGCAAAAAATGTTAAGGGTAGCAATTGTACTTTTCATAATATGCATTATACTGGTTACTGTGGGTGGCATGGTTTTTTAGTAATGTTCTAATCAGCTTCGGCCAACATAGTTGTTTTTATTATTGGGTCGAGTCAAGTTCAGGCAAAAGGGTTGCTTTTAGTAACATTCGAATTAGCTTCGTCTTAAAAAGTTGTTTTTAATATTGGGTTGAATCAAGTTCGGGCAAAACCGGTTGCTTTTAGTAATGTGTCGAATCAGATTCATGCCAAAAAGGTGGTCTTTAGTAATGCGTAGAATCAGGTTCGGGCTAGAAAGTTTGTTTTAAGTAACGGGTCGAATCAAGTTCTGGCAAAAAAAAAAAAAGATTTTTAGTAATGGGTCGAGTTTGTTTCGGGCAAAACGGTTGGTTTAGTAATGGGTCAAAACAGGTTGTATTTAACTTTATACCGTTTGTGAGTAAAATATGTGTTTTTTTAATTCCTTTACTTTTCATGGCAGTCATAGCTACATGATCTCTTGAAGAAGACCGATTATGGAGCACAGTAAATGCAAATTTGTCTGAGTTTAATGCCCGGACTGCCTGAATAGAATAAACTTAGAAAATGAGGTACCCTGTATTGTTAAAGCAAACAAAAAAAATCAATTAGAAATTTGATCATATTTATAAAATTTGTAAAATTTTATAAAATTTGATCATATTTATAAAATTTGACAAAATTTCTAGAAAAAAGAACACCTTTAATCATATTTATAAAATTTCTTTAATATACTTAAAAAATAAAGAGCATTGTGGTTTGGGTTATGACCACACCCTTAGGGTAGTGGTTTTAGATGGTGGATTAGAGGTGAGTGACATGACGCCTATGTGGAGGATCATGGTGGTCATGAGGGTCATGACCACACCCTTTAGCCTTATGTATTTGGTGAAAATGTGTTACTTTTAAATGAAGACAAGTTGCAAGAATGTGTTTGATCAATTTCATATTCAAATTGCAATAAATAATATCGTCGTCATACGTGCTATTAGCCTTCCATAATTTCAACTTTTAATTGTGATTTTTGTTGTAACCATGTAATCTTAGGTTGTTGGCTGGAACTGTGATCGTCAAGGCATTTTGAAAGATAATAATGGGAGTTCAAAATAGGAGCTGGAGAATAATTTGATGACTTGGGTTTTTGTAACACCTCGAAAATTCACGTCCTATAATGTGTTGACACGTGTCATATGTTTAAACGTGTGAAAGAATATCATAGAAGGACTAAAGTTGACAATCATGGAAAGTATGTGGATATACGTATTCTAAATGTCAACAGTGAATAAATATACTTCATAATAACCCTACATGATGTTTATAACATCAAACGAATAAATCATGGATCATACGAAGCTAAAAGTGAGAGATTACAAACTACAGGGGTTAAATGTGTCAACATGTTTAAAGTTATACCTCTGAGTGACCTTTTGACAAACCCGAAGCTTTGTAACTGTTAATTATGCTCACTAGAATGCACGACATAAATTTCATAAAGTTTCGTTAACGTATGAGCAAGTTGTGATCAAATTCGTGTGCGAGGGGTTAAAGCGTCAACATTGAAAATTAGGCCTTTTCGGGTAACAATAAAGTTAACCGGGGACTTAACAAAGTGGGAAAATGTCTTAAAGCCCTTATATGTTAATTTCAAGGGCTCAATGTGCAAAACAAGACATGAAAACGACCTTTAGAAGGGCTAGGGACCAAAACTGCAATTAATAAAAGTTTTGTTGGATGACCCTAGGGGCTCGCGTAGCGCGAGCACTAATGCTCATGCAGTGGCGCTACGCCACTGCCCCATCTGGACAGATTTTGTTTTTCTTTGATCTCATGTCTGCCACAGCCCTTGTAACCTCATTTAATTGAACTTGCCTCTTCATACTTGACCCCTAGGCACCCCCTAAGCACTAGGAACACTTGTAAGTCAGTTGTGGAGAGTTGTAGACCCAAGTGTCAACAATTTGTGGTGAGAAATTCACTATAAAAGGACCAAGGTTGCAACCATTGTTCTTCACATCTCATTCTTTCAATCTGATCATTTTTGGAGCTCCAAGGCACTCTCAAGTGATCACTAATCAAGCTTAGGACTCTTGTAAGTTTGCTTGACCTTTCTTAATTAATTTTTAGCTTAGTTTTAGCTTAAGAGTCAAACCGTCGTAATTAACGGTTGACTTAACGATTAGTCCTTGTTAGCTCAGTGATTAGTCGAAGTGAAAGTAGTTATAAGTTGGTATTTATGTGGGTAATAAAACCTTGAAAGGGTTCCCCCTGATTACCACTCTAACCAGGTCAAAAGTCGGGTCAAACTTATAATTAAAAAGTCAACAGGAAGCTTAATTTCTAAATTATGCATGATTAGCTAAGTAGATCAAATACAACCTGTTTGATCATTGTTATAACTTGGTAATAAGTGTAAGAACATGTCTGAACATGTTCAACCCGACAAATTCCTGTAAATACCCGGTTCGGAACCGAAAGTCACATAGTTTGACTTTCACTTTGACTTTCAGTTTTGACCCGTTAAGGCATGTTTTAGAAATTCCTCAGAGCTTTAATTGGACTAGGTTACATGTTAGAATAACCCTCTGTGATGTTACACCTTGGTTCATTAGTTATCCAATTAATATGCATGTTTCCGTTAATTGCTCATATGTTGACCGTTATGCCCTTATTACCTTAAAACGTGATTTTTGGAAAAGTAAAAGAGTAGAAAATTTAATTACTGATATATAAACTTGTATGCAAAGTTTGACATCAGTTTGAATTGTAGATTTAGAGTTATGCTCAATATCGCAAAATTAAAGCTTTATGTTAATAAAACGGCGTAATTAGCATATAGCCTAGTTAAGCCTACTTTTTGATATCAAATCTTTTACCCACTGATGTAATATATTATTTTGGGATTTTTAAAGATTTTTAATTAATTTTAGGCTGAGCATAACTAGTAGTCGTAGGCTTAGTCCGGCAATTGTCGGTTTTACCCTTACGGGCCATAAAATGAGTTTTACACATCAAAACGACTCCAAACCTTTTGCTACTAATTAGATATGTTAAATAAATTATTTTAAGCCTTCTGGAAGTATAAAAATATCAGCTTTATGTATCGAACCCGTAAACGGCTCTTAATCGCCCTATTAAGCGTTTTTAACGCATAGTATGTATTAAAACTATATTAAACATACCCGGGTTGATACCTACTGTTATTTTAGGAAAATTAGAATATTTTAACAGTAAGCAAAAGTTGATTAACTCAGACTTCAGTTTTGAGCTTTTCGGCTTATGTGAAATTACCAAAATACCCCTACGGGGCATAGTTTGGTTATAATTGATAAATTTCACAATATATACTTTATCCTACTGATATAACTTAGTAAATTGAGTATATTTACTGATTACATCAGACCTGTAACTCAGCTTGTTACTTAAACTCTTTTATAAACTCTTAAATGACCAAACTACCCCTACGGGGCCTAGTTTGTGTTTAAACACGTTTCGGGCATAATGAAAGACATCTTAATGATGTCACAACATATTTGAGGCATAATTAACTTAGGAAACCTGTCTATAGCTCTCATGAATACCCGTCACGCTTATTACGCGTACGGTTAGGTTTATGTAACAAGTTTACATAAATTAGCCGAAACGGGTCAAACCTTAACGGTTTAATCTCAAAATCCAGAATGTGAATAATAAACCCATATTAAACAAGTCTTCAAACTTGTCGGGTCTAAATCACATTCTATCTGGTCTTCGCTTAATCGTGCGTACGAACCGTATCTTTGAAACTAGCCGGTCTAAGCTTAAGCTTAATTATAGACCCGTTAGGATTCTAATAGGTTATTATAAAACCTTCGTTCCAGATTAGGAGTACCAGTAAAAGCTACTTGCGTTTGCTTATTGTGATTTATACATTGCTCAGGTAAATACTTTTAACTTATTTTCCCTATACGGGCTTGGGTTACGGTATATAGCATACCGCTTGATCGAGCATCAAATCTCCACAGCTGAGTGGGTAGTTGAATAATTTGATCAGCTCGTTTAAACAGTCTTGTTTATTTAATGCCTTTGGGGGGTTAATGACCATGTCCCGGATATCCTCGGCATCATCTTACGAGATGGCCACGACCTGAGCACGGGGTGTAGGCGTACACCTATCAGTGTATAACTCTATGATGTGGTGCGTCTATTGATCTTTAACCCGGACAAGATCCGGGTGACTGAACGCACAAGTAACATGTAATTCGTTCACAAGATTATAATATTAAAATAATTCTCCCAAGTTAAATAAAAAAATGTTTATGCCATGTGCATCCAAACCAATTTTTAATCATTTTCCAAAATGAGTCAGTTGAATGTATTTACCAGTGTAAACTGACGTATTTTCCCAAAAAGATTAAATGCAGGTACTATGCGTAATTGGCTGGATATTTCTCCTTAGCATCAATAGAAGTCTCGCAAGCTTAAGATGCCTAAAAGTCTGTTGAACCATTGTTTCCATTTTATGTTCGATCCTTCTGTGGATAAACTTCCGAATATTGTGACATTTGATATTACGATAATAAATTCGGTTGTATTATATTTTCAATTGCTTCCGCTGTGCATATTAAATATTGTGTTGTTTGACTATTACGTTGCCAACCACGTCACGATACTCCCCCACCGGGCCCACCGGTGACACGTGGAAATCCGGGGTGTGATAGTTTTTGTTCCATTATAGGTTTTCATAATTTTTATTATTCGGTAATTACCTTATTAGTTTTTTTACCAATTGAATCTTTTTTTTTGTTTTTTTGCTAGCGTAGATTATTTATATTATATACTATAGAAATAATACATGCTGTTTGTAATGTATGGTGTATTCAAGTATGAGTCATGCAATAGCTGTGTATATGGTTGTTGGCGACTTACTGTCGATGCCTTTCTAAGAACCAATACTTTTTGTGTAGGCAACTCATCAAACATCTGCAAAGCCAAATAGTTGATAAAGTGGAAGTATTTCTTAAGATCATCAATGGAGAGAGGTTCATCAATGAGGCGACTAAGGCGCTTGTGCTAAAAGTCGTATTAATTCCTACAACCATCAAACATATGTTACTGTACTTGTGTGTAGATTATTTTTTTCTTTTTTATCATTTTTTATTGTTTTCATGGCTTTAGCGGCATGTAAAAATTTTCCAGCATTTGAATAGTTTTCTGTTTTTTTCTTCCAATGTATGTATTTGTACACAACATTTCATTTCAAAGTAAATAATATGGTTTTGGTTGAAGCCCGCGTATTACGCGGGCATTAACCTAGTATATAATAAACAAAACCATTGGGGGACACATGTCACCTATTGGTTTAAGCAAAATAAGCAGACATGTCAGCACACATGTGGCATAGCTCTACATCAAGGATTAGGAAGCTTCTTTTGTACGTTTCATTCATTATACCCTCTCTCTCTCAACCTTTCAATCATCGATCCTTTCCTCATTCAAAACCCTAATCGCCTACTCAGGAGTTCAATCGACCCTGTACGATCAACCTTTCAATCATCGATCCTTTCCTCATTCAAAACCCTAATCGCCGAATCGCCTACTCAGGAGTTCAATCGACCCTGTGCGAGAACGTTTAATCAATCTTCAATACTCAATAGTGAACATCGACGGTACTGATTGTTGATACATATTATGTGGACGCGACTTGGTTCGGTTCAACTCAATTCGGTTCGACCCGGCTAGGTTCGGCTCAAGCTCGACGTCATGACATTCCTCCATCATGCGTCCCAGAGTTCGACACGCGAAGCACAAAGCGCCGCGGACTTTCCCGTCGACACATCACCATGACATCACCTTGGTGATGTCATGATGATGTCACCATAAGTTGACTAAACTTCACAAAATATGAAACATGTTGGATCTGGACGTGCATGCTCATCCGTTTGCATGTTGGGCCTTTATTTCCAACTTTGGGCCGATCGCACAAGTAAAGACAGCCCAATCGCACAAGCCCAATGCCAAACAAATATATATATACCGAAATCTTAGTGATTTCGGTAGAAAAGAGTGGACAAGGGTGTGCAACAAACAAGAAAGAAAAGAAACGCACAAGGGAGAACCGAGAGATTTCTTAGAGAGTTTGCAAATATTGTTTTGTAAACATTGATTTGTAATTGTCTTTCAAGTATTAATACATTGGTGTTAATCGTTGAGTCTCGGTCTCCATCTCGTGTTCTTGTTCATCTCCTTCTCTCGATCTCGGTTTGCATCTCCGGTTGGATTCCGCACAACCGGGTGTGTTTGACAACAAGGATTAGGCGACTAGATCCTCCCCTAGCCGGACCTACAAGTGGTATCAGAGCCTTGGCTCTTCTTCTTGTTAAAACCGAGTAGTTTTCGGGTTTGTTTCAGATTTTTGAAGTTCATATTTTTCTGAAAAATCAGTTCAAAACTTCGAAATTTCTGGTGTTTTGCTGAAAGTTCTTACAAAAACCATCTTATTTTTCATTTTCACATGTTAAACCTTGGTTTTTAGTGAAGTTTTGGGCAAAAACGGGTTTCGGAAAGTTGTCGGTTTGCCGGAAAATTCATATTTCTGGGTTGTGTTCTTCACATATTCAAGAAACCTTCAAAGTGTTCTTGATTGTTTTCACCTTTTTAATCTTTTGTATTTTGAAAATTGTGATTTGATTATAATATAGACATCATCATTTGGTTGGTAAATGGGGCTTTGTGTAGCCGAAAGTGGAAGATTGAAAAGAAGTCTGCTTTGTGTCAGGTGATTGAAAGTCAACATATGACAATCGCACAAGTTTGATTACTCACACAAGATTTCAATCGTACAAGATTGGATAATCACACAACATTTTCAATCGCACAACTTGTTTCAATCGTACAAGACTCATTGGGATTCAAGAATTGGGCCTGGGCTGTTTTGTTAACTGGGAGCCCAACAGAAAGTCAGTCGCACAAGAAAGTCTGGTCATACAACATTTACAGTCGCACAAGATTGAATCGTACAAGACATAACATTCAGTCGCACAAGACCTGTTTAGTCGCACAAGAGGAGTTTGGGCTTGCACAACAAACAATTGGGCTTCTATTTGGGCCTCGGTTACATCAGATCCTTATCAACGAAATCAGTCAACTTTTTGTTACCGAAATCATTCACTTGTTGCCAAAAACACTTAGTGTGTTGTTGTCGAAATCACTTATCAAACATCAATCGAAATCAAGTTGAAATTACAACTTCTCAGCCGAAAACACTTCTTGTTTTCATCAAGTCTTGGACGAATTTTTTTTTTTTTTTTGACTTGTAACTCATTTTTTTTACTGGTTGATTTGTGTAATTTAATCAGGTTGTTATCATTCATACATCAACTATGAGCTGCACAAGCCCTTGGGATTGGAGTACGGATCCACAACCAGCTCAAAAACAGATGTCGTTGGCCGAATATATGACGAGTACCATACCTAAACAACAACAGTCAATAAGTTCAAGTCAATGGGCAATGGTGTCGAATCAAAATCAAAGCATTCAAAATATTTTGCTTAGTGAGAATGAGACGGGTAGCAACAATCGCCCGCCAAAGCTGAATCACATGAACGACTATCCATCATGGAAGGGTCGTTTCCATAATTACGTTCAAGGGCAAAACACAGAATTATGGACGTGCTTCACCTCTGCATTTAGTGAAGCTCTTGAAGAAGCAGGATCAAATGTGACAACTTTCAATAATATGCAAGAAGCCGACAAAAAGGCATATGATCTGGAGAAGAAGGCGTATGCTATTCTCACTCAGGCACTTCACAGAGACATCTTTCATCAATTCTCTTATTGTAAGAACACGAAAGGTTTGTGGGATGCATTAGTAGCGAGAGGAGAAGGAAATGCGGCCACACGGAAGACGCGTCAGGATTTACTAAAGAAGGAGTTTGAGGGGTTTATGTTCTTGCAGACTGAAACACTGAATGAGATGACAACTCGTTTTTATCATTTAATTAGTGAACTGATTTCTTACAAGGTTGTTGTATCTTCACAGGAAATAGTCGCACGGTTTGCTGATGCTCTACCACCAAAGTGGAGCTCATTCATTGAGTTGTTAAAGCATACAGGTGTATTAGATACTGTCAATATCTATGAGTTTGTTCAAAAGCTGGAGAACAAGGATGCGAAGAGATCAGAAAAGCTAAACTAATTCCTGTCCCTCAAAATCCAGAGATGTACTTTGGAGGGATTGCTCCTGCTGCTAGTACAAGCCAGCAACCAAAGATACAAATAGCTTATGTGTCAAATGCTTTCGACCCAAGATCCTATTTTGGAGGAGTAGCCACACCTCAACCCCAGTTTGACATAAATGCCTATCTTCCAAAACCTCAAGTTGCACCACCCCAACCCCAATTTGATCCAACTTCCTATTTTTCGAAACCTCAAATTGACACACCTCAACCCCAATTTGATCCAACTGCCTATTTTTCTAAACCCCCACCACAAGCCCAACCACAACAAGCCTTCTATGGTAACAAACCTGATACTTCAAATCTTTCCAAAGTGAGTGTAGAAGCTGCACGGGATCACATTGAAATTCTTACCACTATGGTTAATGCCTACATCGGATTAGTCGCAAGTCAAATTGGCAACATTAATTTGACAAACGAAGACTATCAGCAGATAGACAATGATGAAATGGAGTTAATGGATATCAAGTGGGCTTTTGCAAGTGCAGTTAGAAGGGCAAAGGATTTCATGACTCGAACTGGAAGAACTTCGTTGGAAGGTAAAAATGATACGAAGTACGGGTTCAATAAAGATGCTGTCACATGCTTTAATTGCGGTGAAAAGGGTCACTTCAAACGTGAATGCACGCGACCGAGCAAACAAGGCAACCAACAAGGCAACCAAAATCCCTTCCAAAATCAAACAAGTACTTCAAATCAAGCTAACAACGAAAGAGGGATAGTAGCTGCTAACAACCAAACCAACCAGTCAGGGCCTTCAAACCCCAACCGGGCATTGATAGTTCAAGCTGATGAAGGATGTGATTGGTCTGTACAATTGGGAGATAATAATCAAGGAGGTGGAACTGCATGCTATGCAAAAATTATCAATCACATCAAGCATGTTCACAAGGAAGAGTTTTCTGAAAGTGATGATAGCTCGGGTTTTAGTGGGAGTTCAGATGAAGAAAGCTCGAATGCGGGAGATTATTATTCTGAAGATGGATCTTTCTCTTCTCAGACTGCCTTCATGGCTAATGTCACGGCCTCTTCGAGTCAGGTAAATTCTGAAACTCCTAGCATATGTAGTGATTGTGCTGATTTGAAACATGAATGTGCTAATGCTAAACATGCTTTTGAAGAATTAAAACATGAATGTGCTGAATTGAAACGTGAATCTGAAACGGTTCATAGTCACAATCAGAGTTTAGTTGTTGAACTCTCAAAGTGCAAGGAGGCAAACATGGCCTTAGCTCGCAATGAAAAAGAATTTAAAACAGTTATTGAAACCCAAAAGAAAAGTGTTTCCGAATTAACAAAAACTGTTTGTAACAAACAAATTGGTATTAATAACTACATTAATATCATCGAGGAAACAAAGAAAGAGCTAGCCGTGGCGAAATGTGAGCATGAAGCGATCAAGCTCAAATTGGAGAGTTACTCAAACTCCCGATATGTGCTTGATCACATCATTGACGTTCAGCAACTAAAGGGAAACGTTAAAGGCGTTGGTTATAGGAAGTGTCCACCCCCTTTGAGACACGATTATACCAAGTCGCCCGATGAAGAGGATATGCCTCGGTATGAACCCAGTGTGCCTCTTAATTATGAGGAAGTTACTACTGGCCTAGGGTTCAAACCGGACAATTCATCGGAGGGTTCATCTGATCGGAAAGAAAAGTCATCATGTGCTTCAAATCAAAGTTCTCCAACCATTGAGGACTATGATTCTTCAGATGATGAATCAGATGTGAATGACCAGGATGAATCACTTAATGAGACGAAAGGAGTAGAAATTCCAATTGAGAATCATATTCTTTGTGATCCTCCTACTCCTGCCGTGCAACCTGTTACCAAGCAAGTGAAAGATCCTGTCAAGGATGTCAAAGATGACAATGAATGTGTGTCTGCTGTTAAGAGCAATTATTTGTTGTATACTTTAGTCGGTGATAACAAAATTTATTCAAATAAAGATTTTCCAATCAAAAACGTCAATCAATCATTGATTGATAAAGTGTTTGAAGATAATACAACTAAGTTTTTGGGAAAAGCGATCCCGAGAGTTTCAGTAACTCAGTGTGATCCTATTCCAAAAGCTGAAGTGAGGAAACAATTTGGAAACCAAAAATTACCAACTAAACAACAACCTGTCGCTTTTAAGGGTAAACAGCAATAGCAGCGAGCTCAAAATTCTAAAGGTTCACAACCAAAGGTTGAGACCAAAGTAGCTCGTTTCAAGAAGAAAAACAAAGATATCAAGTTTGTAGCATCAAGGGGTACTGATAAAATTGAGGCTTTTGAAAATAAATCAAACACCGATTTTATTCAACAAGTCAAGATTTTAAAACGTAACAGTCAAAACAATTACACTCAACATACAAATGGGTGTGATGAAAGAGCAAGTACCTCTGGGTCTACAGGTTCAACACGTGAAAGTCGAACCGGTTCTCCTAAGTTTGTTGAAAGGAGAATTTGTTTCAAATGTGGGAAGGTTGGGCACATTATTAAAGACTGCAAAAACTCGCCCAAACCAAATTTTGTTGAAAGAGCCCCCTCTGAACAAGATCACTCACAACGTCGACCTGTTTCTCCAAAACATGATAAACGCACTGTTAAAGAACAGGAAACAAAACAACAACGTAAAAATGTGAAGGTGATTGAAAAGGCGTTAAAACCGGAGGTTGTCCAAAACAAGTCTGTTAAGTTAGAAATTAAAAATGAAAAACAAAAACAGATTTGGAAACCAAAATCGGTAACTGTTTCAGGGGGAGGTGCTCTGTTTGAAAATCATCAGGAGATCGAAGTCACAATCCTCGATGATGAAGGACGACCCAAGTCTGTTAAGGCTTGGGTCCCCATGTCCAACTAATCTCTGAGTGAGTGTGCAGGATGTTCCAGGAGGAACTTTCGACAGTCATAGGATTGTTGATAGTGGAGTGTCCATGCACAAGATCGGCGACAAAGAAGTTGTTGCCTGTGATGGAGAGAAGAAAAAGAAAAGAAGACAGAATTGTCTGTCGAAAGAAATTGAAAAGCTTCGACAAAATGCAAATCATTTCAAAGTTTGATTGTTCAAGGCTATAATCGGGTCCCAGGATAGATTCAATCAAAATGTACGCACCTGCAGCACGTTTGAAGTTCAAAATCAACAAGATGAACGTGCAGTGTACATTTCTACGCGGTGTGATTGAAGAAAATGTGTTTGTTGAACAAACCAACCGGGTGTGCGGATGCCTTGGCATGGATTGAACAACCGCACACTACTTCTGAAAGAGAAAGACAAAGACCTTCGCTGGTGCAATGTGGAAGACCAGCCGGACCCAAAGGTTTATGATCTTGTTGCTGTCAAGAGATTTCTCAGTAGCTACAAAATCGACTTTGAAATCCACACCTGGTGGATATCCAGTTTGGGAGAGCGCTCAGATTCCTTGCAATGCACGAGGCAGTTGCAGGATACGGTTTTAAATTTCTAATCTCTCCTATACTTGTCGATATTTAAGCTGCTTTGTGAATTATTATCTCGTATAGCACTCTTTGACCAGACACGTTGAACTCGAATATCACCTCACACGTGATTGTTTCACTATGAAACTCGTCAATGTTGTCATGGTCCGCACCGCTTACCGACGTGCCAACTCATTTTTCCAAAATTTGAGAAATCTTTTCTGATTAAAACTTAATTTTGGTAAACGGCATTGAGGTAAAACATGAGTTAACCAACATCGGGAAATCGTTTTTGTAAATACCTTTGTGTTTTAAAATTTATCTTAGTTTGTTGATTTTAGGGGGAGTAAATCCAAATTTGAAAATTCAAAAACATTGAAAAATTTCAAAAACACAAAAACAATAGAAAAGCAAAAATGAGTTTCCTGGCGAGCAAAAGAGAAAATGATAGTACATCAGTGGTCTGTCTAAACCTCTTTAAACCTTAAATGAAAAGTGATAAGCAGCTCTATATAAGATGTATCGGTAGGCTCACAATCATTTTAAAGTGTGCAGGGTGATATAAACTTAAATCGACTGAAGACCAGGTGGGAACCATTCATTGGCATATGGTCTTAGTACCGAAATTTCGTTTGAGAGATTGCCGAGGTTCTGAGATATTCGGTCTTTATGCTGCTTATCATCTGGGTATCATGGTTGTATCTTTTACCGAAAAGTAACGGGGACGCAAGTCTAGATCTTCCATGATACCATACATACGTGTACATATTGCATACGACCTCAATAAGTGATCAACAATCACATGTCCAAACAAAATAAGTGATAATATATCACATCTTTCCGGGAGTCAAGTTCGTCTCTCTGCTGTACGAAAGTACTGACCTGTTCACGGACTTGCTCTTGTGCCCTTCATGCATCTGAAAATCAAGTTCCTCATCAATAAGTGATTCTATCACATAGGGCTTGTTTTCAATCAAAATAAGTGAGTTATCTCACATTTTCATATACGGTCAAACATATGATAATCGGTATACTCACCGGTAAGATGAACTCTCGTGCATACCTTGATACGGGAATGTGTCGTGATGTGGATGAACACCGTTCGGTAAGTATAAATCATACCTTAACGTATCCCCTCGCCATGATTACAAATGATAAGTTGAGCTTATGTGGACAACAATACCGATAATTGTTATAGGATGCTTATCTAAATGTTAACTAATTGAACAAAAAGAGCGTTTTGGCGTGACCGTACACTGATATGATTCTCTTAACCTCGAAACTCGCAAAAAGAATGTCTGTAAATATTTATTTACTGCTTTTCGTTTCTGTATCTTTGTATATATTTATTTATTGCTTTCCGTCTTTACATTTGAAAAATGAAAAATTCCAAAAACATTTTAGGTGTGTTTTAATATAAACTTTATAAAAGCCAAAAAGATTTTGCTTCTAGTTTATTTTTGATTGACTGATGTTGGAACTCGAGTCTATCCTACCCAAAATCCTGATTGTAAGCCGGAAAACAATTGCATCTTCATAAACAGTCGAAGTTAACAAGTTTTGAAAGTTAAAGGATTAAGACTGAACATTTTCTGAACTTTCAAAATGTTGTCGGTCGGTGTTTGATTGAGATTTGATCTCATATGTGTCGTTTGTTTAAATGATAACTATATTCCAAGCGGTTGTTCTCATTATGCGTTTAGCTTTCTTGCATGTGCAGATGCTAAAGGCGAGGAGAACATGTTCGATGACAAGCTTTGGAATGAAGACACGAAGTGGAGGCACTCAAAGTATAAAATGATCGAGTTGCCGCTGACCCTTCATCAACACCACAAGGATCTGAAGAATTGACAAGTCAAAAGATTCACGAGCATAACTCATTGGAGAGTTCATTCTAAGGGGGAGTTTATTGACACACTACCTACATAAAAAGGGAGTTTGCTGATACACTTTCTACTTACGACGTGTGAAGACTTTGAAGATCCTTCGACATGGAAGACATGGAAGTTGAACCTCACGAGTAGCGTCCAAGGGGGAGTTTGTTGATACATATTATGTGGACGCGACTTGGTTCGGTTCAACTCAATTCGGTTCGACCCGGCTAGGTTCGGCTCAAGCCCGACGTCATGACATTCCTCCATCATGCGTCCCAGAGTTCGACACGCGAAGCACAAAGCGCCGCGGACTTTCCCGTCGACACATCACCATGACATCACCTTGGTGATGTCATGATGATGTCACCATAAGTTGACTAAACTTCACAAAATATGAAACATGTTGGATCTGGACGTGCATGCTCATCCGTTTGCATGTTGGGCCTTTATTTCCAACTTTGGGCCGATCGCACAAGTAAAGACAGCCCAATCGCACAAGCCCAATGCCAAACAAATATATATATACCGAAATCTTAGTGATTTCGGTAGAAAAGAGTGGACAAGGGTGTGCAACAAACAAGAAAGAAAAGAAACGCACAAGGGAGAACCGAGAGATTTCTTAGAGAGTTTGCAAATATTGTTTTGTAAACATTGATTTGTAATTGTCTTTCAAGTATTAATACATTGGTGTTAATCGTTGAGTCTCGGTCTCCATCTCGTGTTCTTGTTCATCTCCTTCTCTCGATCTCGGTTTGCATCTCCGGTTGGATTCCGCACAACCGGGTGTGTTTGACAACAAGGATTAGGCGACTAGATCCTCCCCTAGCCGGACCTACACTGATTCCTTCATCTTCTTCTTTTATGATTGATTTTGAATGGTTTGCCTTAAACGGTTTTGTTATGTATTGGTTGAAGAAGATGATGAACATCTGATTCAAGGGTAAACCTCAAATCGGTTACGGTCTGATTTGTATAATTTGTCTGATTTGTTATTACTTTTTTCAACTGTTTTTTTTTCTTGACGATGTAGGTTGAAGAAGATGAAATCAATGAATGTTTCAACGTAGGCAAGAAAAGAAGAAGAGTGAGAAAAGTGCTTCTTCAAAGAAAGCAGTGATTTTGGGTAGTAACGGGCAGGTACACCTATTAGCTTTCTTAGTAGATGAAACCCAAAAGTATAGTACTGATGAAGTTGCTGGTAAGAAATCCAAAACGAGTGATAATGCAATACCTGTATTATATCAACGTCTACAACACCAACTCTATATTTATTTATGACAGATGCAACAACTCATGAATATGGTTCTTTGGTAGATCTTTTTAGGTAATTTAAGCTTTAAGAAAAGGATAATGTTTGTAGTGGTGATCTTACAAGTAGGCTGTAATTTAAACTCATATGGAAGTTGATTTTGTTCGTTAGTCATCTTTTTTTTATTGTCGGGTTCATCATATAATTTCTAAAGAATTAGATGGGTTTTGATTTATCCATGATCTAAAATTAATTGGGTTGTCGAGATTAGGTGGGTTTAGATTTTTTCTTGATCTAAAATTAATGGGGTTTTCGAGATTAGGTGGTTTTTGATTTATTCATGATCTGAAAATTAATGGGATTGTCGAGATTTGAACAATACGATGTCATTGGTAATGGTTCAATGGTTTCCGTAGGTATTTTTAGGGAATCCGCCAAGGGTTTCAATTGCATGCCAGCTGATGGAGTGATGATCGGAAAAGGGTATGGCATGCGGCTGAGATGATACGACCACAATTACTATGGTTTGATTACCCTTATGTCGCTTCCTTCATCCTTTTGCTAGATTAGAGTTTTCGATATGGCTACGATGAGTTCGAAGCTCTGAGTAAATATTGTTGAATAGGCCACCTTGGTGTGGAAGGGTAGATTTTCATCTACAACCTCCCTTGCAGCCATGGTGTTTCATTATTTTGTAAACTCTGAGCTTGACAGTAACATCTTTCCGACGAGTAAGATGAATTCCAGTAGCCTTAGTTAACTTTTGAACACTTATTTTTTTTCTTTTGCACAATCCATTAGTTATGAGCTATCCATTGTGTTGTGAGTATATATCTTATTGCTTCTATTCTATGCAATGCATATAGGTATTTTTGTTTTAAGGAGAAATAGCATCAGGTCGAAAGAGAGGCTGAAAATGCTTGTGGTCCTCAATTTGGTGAAGAGAGCATAAACCTTGGGTTAAGAGGCTTAACCTGGGTAGGTATTCTTTCATTATATATTTACTTTGGTTAGTTTTTTTCTACAATAAATGGTCAAACTCGACTCAAATACTATTGCAACTATGGTGTAAACCAGCATAGTTTGAGTTTGTGAGAATTTTTGCAAGCTCGACTTCGGTTCTTCCCTATTTTCTAATTGTTATATAATATAGCAACTATTATAACGTGAATCAACACTTGGTTAGATTTTCAATCTATTTAATACCCTTCACCTATATTACCTTTATAATTTCAACTCACTCAACCTCTTACATCAAATGTATCCTAAATGAAACTAGTTTCAAATAAACGTGTCACTTTTCTATGCACCAACCTTATTTGGGATGTGTAACTTAAAAGGTTTGTCCACCATGGTAACATATCATTTTATTTTTTGGTGTTTGAATATCAAAGTACTTTTTCCAGATTTTTTTACTTTGTGGAAAACATTTATTGATATTGTTAGTAATTGGTTGGATCATATGGACTACTAATAGATAAGTGCAACTTGAAGTTGTAATGACCAGCATTTAGTGTTTGGATAACATATTATGCTTCAGATTATTTGGTTGTTCATGAGGTCAAGGAATCACTTTCTTACCTGCTGCAAGTCTAAGACAAAACTAAAAGAGCTGTCTATTCTTACATCAGATAATGGGAGGAAGGAGATACACAAGATGGTTCATGAAGAGTGTGCAATGGGCCACCATAGCCATAGGTATGTAGTTATTCTTCTTTTTTATGTTACTTTTCCTCCGGTGCATCCTTTATACATCATTCGGACTTCACATAGGAATTGTGTAGTCTTCTATATATGTGCGTTGATGGGTGGGTCGAGTAACATTTCCAAACGGTTAGTTTTTTTATCTCACATGGGAAAAAACAAATTGCGACAAGGTCAGTGTTTTGAAGAATTTTTTTTCCTTAACAAGTTGACCCTGTGATTAATGTTTAAGAATGGCGAAGGCCGCAATTTCTTATCCATTTACCTATGAATGGGTCATTTGGTTATTGTTATTTCAAGTGGGTCAGATGGGTTAAGTGAAAATTAAGTTACCTAAATGGGAATGGGTCAAACGGATTGAAAGTAGCCTGATAATGCTTTTGATGGATTGATATTGTTGTATCTTTAGCTTCAAAATGGAGAGACATGTCGTCTAGTAATCATGTTAAGACTAAAAGCCCTTGTGTTCAGGTAATATTTTTGTACATATTTAAGCATTTTAGGAGATATGAGTGCTTTATTAATAATCGATTCGGGTTATGTTTTTATGTCAGTTCGCTCAAACGGGTAAATGTTCAAGGTAATATATCTTTAGTTCCCGTGAAGAAACGGCTACTGGTATTTGGAATGGTATAGTTGCAGTGAGTGAAACTTATATTGTAGAATGGTATGGACCTCAATGTAAAAGGGGTATGCAAGATAGGCAGATGAGATAAGGTAAGGTTCTGGCTGGAAATTGGGAAGTGGGTGGCAGATTCACGGACCAGTTTCCAATTTCCTTTAGGCTATGGGGTATGGGGCTTGGGTTGGGGCGTGGGTTGGGGGAAAACGCCCAAGGCACCACCCCGGGTGGGCTTGGGTTGGGGCGTGGCCCTTGGGGCTTGGGTTTCAAGCCGAGCGTGGGGCGGGGGAAGCGAGCTGACATGGCGGGCTGTGTATGGCCAAAACAAAATAGCCGTTGGCCAACGGCTATGTTAATTTTTTTTTTCACTATAAAACTGACATTTTTCTTCCATTTTTTACCACATTCAACCACATCTTCTATAATCATCTTCAATTCTCCTTCTACAAAACGAAAAAATGCATCCTTATAACCGTCCTTTTGACCCGAACAACCCGTATGCATTCCAAGAAAATAATCCTAGCCCACCACCCAATCGTCCAATGCCTCGTCCATTTTTCATACACTCTTCTATGCCCCAAGAAGCGAGTTATGCATCGTATATTGGGAATCGTTTGTTTACTAACTTCCCACATATCGATGATTCGATACCTACCCCGTTTACACAATCGCCCATCAACCTTTCACCAACCTCCATCGACCTTTCACAAACCGAAACCGTCCCCGAAACTCAACCACCCAACGATGCTCCTTCCGCATCGAAACCCATAAAAAAGAGAAGTCATAAGAAAAAAAACCGAGGCGGATAAAGCAGTTGAAACCGTCAAACGAAAACAACAAAAATGGGTCGTTGCTGAAGAAGTTGCATTGGCGAGGGCTTGGTGTCAACAATCTCAACATTCAACTTTAGGTATTCTTAAACTTTGTTTTTATTAATGGTTATTTTTTATATAACTTTGTAATATATTAAATTTTGTTTTTATTAAAATAGAAAATTCTCAACATCGAACCGCCCTGTGGGAAGCGGTTAGAGTATTCCATGAAGAAATGGGAAGGGAGGCTTATCGTGAAAACGATAGCTTATCCTCGAAGTGGAGCGAGATAAGCACCCAACTTACAAAATATAGTGGTTTTTTAAATAAAGCAAAGCAAAACCCAAAAAGTGGTGAAACCGAAGCCGACATTTTGACAAATGCAGTGGTCACATTCAAATCAAATGTGGGGACCGACTTCCGTTTCATGCATTGTTGGGAGATTTGTAAGTTCCATCCAAAGTGGGCGAATATCCCCATTGGTAGCGAAACTAACTCGTCTTCCAAAAGGTCAAGGGCCTCGTCCCAAGCCCAATCTGATGCACGAGATCAAGAGTTTGAGGACCTTTTGGATGATTCGCCAAGCCCAAACCGGCCTGAGTATGGAAGAAATGCCGCAAGAAGGCGTGCTCAAAAATCAAGATCTGGTACGGCATCGCCTTCAGCTGGGAGTTCGGGCTCGCGTAGGGGAATATACAGCGAACAGTTGGATGACATTTCATGCAAGTTGGATACATTCAACGTATTCCAACAACAAAGGGACGAAATACGAAGGAGCAAAGAAGTTAGAGATGCCGCTAGAGATGCCCAGAAACAAAAACTGGATGATTTGAAATTTCTATCCCAGCCCATTGATCACCTAGAGGGTGAAGAGTTACAACTAATCTTGGCGATGAGAGAAGAGATAAAAAACAAATATAAAAGTTAGGATTTTTTTTTTTTTTGTAATTTTCTTTATTTAAAAATATTTAAAAAATTAATTTTTTTGTTTTAAATAATATTCAAATAGCCCAGCGGGTCAGCCCAGCGAAGCCCGCCAAACCCACGCCCCAAACCCCCGCCCCACCATACCGTGTTGAATGTGGGTTAGCCCATGTCTGCCCCCAAGCCACGTGTTAACTAATGCCCCAACCCAAGCCCGCCCACCCCCCCACCATACCCCACGGCCTTATCTTTTGCTAGCATGGACAAAGAGGACAAGAATTCTGGACTATTACAACACTGTTGGGGGGGGGGGGGGATGGGATTTTGGCTGGAAGAGAACCCCCAGTTCATCATTGGGTATATATTTTTTATAAGATCTACACATGATTTTAAGGATAATGAGCCAGTTCTTTAAAATTTGTTTCTATATGAGTGATATTTAGATTTATATAGCTAAAATTAATTTTTAATCTCTTTATTGGTAGATTGTCTTTTATTTTCCTTTTGATTTATAACATGCATATGAACTCTTTGGTGAAATGTTCGAGACAATTAAACTTTCTTTTAACTTGGATTATTGGTTGTTAAAGTAATGTTTGCATCCACATCTAATTTCCGTCTCTCAGTGTATATGCTATTTATTTTCACTGTACATGCTATGTGATGTTTAATATGTTTGACATCCAAAAAGAAATTTTCATGACTTACAATCCTTTTACCATTCCTTTCATTAAAGGATTTTTATACCCATTTAACCTGTTAGGGGACTATTTATCACCCATCGGAGGTTTGAAATTGTCACTTATAATAACACACTAACAACAACAATGAATATGTAAGCATCTGGATCTTAATTTATTCATGAGGTTATTTTTTTTCTAAATAATTATGTGTAACCTTGTAACCTTTTGACTTTGATTATACGTGTTATTATGCCAATCAGAGATGAGTGATCTTTGTTCTCCTGTGATTATGCTTCTTGAAGATGAAGCAGATGTAATTTGATGCTTTGAACGTCCAATGGCTGAGATGGATCAAAAGTCATAAAAGGTCCACTCTTTAATGCCAGAAACATCCCAAGTGGCTTTATGCTTATAATTATATAGTGCTTTTATTGTACTTGGGAAAATTTATTCTGTAGAAGTAAAAAAATATCCAAAGAAAAATGTTTATGGTCAACCAATAATTGGATTTTCATTTTTTTTATCGGCTAAATGTTACACTCTGAGTTCCCTTTACCCCTTAATTCCACCTTTACCTTACACTTGCAAGGATTTGAACCCAAAACTTAATTCCACCTTTACCTTACACTTGCAAGGATTTCAACCCAAAACCTCAATTTGTGACATTATTTGCCACATAGGACCATTAATCAAATGGTATATCATCCCCACCTTGATTGATGGTGGTTTGCGTGGCCCTCCCATTTGATAATTTTAAGACAAATATATTAAAAATAAAATAAAAGGGATAGTAGTTTGAGTCATGACCACACCCTTAGGGTAGTGTTTTGGATGGTGGATTAGGGGTGGGTGATATGATGCTTATGTGAAGGGTTATAGTGGTCATGAGGGTCTTGACCACAACCTTTAGCCTTTAGACCAATGGGTCATATGAATCTAAAGTGTCTTTGGATTTTCATTCTATAAATGTGAATTTGAAATGTTGTTTGCTTTTATGTAAAACTCCGTTATACATTTGCCTCTGGGTTGTAACAAACCTGATCAATTTGGCCAATGATTAATAACGAAACTTTAAATTACTATTTGTTAGGTTTTCTATATAAAAAGCACATCTAACGTATTCAACGTCAAGAGACAATGTGAAATTAATGTATGTAATTTCTAGGTTAGGATTTATTGTTCCTTAATGATATTTCATTTAAGATAGGATTTAAAGACCATCTACATAATGACTGATGTGATGCCTTAAACCATTTTTTCAACTTTGAGCCTTTTATTATTTTTTTTTAAGTTTTATACGTTTAACTTTTGAAAACATGTATTTTTATTTTATTTTACGACATAATTCAATTAATATAAATTAATTTTTCTTACCCGGGAAGTTTCCGGGTGATAGTCAGCATGATGAAGGCTTGATCCGTCCCCCAGTCAAAGATAACAACAGTCCACCAACCTAGAAATCAAATTGATGTGTTGTCTGTTGAAACTAAAGCTCTTCTTGACCCGTTCAACGGTTTGCCCAAGTAAGAAGAAATTTTATATTTAATATGTTAACTAAATGGAATTTTCTGGGTGCGAATTGACACCCATATTTAGTGTAATGTACCAAAATATGTAACGAGTAAAACAACAAATGTAGTCTACAAGGAAGTTTTTTCCGGCATTTGAATAGTTTTCTGTTTTTTTCTTCCAATGTATGTATCTGTACACAACATTTCATTTTAAAGTAAATAATATGGTTTTGGTTGAAGCTCGCGTATTACGCGGGCATTAACCAAGTATAAAATAAAAGACACCAACTATTGAAATAAGCCATCTGATTCGTATCACGTTTATATCATTGTAAGAGATTCACAACTCCAAGTCAACGGAAGTCAAAACTGGTTTCGGATTCATATCGGTTTCCCAAGGGTAAAAGCACCGGTTCGGTTCCAAACCGGTTCGGATAGCAATTTCTGACACAATAAAAAACATGATACATAAAGAATCAGTTTTGGGTTGTTATATCTAAACTCTCTTGATAGACATCTTGTGTTCCGGTTAACAAGTATAATCTGTTTAATTAAACATGTCGATCCACCAACATGTTTACCTATTTAATGAAACATGTCAACCCGACAAATGACCCGTTTAACATATTTTATACAACCCTCCAACCTAATCAACACGTATTACTACTTAGCAACCCATTTAACACGTTTAGATAAATGACGTTACATGGTTTTAGTTGTGTACAATTCAGGATCGATGTTTTTGGCACAAACGAAATTACGAGCAGGCTTCATATTTGAACCATTCAATACACCAATCCAAAACTCATCAACCGAAGACGGTTTGACACCCCTAATATTAAATTCACATTCCCTTATCTGTTTTTTCTCGTTACAATCTTCACATTACTCAAACATAAAAAACATCTCTAGTTACCTACCTGTTGGGATATTCGATTGGATTAACGTTAACTGTGATGAGGATGATGATGATGATCATGTGTCCCTCATTGGACCCCAAAATCCCTAACTTTGTCTTGTTCATATGTGGCCCCATTCGGCAATTCCTATGCTTCTTATCCTCCCACTCACTTCCCAACAAACAAAACTCTCTTCTTACTTGTTACCTCAACTAGCATTTATTTATCTGATTATTCGGCACAACAGGAATCATACAAGATTTCAGTCCAGTTCCAAACAAAAGTAATTTCCAAGTAGTGGGTAGCACTTTTGTCGGCCAGTAATCACACTTCACAATATAACTAAGGTCTTGTTTTAGAAGAAGTTAAGGTTTTCTTTGAGGCACTTCGTCGAATGGCTGGTAAGTTACCTGGAATTGAATGTGCTCGGAGAAGGAGGTTCCCCGGGAGTAGTGGATGGTATGATTCTTCGGTTATCATCAATTCGGCTTTCGGGTCAACTCGGAGTTGGAGATTTTACGACACTCATTGCTCATCCAGTTCGTTTTCGGTAAAGATTGACACTATGAGTTTCAGAATTAGTTGTTATGTTACAAATACATGCATACAAGTAATATTTGTTGTGTTTGTTATGTTTGAAAACAGCAGAGAAGCATGGTAAACCAAGATGAGATGCTTGGTTGTGTGGCCAGAAAAGCAAAAGAAAGATTGGATGGGAGGCTTAGAAGCTACTGGAAATCAGAAATCAACAGGTATTATTAACAGTTAATAAATGTTGACCCGCGATATTTGACAAAACAGACATTGACTTTTAGGCTTTGACGAAATAGACTCGTCCAAAATAGAGACGGGTTATTCTAAATACACCATACCCTATTTTCTAGTTACACCATACTCTATATTATTAATTACTTTTGACTATTAATAAGAGACATCCAAAAGAGACATTAACTTTTAGGTTTTGACGAAATAGACATATCCCAGGAGATGACAAATAAGATTAGTTGTGTGAGGTGGCTAGGGCTTAACCGGCACAAAAACTCTTGGTTTAGTGACAGATGGGTCCACATAATAGTCATCCAGATTGATACACGTGTAACGCGGGGCTAAATTTAGCCGGTGGCTTGGATTTAACCTTGCTTTATATCCAGCGGATGAATTTAGCCTCCGCTTTCCATCTGCCGGCTAAATTTAGCCCTCGCTTTCCATCCTCCGGCTAAATTTAGCCCTCGTTTATTTGTCAGCGACTAATTGGTTGGTTTGGACAAGTCTATTTTGACAATTACTGAAAATCAACGTCTATTTTATAACTTTTTCCGTTCAACATGTCTATTTTCGTGATTTCCCCTAATTTCAATGGTCAAGTCACATGTTAGCACGAAAACATGTCACGTGCTAACATGTACCATGTGACATCGACATTGTTTTTTATAAAGATGACATCTTTGGTTACCATTTTCCATATTGTGATATGGGTTTCCATCTTTGTCACTGATTTTGTATCCGAAAGTAGCCAAGAAAGATCTAATGGTGCAAGTCTTGTAGAAGAAACCAGGAGAAAACCGAGGACTTCCGTAGCGACGGGGGATTTGCAACAAGGGGCTTTTGGTTTAAAAAAAAGTGGATCAAAGATGTTTAATTGGGGGAAAGCAGGATTAAATCGTAAATCATCGGATCAAGAAGAGTGTGTTGTTTGTTTGGAGAAATTTAAAGTTGGCGAGAAGCTAGATCGTTTGCCTTGTGCGCATCGTTTTCATTCCATGTGTTTGTTACCCTGGTTAGAGGACCATGCACACTGCCCTTGTTGTAGAATGAGCGTTTTGGGCTCGACTTGACTTGACTTGTTTGTGTTAATTACGAAGGTTGTAGCCTTGTAGGTTAATCTAATAGTTAGTAATAATCTTGTAATGTTTGTGACATAAATCTATTTCATGTTAATGTTGATATAAAATAATTAAATGCAATCTAAAGGAAAAACAATATATTTTATTGGTATCATGATGAAAATATAGAAAAGAATGAATTGTTAAATTTGTATATATGTATTGCCACATAAAGCAATGCATATGTTAATGCCTCCTTATGTTCGTCTTATCTATGGAGTAAATGTAAATTGCTAAGATTAACAAGAAACATGAGGTTGACCGTTGGAAGATCTATAGCAGATATTGAAGAAATAAATAGTTTTGCCAAATGGCTTTTGGATTTGGGTGAGGGTAACGTTGGTGGTCCAAATGATGGAGAAGCAACTACTGAAATACCACAAGATCTTCTGATTACTGACGCATCTGACCCAATTGTAAGTTTAATTGATTTTGTTTATCCATCAATCTTGGAAAACGTCAACAACCATAATTATTTCAGTGAGCGGGCTATACTTGCACCTAAGAATGATGTTGTGCATGAGATTAATGACAGGTTGCTATCAATGTTTCCCGTCCGAAGATGTAAATTCTACACAACAAAGAATATACTCTCCGGATGTGCTCAATGGTCTTAAAATATCAGGCTTACCAAATCATAGGTTAGTGCTTAAAGTTGGTGTTCCAGTAATGTTATTACGAAATATTGACCAACGGAATGGGTTGTGCAACGGTACAAGGCTACAAGTAAAAAAGTTGTACAACCGTGTAATAGAAGCCGAGATAATATCAGGTGCAAATATTGGTAGTTGCACATATATACCTCGAATAAACTTGATCCCTTCTGATAAAAGATTCCTTTTGCATTTCAAAGGAGACAATTTCCACTGGCCGCATATTTTGCAATGACAATCAACAAAAGTCAATGCTAGTCACTTTCAAGAGTTGGTTTGTACCTAAAACAACCCGTCTTCTCTCATGGTCAATTGTATGTTGCCTTATCAAAGGTGAAAACAAGAGATGGGGTCAAACTACTCATACTTGACAACAACGGAAAACCAACAGATAAAACAACTAATGTGGTTTATAAAGAGATTTTAAACGAATTGTGATTGGTGCATATCGATGGTTAATAAAAGGTTTTGACCTGGTCTATTTCAACATGTAGAGTTTTGACCTGCTCCGTTTCAACATGTAGAGTTTTAAAAGGTTGGTTCTAAATAAGTGTATAAACAAGACTTTTAACGACTTGTGGTGTATATAGAAGTATTTAGCGTAGAACGTTAACAATACGTATAAAACAACTAATGTGGTTTTTAAGGAGATTTTCAACGAATTTTGATCATTGCATATTCATGTATTTCAATTTGTCGTCGTAATCTTAGAAATTCGTTTGCGTTTTAACGTGTATTTAATCATAACATTTTATGTAAACGATGATGATGAAAGTATATTATCTTTTACCAACCCGTGTAATACACGGGTTCTTAAACTAATAAAGCAATGCATATATTGAAATCTAGTTATGTACTTCTTTACCAGTTAAAATTGTTGGTACTTTAGGAAATCATGAAACCATCAATTTCTCTGTGTGATAATGATAACAATTCACAAATGTAGTCATGACTAATGACTTGCAAAATAATAAGATTGTATTAACTTTTACTCGGTAGATAGAAAAAACATTTTTAGATATAGTTAATCTAAGACCAAAGGGTATGAGGGTCGTCTCCTATCCGTACCGCTCCGTCCCCGGCGTCGCACACCACCCCCTTGGGACGTCGGGTTGTCACATCCAACTACCTACTATGAGATTCCATGATGATAGCCGGCTGTTAAGTGTTAATTGAGACTTGGACTTGTGAAGTAAACTTGTATGAGGCACAATAATCTGTTGTGTGGATAAACTGTGTTACCATGAATGATGTGTGACATGGCTAACAGTTATAACATGCATATTATGTGTATGTTTCATGAACGTAATTTGTGTAATATATGACGAAGTACGTGGTTCAATGTGAATTACTTGTTCGTTACTTGAATGATGTGTAAGAAGAATCCATGATCCATGTGTAACTGACTGTCTTTGGTAACCACGGTAGGGTATGGTTGGCCAACTTGGAACGGGTAATATAACTAAACATACCGAGCAAATCTAAGGTGAGTTCACTCCTCTTAAAACAAGCATGCGTCCGTTGGGGACAATCAAACAGACAAAACTTATAAACGGATTTTCGTAAACCCATATCCTTGTAGGGGATATGAGGCGGTTTTCAAAATACCCACATCCTTGCAGGGGATGTGAGGAGGATCTCACAAATGCATATCCTTGCAGGGGATATGCAACGGTTTTCAGTAAACATTGATGTTGGATAATACACTCACTCTCTATCACTTAAGTCCCATCATACTACCGGGTTAGTTGCTTGTAGGGCAACGGTGTTATTAGTTGATAGCGCTATTAGGTTTGGCACCCTCACGACGTACCTGGATAGGACGGGCGTGAACTAATAACTTTAAATCATGACCAATGTTTGATAGAGCATTGGAGAAGGGCAAAAAGGGCCGTCAGCGGTATCGAGTTATTATCAACATAACATAACATAACATAAATCAGTGATCGGTAACGAACGGTTTAACAACTCAGTGAACTCACCAGCGTTGTCTGATACACTTTTATGCATGCTTGCAGGCCTTTAGGTACATGTCATTGGAACTTGCGGTCTGGGATGCTGGAGTGGTCATGGGTCAAGTTACAAGGAATCACAAGACAAGTTTAATGGCTTTTATACACATGAGTTACGAAACTTAATGACTATTGTATTATGCTTCCGCTGATTAATAAATAATGTTGTGTATCGCTTTATTCTAATAAATGAAAGTTTATTTGAAATATTATTATGAGTTCAATGTGATTGGTGGCTAGATCCTGGTACGTCACACGCCTCGCGGGGGATTCCGCATGTGGGATTTTGGGGGTGTGACAGTTTGGTATCAGAGCCACTGGTTATAGTGAACTTGGTTTTAAAAATGTTTTTATAAAACCAGACTATAACCGAACAGTTCTGAATACGTGAATACGACCATGACACTCAGCTCCGGATTGCAAGGTTCGTCTTTTTCACCTGCTGCATACATTACATGACTAGTACACATTTGTTTTTGATGAAGCGTGCAGACACACACTCGTCACTATAGCATGATTACATGAATTTCTTGCTTACATTTTGATGCGTTGATAGTATCTCACAGTCCTTGGATTTCTGTGATCTTATCATTTAGACAACCCCCGTTTGACATCTAAGTTTGAGGAACCATTTAACATGAGTTAGGAGGAACTGAGATGAGCATGCAAATCACAATATTATTGTAGGTGCACACATAATAATAATGTGGGGTGCATGTGAGTCCCAGTGAGGCTTAACAAGTGAAAAAGGGGTTCAGTTCCGTTATTCGATCAATGAGAAACATAACAAACCTATAGGGGTCATAGCAGTGATTGTCTCCTACTCGAACATGATCTTTTCACTCCTCTCTGAATCTTTACAAATCTTGATGCTATCGAGTATCACCTGAGCACTCACCTGAACGTCTAGCGAACTGTGTAGAATGTTAGGTGCTAGTACAAACGTCTCTGGGTTGGATGTCGCAGCGTCGAGTCATTGGTCTATACCTTCTTACTTTTCTTCGTTTGCTGGAACTTCACGTATTGACGCCTTAGATCCCGAAGTGCGATCACTTCTGCAACACTCTAGCAACATACCGTGTATTACTCAATCAACTTGCAAGATCAATGGACAAGAGGATGAGCGTAGTACCCTACCGATCTCAGTACTAGGACGACCCTGGCTACCGGCAACGAACCCCAGCAAATTGGCTTCAATCGAATCCTTAACACTAGTCAGCGACTTATGGGAGTCAACTCTTACGAATCAATCGGGGCATAAGTGATGTCAATTGGTGATAGTATGGAATGTGTAACTACCAGCACAGTGAGTAGCGCTTAGGACGTGACATGGAATGTGAAAAAGGTGGACCCGGGTGGTGAAAGATCGTAGATCTCCGTTTCAAGCAACAACATTAGAGGCAACAGTCACAACAACATCAAGGTATTTGTAATGGTAGCCAACAGTATGGAAATGAAGGTGCCTACGACATGGAGTGGCCGTTGTTAGATCAAGACGACAACAACCAAGGGAACGACGGCAGTACTGGAAATCCTCGTAACGAGAACAACAACACAAGAAATGATGCTCATGGAAGTGCATTTTGGATTGGCATGGGCAACGCCGGGATTATAGCAACATGGTGGCCTGCACGTTCTTGGTAACTAATCGTCTCGTCTCTGTTCTGTTCTGTTTAACCCTGATGCTTCTTGAAACCCAACCTGTTGTGGGATCGGCTGATGGCAAGTCAATTAAAACCTCATATGTTCGATGGGATGCAAACTCGACCTTATGAGACAAGTGTTCGACATCGACCTTCCTTCTATTATCCTTGATGGTTTCGATGCAGTAGTTAGTGTGGGTTGGTTGTCCAGATATCGCGCAGATATACCCGGTGAGGAGAAAATTCTGCGTATCCCTCTCCCTAGTGGGGAATCGTCATCTGACCTAAAGTGTCAGAGTGGTGTAAAGGTTAGCATCATTTTAGCAATGAAGGCCCATAAGTGTCTACGGAGGGATTACCCCGCTATGTTAGCAACCGTTACTGATGTTAAGGCTAAGGAAAAGAGGATCGAGGATCCACCAAATGTTCGTGATTCCTCTCGGTGTGCTACCCGATGAACTTTCAGGTTTACTTCCACAACTGTTAGGCAGAATCTTAGTTTGATCTCACGCCAGAGGCAGCCCTGATTACTCGTACTCCTTACCGTCTTGCACCAGGAGGGTTGCAAGAACTGTCTAATCAACTACAGGAACTCTTGGGCAGGAGTTTTGTCGGACCTAGTTTTTCGCTTTGGGGAGCCCCAGTTATATTTGTGAAGATAAGCCTTTTCGCATGTGTACTGACTATCGAGAACTCAACAAGGTGTCAGTCAAGAACCGTTTGCCTCGACCATGTATTAGCAACCTGTTGACCAGTTGCGAGGGTCAAGCTCCCATTCGAGGATTGACTAACGAATGAACTATCATCAGATGGAGGTCCAAGGGGAGAATGTTCCTAAAACGGCATATCGAACGCAATGCGGCCATTGCGACTTTGTATTCCATGACCTTTGGGTAAATCAACACACCAGCAGCTTTATGGATCACATGAATCGACCGTGTTTGTTGATGACGTTTTGAATCATTACCAGGAGAAAGGAACACCATGAACGACACTTGTATCACATCTCAGAGCTCCTAGAGGAGGAGCAACTCCACGCGAAGTTTATCAAAGTGTGACTTCAGGATTCGAGAAGTACACTTGCTTGGTCACGTAGTCAACGAATTGGGGATATACGTGGATCTCGCTAAGGTCCATTTTATTAGAACTTGATCGGCACCGAAGGGTCCCTAGGGGATACAGTAATTTCTTGGTCTCGCTAGATACTATCGCAGATTCATCGCGAGATTTTCGAAGATCGCGCAGCCTTAATCTCTTTAGCACAACAGGGTGTCGTGTACTCGTGAGAGACAAAACAGGAGGACGTCTCTTCAGCTTTTGAATCCCAACTTTGCAATGCACTGAGCATCGTCTTTACCCGAGGGTACGGGTTATCTAGTGGTATACCATGATGGTTCGAACCAGAGTCCCAGTTACACGCCGATGCAACACGAGAAGTGATGGCTTACGTGGTGGATTTACAAGAAGAATTGCATGGGTCACAACCTGCGGTGGAAGCCATGGTCTTTGGATTTAAGTTGGAGGCATTACTTGGACGGTACCAAATGCACTACTTAAACCGATCACAAGGGCCTCCCGTGTACCCTTGTTTCGAAAGAGCTGAACATGTGATGGCATCGCTGGATGGAACCTTTGAATGATTTCGACTGCGGGACCTAAACGCGTATGAGCTTGCAGCTCACCATCGACTCTAGCATACACGAACAGACTTGCCCTGTCCAAATCGAAGCACTAAAGGAAGAGAATTTTCAAGTTGGGTCCATGCGGGGCATGGAGGAGCAACTTTTGGCAGTTTGGACGATATTCACAACTTTATGGAACGGATATGGATTCCACTATACAGCAATCCAAGGGAACTTGTGATGAGGGAACCACACCAGCCTCGATGTCCTAGTCATCTGGATTTTGATGGACTATATTAGGATCTAAGGATCTTGTACTGGCGACTGGGCTTAAAGGCCTACACAGCGAAGCATGTGAGCGAAGTTTGATTTGTGCGAAAGTCAAGGTGGAACATCAGAAACCCTCTGGTTTGGGTCAGCAACCAGAAACACCCATACGGAAATAAGAGCAGACTGCAATGGACTTTGTCACTAATCCAGTTAAAACCCGAAATGGAGACGATATCACCTGGGTGATCGTTGATCGTCTCACGTAACCCGCACACTTTCTTGCAAATTAGAAACTGACGAGCCTTCAAAGCTTGTGAATATTCCTCTGAGAGAGGCGGTTTTTTTTTTAGGCACGAGGTGCCAACTCCTGATATCTTTGACTTTGATCTATACCTGATTCATGGTAGACAAAACACAACACCCTCGACTCACATCTAGACATGAGCATTGCTTATCACCAAAGGACCAACGGTCAGAGTAAACAAACCTTCCTGACACTCGAAGACATGTTGCGAGCATGTGTGTGATTAACTTTTGTAAATATTGGAAGGAAACTTACCTTTGGTTGAGTTCTACTACAACAATTACCAATCTAGTATTCAGGAAGCTCCGTTTGGGGCATTGTTTGGACAACAATGCCGATATCTTTGTTAGGCTGAGGTGGGTAACAACCTAATCTCAAGACCAGGACTGGTACTCAAAACTCCTGAGAAGATTATTTAGATCAGAAATCGTGTGGCAACAACGCGTGGTCACCAGAAAATCTGATAAACTTAGGAAACACTGGAAGTTCGCTGCAGGCGAACGTGTCGTGTTGAAAATCTCACCCTGGGAGGGTGCGGTGCGCTTGGGAAGCGTGGCAAGCTTAATTCACGCTGTGTTTGGTCATTCAAAATTCTAGAAAGAATCGGCAACATGGTCTACAAACTTGAGTTACTTGACGAATTGGGTAACGCACACAATGTCATTTATGTCTCGAATCTAAGGCAGTGTTTGATGAAACATTTGTGACACCTTTATTAGACAAGTTGCAGTTGTCTAATTCCAATCGTGAGAATTTGTTGGAACCCAAGATGTGGACCGGAATTCACGTAGGAACGCAATGATCGGAGTAAGCTCTAGTATCCTTAGTTGTTCAAACGGTTGTATCAACTTCTGATGTCACTGGTGAATTTCAGGACGAAATTCCCATTCAAGTTGGGGATGATGTGGTACCCGGGGAAAATCCACAGTTATCCTGATTTACTCATCACTTCATTTCCTCTTTGACCGCTTATCAAATTTCGGGACGAAATTTCTTTCAAGTTGGGGATGATGTGACAACCCGAAATCTCAAGGTCCTTTCTCTAAGCATCAGTTGTCTGGCAGTTGTCTAGCTGTCATGTTTCAGCAAATTGTTTTATATTGTATTATGTGCACCATTGCTATGTTGGTTGTTTAGTGAACAACATAGGAGTTGTTTATGTTGTTCCTGCCTAGTATTCGACGAAACATACTAGTTTTTCATCATCTGGTCTCCGACGAAATAGGTTTGTCGTCACCTGGTGTCCGACGAAATACATGGTTCGCCAAGAGGGCTCTCGGCCCAAACCTTTTCCGAACCCAAGCCCAACCGAGCCCCCAGCCCATCCTCTCCTATTGTTTACGTGAATGCATATAGATGGGCACATGTTCTCTTTCAAAACTATTGCATACCCTAGTTGCTTCCAAGACTCGCGACGGCAGCCTCTTTGGCAAACTCTATTCTTCGAAACAACATCTCCATCGTGCTAGCATACCATCCTCGACTCCTTTGGTTAGTATGGTCATACTTGTTTTAGTTCTTGTTAATTGCTCTTGGTGTTATGCAAACTTGTTGACTGATCGTGATTTAGAGTTATGCTAGCAACTTGTCTTGATGTTGTTTTGAAAAGTGAATGTTAATCTACCAGCTAGGGTTATATATGATGAGATAGTATAATGATTCTTGTGTTAACAGACTTGTTGAGTTAATTGAAAAGAGGATTATGATTGATTCGCTAAGATGCATGGTTATGATTTAGAGTTTTGTTGATAGAACTCGTGTGATGTTCAACTCATGATCGTAATCCATATGATGATTAGAGGTGTGTTAAGAGTGAAACGTGATGCTTGAATTAATATGAACGATGCTGTGATTAGAATGATAGTTGGTGCCATTACTGAATTCGAATTGAATGATGAATCTGATTCTATAACTTGATCTTAATGTTGATACCCTAGAGTTATTCATGCGCAGATTATTGGTGATTATCTTGATTAAAACATGGCCATAACTACTGAATGATATGCATAAGTTAGATTGGAATGATGATTGAATGTTCATTATGATAATTGCAAAGGGCTGTATAACGTGCAAAGTAACGGCTGTTGATCCAGTGACTCCACAGAAATGGTGTAACTGTAAATTGTTGTCATGTGATCACAGCCTTGTAACTGATCCCGACGAAACATAAGCATGTTTCGTCATAGGTAACCCGACGAAACATAGGGATGTTTTGTCATATGTAACCGACGAAGAATGGGGATGTTTCGTCATGCATAGTCTCGACGAAATACGTTCTTCGTCGTCTATGAAGTTTCGTCGTATAGATGGAACAGTAGAAGTATATGGTGTCTAATGTTGAATGATTTGTGTTTACGAATGTTAACTGTCACATGCCTTGCGAAATGTGAACTTGTAAATGAGCCAACTACCGACTATGAGATTCCATGATGATAGCCGACTGTTAAGTGTTAATTGAGACTTGGACTTGTGAAGTAAACTTGTATGAGGCACAATAATCTGTTGTGTGGATAAACTTTATTAACATGAATAATGTGTGACACGGCTAACAGTTATAACATGCATATTATGTGTATATTTCATGAACGTAATTTGTGTAATATATGACGAAGTACGTGGTTCAATGTGAATTACTTGTTCGTTACTTGAATGATGTGTAAGAAGAATCCGTGATCCATGTGTAACTGACTGTCTTTGGTAACCACGGTAGGGTATGGTTGGCCAACTTGGAACGGGTAATATAACTAAACATACCGAGCAAATCTAAGGTGAGTTCATTCCTCTCAAAACAAGCATGCGTCCGGTGGGGACAATCAAACAGACAAAACTTATAAACGGATTTTCGTAAACCCATATCCTTGTAGGGGATATGAGGCGGTTTTCAAAATACCCACATCCTTGCAAGGGATGTGAGGCGGATCTCACAAACGCATATCCTTGCAGGGGATAGCAACGGTTTTCAGTAAACGTTGATGTTGGATAATACACTCACTCTCTATCACTTAAGTCCCATCATACTACCGGGTTAGTTGCTTGTAGGGCAACGAGGTTATTAGTTGATAGCGCTATTAGGTTTGGCACCCTCATGACGTCCTGGATAGGACGGGTGTGAACTAATAACTTTAAATCATGACCAATGTTTGATAGAGCATTGGAGAAGGGCAAAAAGGGCCATCTGCGGTATCGAGTTATTATCAACATAACATAACATAAATCAGTGATCGGTAACGAACGGTTTAACAACTCAGTGAACTCACCAGCGTTGTCTGATACACTTTTCTGTATGCTTACAGACCTTTAGGTACATGTCATTGGAACTTGCGGTCTGGGATGCTGGAGTAGTCATGGGTCAAGTTACAAGGAATCACAAGACAAGTTCAATGGCTTTTATACACATGAGTTACGAAACTTAATGACTATTGTATTATGCTTCCGCTGATTAATAAATAATGTTTTGTATCGCTTTATTCTAATAAATGAAAGTTTATTTGAAATATTATTATGAGTTCAATGTGATTGGTGGCTAGATCCTGGTACGTCACACGCCTCGCGGGGGATTGCGCATGTGGGATTTTGGGGGTGTGACAGATACGAGGTTTACGGTTTCGGGAGTGGAGTACAGATGCGGGTATTATCTTGCTGATGGAATATACCCACAGTACTCTACAATTGTTAAAACTGTTAGGCATCTGCCAGATGAAAAAAAAAGAAATTTGCCAAGTTTCAAGAAGCGGGTAGAAAAGATATTGAACGGTGTTTTTGGGGTTCTCCAACAAAGATGGCATATTATTGAAAACCCAGTACGCGCTTTTACACCCAAAACGTCGGATACTGTATGTATGCTTGTATTTTGCTGCATAACATGATCCTCGAAGACGAAGGACATGCAATTTGTGAGTATGACGAGAATGCAGTGGAGCAGAATAATGTTCCGGTTAGCGAAGAACAACAAGATTTAAACAGGTTCTCGTTACATAACGATTTCACACAAGCCAATCTTCAATCAGACTTGATCGACCACATTTGGAATCTCGGAGAAAACGAGTAGTTTTTTTATTTATTTGTAACTTTAGGATTTTTTTTAAATGTAACTTTAGTTTTTTTTAATGTAACTTTAGGTTTTTTTTAATGTAGCTTTAGGATTTTTTTTAAATGTAACTTTTGTTATTTTTATTTACTTTGTTTTAATTATTTAACTAAATAAAAAAAAATAATAATAAAAAAAGGGGGAAGGACTATCCTCCACACCCTTGGGTAGTCCCCAAGGGGATGGTCCTCCACCCTTGATGAGGTGGCGCCTACGTGACGGATGGTACGTTTGAGGACTAACCTCACCATACCTTATGGTCTAATAATCAAATATATGAATGTTGTTTGAAAATCTAATAATCATATATATGAATCTTGTTTGAAGTTTGAATATTATCTAATAAGTTGAGATGAAAAATGAATCTTGTTTGAACTTTGAATATCATCTAATAAGTTGAGATGAAAAGTGAATTGGCTACAACACTCCTCACATTTACAACTCAATTTTTTAGTAAAAAGGTAATTTCTCTCTTCTACTTATATAACCCAATCCAACCCAACCCAACCCATTAGCAACCTAATCTAAACCATTTGTATTAAATAAATATGATTTGTGGTTTTAATTTATTCTATAAAATTTATTATAAATATTAAAAACAAAAAATATATTTTACATTAATCAAACATACTTAATTAAATGGATACATCAAGTTACAATCATACCATTGGATGTAAAACATACTTAATCAAACATACTTAATTAAATGTCAGTTTGTTTTCTGGAAACCATTTTAGTTAACTCGGTTTTATCTTTCTTTAACTTTTCAATTACCGACTTAAACTCCTTTTCATGGTTTTCATAAAACATGTTGGCTTCAGTGCACTTCGAAAGATCAACGGTCAATTTCTGATTGTGAATGAATGTCACATCATATTTCTCTTGCAAAGCCTCGTGTTTGCTTTGCAATTCACACCACTTATCATTCAAAGAAACATGTTTGTCTTGCAAGTCAAACAAACTAGCTTGTAAAGCATCATGTTTGCCTTGCAACTCAGACATGTTTGCCTCTAAATCAGCACATTTAATACGCAAACTATCACAGTTATCACAACTAACAGCAGTGGGTTCATCGACACATACCTGACTTGATGAACTGTCGACATTAGCCATAAAGGCTGAATGGAGAGAAGACGAAGAATAAGCAGCTTGATCCACCAAAATAGATCTTCTTTGAATTCCTGCTGCAGCTTCTTCCAATAGCTCATCAATATCTGCATTAACTGATGCACTTGATGTGTCATCCAAATGATCATCGCCTGAACTCGAGGATTCTTCATCCGAACTTCTACTATAACCAGAAGAGTCTTCATCCTCAGAAGATTCACCACCATTGGTGGAAGATTCTCCACCACTGGCGTGTTTAAGATCATTAACCACTTTAGCAAAACATGCTGTTCCATCAGGAGCATCATTTCCCAACTGAATTGACCAATCACAACCTTCATCTACTTGAACCACAAGTGCCTGGTTGGCATTAGATGGTCCTGCTTGACTCTGATTGTTGACAGGCACTAGTGTGCGTTCATTGTTCCTTACTTGGTTCTGATTTGCCCTGTTGCCTTGACCTCTGAAAGGATTTTGGTTTCCATGTTGAGATGGCCTCGTACATTCACGTTTGAAATGACCACGTTCACCACAATTGAAACACTTGACAGCCTGCTTATCAAACCCATACTTGGTGTCTTTCTTGCTTTCCAAGCTGGTTCTGCCAGTTCTTTCCATGAAATCCTTTGCTCGCCTAACAGCACTGGCAAAGGCCCATTTGATGTCCATCATCTCCATCTCCTCTTTATCGATCTGCTGATAGTCTTCTTGTGTCAGATTAATGTTACCAATCTGACCTTCCACTAATCCACAGTATGCGCTCACCAAAGTGTTTAGCAGCTCCATGTGTTCCTTTGCTACTTCCACACTGACTTTAGAAAAGCTTGAGGTGTCGAGCCGTACTGTATTTGGCTTTGATTGCTGACCAGCAGATGATGTGCTTCCATAACACGCTTGCTGTTGAGGAGGAAGTGGATTCCCATACATGTCGGTTGGTCCGGTAGATTGAGGAGGAAGAGGATTCCCATACATGTCTGTTGATCCGGTAGAGCGAACAGGTAATGGATTTCCGAACATATCAGTTGCTCTGATAGGTCGTTGGCTTTGCTGTTGTGGTACTGGTTGAGGAACTGGTTCAAGTGGATTTCCATACATGTCTGTTTTTGGAGGGACCGGAACTTGGATAGTATTGCCATACATGTCAGTGCTAGACACAAACGCTGTTTGAATTGGAGCATGTGAAGAAGGTTTTGCAGAAGTGCTAGAAGTTCCATAATACATTTCAGGATTTTGTGGCACTGGAACTCTTTTTGCCTTGAGAGTTTCTTCCTGATTTTTGTTTTCCAGGAGTTGAACAAAGTCATTGAAGCTTGTTGTAGCTAAAGTGCCATTGTACTTCATGATTTCCAAGAAAGTATTCCACTGAGGTGGCAACGCATCTGCAAACTTTTTCACAATCTCTGCTGGAGTTGTAACAACCTCAAAATTTGACAATTCAGTCAGCAGATGATTAAATCGACTTGTCAAATCTCCTAAAGATTCATTCTCCATACAAGTAAAACCATCAAACTCTTTCTTTAGCAGGTCTTTTCTCAATTGACGTGTTGCTTCATTTCCTACGCCCCTTGTCTTCAATGCGTCCCACAACCTTTTCGTTGTCTTGTAACTGACAAATTGATGATAAATATCTTTACTTAACGCCTGAGTAAGAATGGCATATGCCTTCTTTTCCAAATCATAGACCTTCTTCTGATCTTCCGTAAGATCTGCAAACGTAGCAGCAGATGATGCGGCAACTTCTATTGTTTGATCGAAATCTGTGATGAACCGCAACCACAATTCTGTATTTTGACCAAGGACGTATGTATGAAATCTGTCAATCCATCCTGGATATTCGTATAAGTGCATCAACTTTGGAGGCCGATTCAAACTTCCGGATTCGCTCTCGCTTAAGAGAATGCTTTGAACACTTGGAATTTGATTTGATACGAATGCCCATTGACCGGTAGACATAGCATTAGCTTGCGAAGATGAATCCGGAGTCGGAGTACCAAAATACATTTCTGTATTTACCGGTCTACCCCATCTTGGATTCATTTTTTATCAAGAAAAATAATACCTGAGAATCACAAACTTGTTAAACATAAACAGACTAAGGATCGAAAGATCAAGACTTGTTCGAAGGATCAACAGTGTTCGAAAGATCACTGTTGAGTTTCGAACAATGATTTCGAAAGATTCTCCAAACGAAGGATCCTTATCTTTCGAAAAAGAACTGTAGACCGAAAGATGTATACTTCGAAAAGATTCCTTGGATCGAAAGATAAGTCACAGACTTCGAAGGATGTTCGAAGGATGATTATCTATCGAACCTCCTATGATCGAAAGATGATCTTTCGACTTCGAAGGATATCCTTCGATCTGATCTGACACAGTTGACAAAAGGTGACAGGTTGGTGAAAAAGGTGATGGGTTGGTGAAATCTTTCGGCAGAAAGTATGGTCAGACCATGATTTTCTGCCAAAACCAGATTTGAACAATAAAATATACTAAAAATCGAAAGACCAACCCAGAAACCGGTCACCGGAGTAAGCCGGAATTTTGGCCGGAAATGACCAAACTTCTTAAAAACAAGTTTTTAAGTTACCCAACCCGTCCTTTAACACACCCGGTAAGTTTACAACACGTTTTAACGAACAGAAATGCAAGAAAAACACAGACAACGGTTACTAAACCAAGTGAGTTTTTGTCCAAAACACTCCAAAATCTTGTATAAACCCGGTTTTTAACAAGGAAAAGAGCCACGGCTCTGATACCACTTGTAGGTCCCTCGGAGGTTGAGGTTAAACCTATTCCTTGTTATGTCTAACACACTAGCGAGTGCGGAATCCACGCTAGCATGCAAACCGAGATAGAACAAGCACAAACACAACACACAAGACTTCACCGATTAACACCACTTGTATTAAAACGAATGAAAGGTTCGGTTACAGCACAAGGTTTACAAATGTATTCTGTAAACTCTCTCTCTCGTGTGTGTTCTCTATTGTCTAAGTGTCTCAAAATGAAGCTCTCTTCTGAAGTGAACACACTACATGGGTATTTATACCCAACACAGATCGTCTGGTCGAAGGATCAGATAGACTGATCGAAGGATCATCTATCGACCAGAAACCCATCGAAGGATCACATATACCTCGAAGGATGATGTCCTTCGAGGTCTATCCATCGAAGGTTTATCTTTCGATCTCATCGAAGGATATAAACAATCCTTCGATGACACATCCTTCGACACAGACATGTTACAACCATTTTGTTAACTGTTTGGCCAAGTCAAACCGGAGGATGGTTGACTTGGTCAAACTTACAAGACTAACAAAGACATCGTTTCGTATCATGACAAAATACAGACAAAGTACAGACACAAGTGCACCAACAAACTCCCCCTTGGCTGTAGCTTTGTCTCGATCTCGATCTTAATTCTTGTAGGTCCCTCGTGTCTTCAAGTCTTTCACGTCCTTTCAAGTCTTCAATGTCGGAGGATCTTTAAAGTCTTCACGTCTTGAAAGCAGAAAGTGTACCAACAAACTCCCTGTTTCATGTAGGAAGTGTGTTGGCAAACTCCCCCTTAACATAAGCTCCCCCTTGAGTTATGCTCGTGAAATACTTGTTCTTTATGAATTGAGATCCTTGTGGTGTTGATGATGGTCAGCGGCAACTCGATCATCTTCATCATTTGAGTGCCTTCACGTTGTGTCTTCATTCCGAAGCTTGTCATCGACCATGTTCTCCTTGCCTTTAGAATCTGCACATGCAAGAAATCTAAACACGTAATGAGAACAACTGCCTGGAATATCATAAGCAAGCGACACACATGTGACCATTGTTCAATTAATCACCGTCCGACAGTTTGAAAGTTTTAACAAATTTTATCAATTTCAACTTTAACTTTCAACACTTTGCAAATTTCGACCGTTTATAAAGAAATAGTCATTTTCGGTTTTCGTTCAGGTTTCAGGTAACGAAGACTCGAGCTCCAACATCGTACGATCGAAAATAAGATAGAAATAAAATCTTTTTGGCTTTTAGAAAGTTTACATTAAAACACACCTAAAATCTTTTTGGTATTTTTTGAATATTTCAAATGTTAAGACAGAAAGCAGTAAATAAATATATACAAAGATGCGGAAAATGAAAGCATTAAATAAATATTTACAGACATTCTTTTTGTGAGTTTCGAGGGTAAGAGAATCATATCAGTGTACGGTCATGCCAAAACGCTCTTGTTGTTCAATTAGTTAACATTAAGATAAGCATCCTATAACAATTATCGGTATTGTTGTCCACATAAGCTCAACTTATCAGATGTAATCATGGCGAGGGGATACGTTAAGGTATGATTTATACTTATCGACCGGTGTTCATCCACATCACGACACATTCCCGTATCAAGGTATGCACGAGGGTTCATCTTACCGGTGAGTATACCGATTATCATCTGTTTGACCGTATATGATGTGAGATTCTCACTTATTTTGAATTGAAAACAAGCCCTATGTGATAGAATCACTTATTGATGAGGAACTTGATTTTCGATGCATGAGGGCACAGGAGCAAGTCCGTGAACAGGTCAGTACTTTCGTACAGCAGAGAGACGAACTTGACTCCCGGAAGAATGTGATATATTATCACTTATTTGATTTGGACATGTGATTGTTGATCACTTATTGAGGTCGAATGCAGTATGTACACGTATGTATGGTATCATGGAAGATCTAGACTTGCGTCCCCGTTATTTTTCGGTAAAAGATACAACCATGATACCCAGATGATAAGCAGCATAAAGACCGAATATCTCAGAACCTCGGCAATCTCTCAAAGGAAATTTCGGTACTAAGACCATATGCCAATGAATGGTTCCCACCTGATCTTCAGTCAATTTAAGTTTATATCACCCTGCACACTTTAAAATGATTGTGAGCCTACCGATACATCTTATATAGAGCTGCTTATCGTTTTTCATTTTGCATTTCAGTTTAAAGAGGTTTGGACAGACCACTGATGTACTATCATTTTCTCTTTTTCTCGCCCGGAAACTCATTTTTGATTTTCTATTGTTTTTGTGTTTTTGAAATTTTTCAATGTTTTTGGATTTTCAAATTATGGATTTACTCCCCCTAAAATCAATAAACTAAGATAAATTTAAAACACAAAGGTATTTACAAAAATGATTTTCCGATGTTGGTTTTACTCTTGCTTGACCTTAATGCCGTTTACCAGTAATAAATAGTCAAATCTTGATTTGTCAAATGCTTTGGTAAAAAGGTCGGCACGTTGGTCATCGGTGTGGACGTAAGTAACATCGATTAGCCTTTTCTCAAAGCAATCACGTATGAAGTGATACTTAATTTCGATGTGCTTAGTCTTTGAATGCTGCACAGGATTTCTAGTGATCTGTAAGGTAGCAGAATTATCAACGTAAATAGGAGTAGTTAGGAATTCAAAACCGTAGTCGCGCATTTGTTGTTGGATCCATAGGACTTGGGAGCAACAACTTGAGGCAGCAATGTATTCAGCTTCGCATGTTGAAGTAGCGACGCACGTCTGCTTCTTGCACTGCCATGTGACTAGGCGATTTCCCAAAAACTGACATCCAGCCGTTGTGGATTTACCGTCGATTTTGCATCCGCCAAAATCAGAATCACTGAATGCGATCAAGTCAAAGTTATTATCCCTAGGGTACCATAGACCGGTGTCAGGGTAACCCTTCAAATAACGAAAAATCCTTTTTACAGCTGCAAGATGTGAGGCCTTCGGGTTCACTTGATATCTGGCAAGCAGGCACGTTGGGTACATTATATCTGGTCTTGATGCTGTGAGGTACATAAGAGATCTGATCATTGCGCGGTAGTACGAGGGGCTAACAGCTTCACCCTTCAAGTCTGGAGTAATTCCATGATTTTGCGGCAATGGGGTACCGGTGGGCGTTGCATCAGACATCTGGAACCGGCTCAAGATGTCACCAACATATTTAGTCTGATGGATGAATATCCCAGACTCGGTTTGTTGTACTTGTAGGCCCAAAAAGAAAGTCATTTCCCCCATAGCACTCATCTCGAATTTATCCTGCATAATGCGCTCGAAATTCCTACACAAAACATCATTAGTAGAACCAAATATAATATCATCAACGTATACCTGTACCAGTAGAAGATCTCCATCTTGTTCTTTGATGAAAAGAGTACAATCGATAAGACCTCTGCGAAATCCATTCTCCAGCAGATAATTAGATAAGGTTGCGTACCAAGCTCGCGGTGCTTGATGTAGACCATAGAGAGCTTTGTTGAGCAACCAAACCCGATCGGGATGGATAGGATCTTCAAAACCTGGAGGCTGTTCGACGTACACCTCTTCTTCCACCACACCATGTAAGAATGCACTTTTGACGTCCATCTGGTATACCTTGAAACCTTTGAATGAGGCATAAGCCAGAAAGATCCGAATTGCTTCTAGACGTGCAACAGGTGCATACACTTCGTTGTAGTCGATCCCTTCTATCTGACGAAAACCTTGAACGACTAGCCTTGCTTTGTTTCGAATAACAATTCCACGGTCATCCTTTTTGCATTTAAACACCCAACGGGTACCAATCTTCTTGTAACCAGCAGGTTTCTCTACGAGTTTCCAGACACCAAGCTTCTGGAATTGTTGCAGTTCTTCCTGCATTGCTTCAACCCAAGAGTTATCTTTCAAAGCTTCTTTCCAAGTTCTTGGCTCTTCCTGTGAGACATAACACGCGAAAGACCAATCATTTTGTTGACCAGATTCTCGGATAGTTGCATACAAGCCTGCATTGTTGTTGTTTCGCAACATGTTTCTTGTTTGAACGCCACTCTGTACATTTCCGATGATGTTTTGTTGAGGATGGGTATTGTGAATCCTTGTTTCTGGATTATCTTGAATTGGAATATTTGTACCCAGATTGTTGAGATTGAGATCAACAATCAATTCAAGGCCCGGAATTGACGAAGAGGATGATGCAGTAGCTTCAGCTGTTCTAGGGACATCCACTGGAGGTGTACCCTCTGAAGTACCATGTACTGCTGTCATTGGAGCTTCTTGATCTGCATCGAGAAATTCATCATCCTCTGAAGATTCGTTCAATTCGGTAGCATCGTGAAAATCCTCATTGTCGAGAGCATTATTGTTCACCGAAGATGGTTCTTGATTGACAATAATTGGACGAACCAACGGTGAATCTGTTGCATTGTCACTCTCGAAAAACATCCTTGCTGCAGCATTTTCTTCAACTGCTTCAACATTGATCGAATTGAAAAAGTCATCGTACTCAAACATCCAAGGCTGACCAGGATTTCTAACTGGCAAAGTGTGCCTTTGTACTCTGACTTCAGACCATTCCTCGACCCTTTTAGTCTCTAGATTCCAGACTCTTAAGTTCGGGGTGGAATACCCAAGAAAGTATCCTTCAATGGCTCTTGCCCCAAACTTTCCCTTAGGATCGATTAGTGTGCACGGAGCTCCAAACGGTTCAAGATATGACAAATCTGGTTTCCGTTTGTTAATAAGCTCAAAGCACGTCTTGTTGTGCCTTTTGACTGTAAGGACTCGGTTCAACGTATAACATGCAGAGGCCACAGCTTCACTCCAGAATGGAATGGGCAACTGCGACTCTACCAACATAGTCCTAGCAGTCTCGATCAATGTGCGGTTCTTACGTTCAGCGACACCATTTTGTTGAGGAGTGTAGGCCGCACTAAATTCGTGAAGAATACCTTTTGAAGTACAAAACTCCGCCATGGCATGATTTTTGAATTCAGTACCATTGTCGCTACGTATCCGCCTAACCTTTAACTTATATAGATTCTCAATCTGAATAATCAAGTTTTTGATAATACCGAAGGTTTCGCTCTTGTGTGCCATGAACGCCACCCAAGAAAATCTTGAATAATCATCAGTTATCACGAGGCAATATTGATCATTCCTAATACTTTTGTGCTTGACAGGACCGAACAAATCCATGTGCAAACGTTCAAGAGGAACAGCCACCGTGTTGATTTTCTTTGTAGGGTGTCGCTTCTTCGTTTGTTTTCCTTTCTGGCACGAGACACAGACGTCTTGAAGATGAAAGTTTTTAAGAGGAACACCATTCACCAATTCATTTGACACCAAATGATTCATTTTGCGTAAGTGAATGTGACCCATTCGTCTGTGCCAAGAGATTGAGTCTTTTTCTGTGGCTTTGGAAACGAAACAAGTTGCTTGTGCAGACGTTGTGATAGCTTGGCTCATATCAAGGACATACAAATCATTTATCCTTGGAGCCGACAAGAGAATCCATTCTTTCGGAATTTTGAAGCCGGGTTTCAGCACATAACATCCATTTGCATCAAAGTGTACTAAGAACTGCTTATCACAAATTTGAGAAACACTAAGAAGATTGTGATCAAGTTGTTGTACGAAGTTGATCTTATCAAAACTAACAACCCCGTTGGAAATCATTCCTTCACCCGTAATATATCCGCCTTTATCTCCAGCAAAAGCAACATAACCTCCTCTAATAGATTTGACGTCGTAGAGAAGCTTCATGTCGCCTGTCATGTGCCTGGATGCCCCACTATCAACAATCCAATGACTACTGATAGTTCCTCCTGGAACACCCTGCACATGAACTCACATAATTAGTTGGAGATGGGGACCCAAGCCATTGTGGTCTTGGGTCTTCCATTTTCATCAACAACAATAACTTCTATTCTTTGATGATTCAAGAATTGTGATGGTCCCCCTGAATTTGTGGTCAATTTAGGTTTCCAGGTCTGTTGAGTTATACCAGTTTGTTTGTTTGAAAATTTAACTTCGTGATTGTTTGAAGTTTTTGAAAACTTTGAACTTTCTGGTTTAACTGAAACAGATTGTTTTTGAACCACTTCAGTTTTAAGTGCTTTCTCAATTACCTTGACCTGTTGGCGTTTCTGTTTCTTTTCCCTTTCTCTTACAAGGCGGGGATCTTGTTTTGCAGAAACAGATCGCTTTTGGTAATTTCGTTCACGGGGATCATCTTCTTTGGCTTTTAATTTATGAAGATACGGACAATTTCGAATAATATGCCCAATTGTACCACATTCAAAACATGATCTTCGTTCAACAAACCCCGAAGTATCATGTGATCGTCTTGCCGATGATGAACTTTGTGATCCCGAGGTACTAGGTTTTGAACTATTTGGTTCATTCCTTTTCATCACAGTTGCTTTCTTGACAAAATCTAAGTTAGATTGGTTCTCAAACGTTGCAATTTTGTCCGTTCCCTTAGATTTCACAAAGTTCACATTTTTGTTCTTCTTCTGATTCGGCTTCCTTTGACCTTGAGCCGGTAATTTTCCTTTTGGTTTAGTATGATTTTGCTGTTTTTGCACTGTTGGTAATTTTTGATTGCCAAATTGTTTTCTAACTTCAGCCTTTGGGATAGGAGGGCACTGTGTTACTGTAACACGTGATCCTGTCTTTCCCAAAAACTTACTTGTTGAATTTTCAAAGACTTTACTGATTAATGATTGATTAACATTTTTAATAGGAAAATCTTTGTCTGAATAAATTTTATTATCACCAACAAGAGTGTACAGCAAATCCACACTCTCCGACTCTTTTGCAGACGTGGACTCGGTTGCAGCAGTCTTAGCGGGCTTTGCAGGAGGATCACACAGAATATGATTCTCAAGAGGTATGTCCTCTTCTTTTATCGCCGCATCAGACTTTGCTGAATCAGTATCATCAGATTCATCATCAGAAGAATCAGCATCCTCAATCACAACTGGAGGATCCTGATTTTGTTCAGCAGTTACAAATGTATCTGCTGACGCATCTGAATCTGACAATACTTCCTTCTTGTATCCGAGTCCTGTTGCAAATTCCTCAACATCTAAAGGAACAGATGGTTCAAAGAAAACTTTATCTTCCTCATCCGGCATGGCATCATAATTATGTCTCACAGGTGGTGGACATTTCTTGTAACCTATGCATGTGACATCCCGTTTCTCTTTCTGTACGTCAATGATGTGATCCAACACATAGCTAGAGCTCAAATAACTGTCTAGCTTAAGTTGGATCGCCTCACTTTCAGTTTTGACACAAGCCATTTCCTTTTGCATTACTTCCAGACGAGTTATATACAAATTAATGTCAGTTTGTTTTCTGGAAACCATTTTAGTTAACTCGGTTTTATCTTTCTTTAACTTTTCAATTACCGACTTAAACTCCTTTTCATGGTTTTCATAAAACATGTTGGCTTCAGTGCACTTCGAAAGATCAACGGTCAATTTCTGATTGTGAATGAATGTCACATCATATTTCTCTTGCAAAGCCTCGTGTTTGCTTTGCAATTCACACCACTTATCATTCAAAGAAACATGTTTGTCTTGCAAGTCAAACAAACTAGCTTGTAAAGCATCATGTTTGCCTTGCAACTCAGACATGTTTGCCTCTAAATCAGCACATTTAATACGCAAACTATCACAGTTATCACAACTAACAGCAGTGGGTTCATCGACACATACCTGACTTGATGAACTGTCGACATTAGCCATAAAGGCTGAATGGAGAGAAGACGAAGAATAAGCAGCTTGATCCACCAAAATAGATCTTCTTTGAATTCCTGCTGCAGCTTCTTCCAATAGCTCATCAATATCTGCATTAACTGATGCACTTGATGTGTCATCCAAATGATCATCGCCTGAACTCGAGGATTCTTCATCCGAACTTCTACTATAACCAGAAGAGTCTTCATCCTCAGAAGATTCACCACCATTGGTGGAAGATTCTCCACCACTGGCGTGTTTAAGATCATTAACCACTTTAGCAAAACATGCTGTTCCATCAGGAGCATCATTTCCCAACTGAATTGACCAATCACAACCTTCATCTACTTGAACCACAAGTGCCTGGTTGGCATTAGATGGTCCTGCTTGACTCTGATTGTTGACAGGCACTAGTGTGCGTTCATTGTTCCTTACTTGGTTCTGATTTGCCCTGTTGCCTTGACCTCTGAAAGGATTTTGGTTTCCATGTTGAGATGGCCTCGTACATTCACGTTTGAAATGACCACGTTCACCACAATTGAAACACTTGACAGCCTGCTTATCAAACCCATACTTGGTGTCTTTCTTGCTTTCCAAGCTGGTTCTGCCAGTTCTTTCCATGAAATCCTTTGCTCGCCTAACAGCACTGGCAAAGGCCCATTTGATGTCCATCATCTCCATCTCCTCTTTATCGATCTGCTGATAGTCTTCTTGTGTCAGATTAATGTTACCAATCTGACCTTCCACTAATCCACAGTATGCGCTCACCAAAGTGTTTAGCAGCTCCATGTGTTCCTTTGCTACTTCCACACTGACTTTAGAAAAGCTTGAGGTGTCGAGCCGTACTGTATTTGGCTTTGATTGCTGACCAGCAGATGATGTGCTTCCATAACACGCTTGCTGTTGAGGAGGAAGTGGATTCCCATACATGTCGGTTGGTCCGGTAGATTGAGGAGGAAGAGGATTCCCATACATGTCTGTTGATCCGGTAGAGCGAACAGGTAATGGATTTCCGAACATATCAGTTGCTCTGATAGGTCGTTGGCTTTGCTGTTGTGGTACTGGTTGAGGAACTGGTTCAAGTGGATTTCCATACATGTCTGTTTTTGGAGGGACCGGAACTTGGATAGTATTGCCATACATGTCAGTGCTAGACACAAACGCTGTTTGAATTGGAGCATGTGAAGAAGGTTTTGCAGAAGTGCTAGAAGTTCCATAATACATTTCAGGATTTTGTGGCACTGGAACTCTTTTTGCCTTGAGAGTTTCTTCCTGATTTTTGTTTTCCAGGAGTTGAACAAAGTCATTGAAGCTTGTTGTAGCTAAAGTGCCATTGTACTTCATGATTTCCAAGAAAGTATTCCACTGAGGTGGCAACGCATCTGCAAACTTTTTCACAATCTCTGCTGGAGTTGTAACAACCTCAAAATTTGACAATTCAGTCAGCAGATGATTAAATCGACTTGTCAAATCTCCTAAAGATTCATTCTCCATACAAGTAAAACCATCAAACTCTTTCTTTAGCAGGTCTTTTCTCAATTGACGTGTTGCTTCATTTCCTACGCCCCTTGTCTTCAATGCGTCCCACAACCTTTTCGTTGTCTTGTAACTGACAAATTGATGATAAATATCTTTACTTAACGCCTGAGTAAGAATGGCATATGCCTTCTTTTCCAAATCATAGACCTTCTTCTGATCTTCCGTAAGATCTGCAAACGTAGCAGCAGATGATGCGGCAACTTCTATTGTTTGATCGAAATCTGTGATGAACCGCAACCACAATTCTGTATTTTGACCAAGGACGTATGTATGAAATCTGTCAATCCATCCTGGATATTCGTATAAGTGCATCAACTTTGGAGGCCGATTCAAACTTCCGGTTTCGCTCTCGCTTAAGAGAATGCTTTGAACACTTGGAATTTGATTTGATACGAATGCCCATTGACCGGTAGACATAGCATTAGCTTGCGAAGATGAATCCGGAGTCGGAGTACCAAAATACATTTCTGTATTTACCGGTCTACCCCATCTTGGATTCATTTTTTATCAAGAAAAATAATACCTGAGAATCACAAACTTGTTAAACATAAACAGACTAAGGATCGAAAGATCAAGACTTGTTCGAAGGATCAACAGTGTTCGAAAGATCACTGTTGAGTTTCGAACAATGATTTCGAAAGATTCTCCAAACGAAGGATCCTTATCTTTCGAAAAAGAACTGTAGACCGAAAGATGTATACTTCGAAAAGATTCCTTGGATCGAAAGATAAGTCACAGACTTCGAAGGATGTTCGAAGGATGATTATCTATCGAACCTCCTATGATCGAAAGATGATCTTTCGACTTCGAAGGATATCCTTCGATCTGATCTGACACAGTTGACAAAAGGTGACAGGTTGGTGAAAAAGGTGATGGGTTGGTGAAATCTTTCGGCAGAAAGTATGGTCAGACCATGATTTTCTGCCAAAACCAGATTTGAACAATAAAATATACTAAAAATCGAAAGACCAACCCAGAAACCGGTCACCGGAGTAAGCCGGAATTTTGGCCGGAAATGACCAAACTTCTTAAAAACAAGTTTTTAAGTTACCCAACCCGTCCTTTAACACACCCGGTAAGTTTACAACACGTTTTAACGAACAGAAATGCAAGAAAAACACAGACAACGGTTACTAAACCAAGTGAGTTTTTGTCCAAAACACTCCAAAATCTTGTATAAACCCGGTTTTTAACAAGGAAAAGAGCCACGGCTCTGATACCACTTGTAGGTCCCTCGGAGGTTGAGGTTAAACCTATTCCTTGTTATGTCTAACACACTAGCGAGTGCGGAATCCACGCTAGCATGCAAACCGAGATAGAACAAGCACAAACACAACACACAAGACTTCACCGATTAACACCACTTGTATTAAAACGAATGAAAGGTTCGGTTACAGCACAAGGTTTACAAATGTATTCTGTAAACTCTCTCTCTCGTGTGTGTTCTCTATTGTCTAAGTGTCTCAAAATGAAGCTCTCTTCTGAAGTGAACACACTACATGGGTATTTATACCCAACACAGATCGTCTGGTCGAAGGATCAGATAGACTGATCGAAGGATCATCTATCGACCAGAAACCCATCGAAGGATCACATATACCTCGAAGGATGATGTCCTTCGAGGTCTATCCATCGAAGGTTTATCTTTCGATCTCATCGAAGGATATAAACAATCCTTCGATGACACATCCTTCGACACAGACATGTTACAACCATTTTGTTAACTGTTTGGCCAAGTCAAACCGGAGGATGGTTGACTTGGTCAAACTTACAAGACTAACAAAGACATCGTTTCGTATCATGACAAAATACAGACAAAGTACAGACACAAGTGCACCAACAGAGAGACATGTGACATGTGAATTGGAGTTAAGAGATGGGAGTGATATAAGGAGTCTTGCTACTCAAATTATACATATTAACAGAAAGTTTGAATGAATAGTGAAATATTGATATTTTAATTATAATTAATACTGTAATAAGCATCAATATTGAAAATATATTAGTTTTTTTATTAATAATAAGGATTAACATAGAATATATATCTAATATGATTTTCTTTTTATTTTTACTTTTGATAAGGCTTAACATCGAATATATATCAACATTAATATGATTTTCTTTTTATTTTTACTTTTGATAAACTGACTAGATATCGCTATCTTATTGTATCGTACCCGAACAACACCGATACTGATACCTTTATTCGTTTTGATGACATCTGGTTTTGATAATTTTTCATTCGTACAACTTTGTCTGCGATGATAAATGAATATCGGTACTAATTTCATGACGATCTGAACCAATCGATATCCTTCGAACAACACCAAAGCCCGTACCGGTGAGGGTGTTCATTTTTATCGTTTCCGGTCGATATAAAACACGTGTTGGTTTCTATACCGAGGGCATGTATCATAACGGTACTGCAACAAATCAAACCAATACCCATCGAATGTCCACGATAACGCAATGCCGCAACGCGCAGGCAAATAATCTAGTTAGTTATTATTTTCCACTTTATATCTTATTATGTGTAATGTTTGTAACTTTAGACTAACTAATTGTTTGCTAAGTTACAAACCCTAGATTTTTCTTTCCCTCTCTTCTCATCTCTCCGTCTCTCACTCTTCGCTCTCTCTAAAAACCCTAACGTTTTATTAATCCCTCTAAAAAAACCCACCCACCACCGTCGGTAACCCCCACAACCACCTCCATCTGCCTCGTCCTCATCGGAAACCTAGTCAACAGCCGCCACACCTCAAGGTCCACCGCTGACATGTAGCGGTTGTAGCAGTGGTGATGAAACCCCTAATATTTCTTCTGGTTTATGAAGGACCAAAGTTATAAAAAGAAAAAAAGTCACTTGGAATTCTATAAAAAACATATTATCTTGTAGCCTTGTTTAAAAACTGTATTGATAATATTCTTTTTACATGTGATATGTGTTTAATAAGGCAAACCTATAAAAATTTATTGCTTTTAAAGGAAATTCAACTTTTATTATTTATTAAACTTCATTATAAATAAAAATGACTTTCTGACATCTTAAACAATTGATCAAAATTGGTTGTGGAAATCTACATCATATTAACGCATAACAAGTATGCAGTAATAATGTAGTGTCATACTCTCACCTAGAGGTGCACAAACCGGTTAATTTTAATAACCGGTTCGGTTAACCAGTTATACCGGTTAATTTGACTTTTTGACTTTAACCGGTTAATGATTTAGGCAAATAACCCGACCGCACAAAATTAGTGTATATTTTAGGCAAATAACCCTAAAATTAGTGTATATGTAGTGTCATACTCTCACCTAGAGGTGCACAAAATTAGTGTATATTTTAGGCAAATAACCCGACCGCACCCCTTGAAAATACGGTTGAACACCTCATCCGCACCCCTAGCAAATAATTACTGGGTCCGCCACTGCAACTCGTATGAATTTCGATCCAAGGTGAGCTCACTCATTGATCAACTATATCTTTGAAAACCAATTGTTTGAAGTTGTATTTTTATATATTTATTTTGTTCTGTCTACGTGGTTCTAGATGTAGGCAACAACCAACGATGACAAGGCTTCTAAAATGCCAAATTGCCAATATTAGTAACCTAAAAACAATAACTACCATGTAGGCCACTAACCTTTCATCTTTTCTATTATTAAAGATTAAATATGAAATTAATTGACTTTGAGGTCCAAATTATATAAACACCTAACTACCAACTACCATTGTCACACATCTTCTTTATATATCACCATCATAACTCTTGCATACCATTTATCAACCACACCTCCTCATTTTTTGGGTGCACAACTAGTTCCATTTGACGAAAATAAGTATCGTAAAACAAGTATAACTTAAAAACGAAGTTCATACAAAACCGACAAGAAATGGCCACTGGTCACGGGTGTTTTCAAGGTGTGTTTGAAATATGCATTAATTTTGACGACAAGAGTGTCTCTAGAAGACCCTACCATCGTAACTGCAAGTGTCCTCTTCATAAATTGACGTGTGAGTATAGTTCTCGTACATCTCATATAACTAGGGTTTCATATCCGGTAACACATCAAGGCTCCCTAGCGATGACTATGTCAAGAAATTATACGCCGCCTGTGGCAACAACGGGGAAAAGAACCAAAGCGACGAGTCATGAGAAATCATATGATTTTGGTGATGGTCATTGTCCATGATTATAACAGAAGTAAATTGTTATCATCATCATTATTGTTGTTGTTGTTATATATTGTCACTGCTCAAATTCTTTATTGAACTCATAATTGTTTAATTATCAACTAGTTGTGTGTTATTAGTTGTAATTATAATTTTGTTAATACTAGAGACCATCACATGGATTGTTGTATTCATATTATTATTATTAGGATAATCAATTATGAACAATTTTATTAGTTTGATATTTTTAACACATTTTTATAACATTGTGGACCCAAAAATTATTTTATTAGGGTCATTCTTCGAATGTGTGGTGAATCAGGACCACTCTTCATATATTACACATCAAAATGAAAATCAGATATTAGTAACACTAAAAATAATCTTCAGTATCACTTGACTACTAACTACGAAACCTTAAAAGTTAAAACTAAATCAATCAACAACCAAATAGAACAAGACCTTAAATTGTTTAAAAAACTAATAAGCTACTAACTTACTACTAATGCTTCACTTATTTAGCCTTAGGTCTTGACTCTTGATCTACTAATTTAGTATATTTTGTTAAGTAAATGATAAACACGGATTCTCTGTTTGATAATAAGTAAATATAAAGGTTAAAACTAGTAAACCCGATGAATCGTTGTCATGATTTTTTTTTTGTTTCGTGAACAATACATTTGAATTAAGTAACTAAAAAAGTGACAACCTAACATGTTCATAAGGACAATTGGGACAATTCTAGACATCCTACAAGTGAGAAACTACATTTATTGAAGTTAAAAGCATTATTCTCTAATGGAACACACACAAAACTAACTAAAAGAATAAAATTGAATAAAAAACAAGTTTTATCAAAAACTATAATACGTTGCTTTTACTAAAGAAATTTGCAGAAGCGCACCCATAAATAATTTAAAAGGTTGTTGACTAGTTTTTGGTTAGAATTTTATGATGTGGCACATCTACTTGTTTTATCGGCTAGACAAGAAAGTAACGAATAGCACCAAATTGTTAACTCAGAATCTCAGATTTAACAAGAAACTTAAAGAAACAATGATGATGATGATGTTGATGATGGGAAACGATTATGGATACCGACTGCTTGGGAATGTTTTCGTGATTAAGTCATTCTTTCGTTAAAGGGAAAACGAATGTAAACAAATACTGACAAAGTCGCTCACTTGTTCAATTTGAATAGTGAAGTAAAGAGAGGAGTGTAGGAAATGTTTTTTGTTGTGTTGTTAGAATGATTATGGACATCTTTGCCATCTTGATTTGTGGCTTTCTATTTGTCGTTGATTTATGACGATCTAATTGTCGCTATATTTAATAACAAACAATATGTAAAGATGTTTAATAACAAACAACATGTAAGAACCTAAATTCCAATGTATAATTTATTATTGTATTGCAATTATAGATAAATACCCACCAAATTTGAAATTTATAATGAAATGTGTACTTAAAAAGTCGATAACACACATTCTGGATCATGAATTCAATCAGATATCATGTTCTATTGATCAATAAAACAAAAGAAAATATCAGCAGCGAAAGTACTAACTTAATTGATCAAGAACATTATTTGATTGGAAGGAAGGATACAACAACATAATAACACTTAGAATTCAGAACTGCAATACAATTCAACTCATAACTTAGTTTTTTTAGGTTTACTATTACATTGATTTATATATGTGTGATTCATAACCTAACAACAAGCTAAAAGATATCTCTATAACTGGAAAATATAATTAAAACAATAAAAAATATTACATAACATTGTGTGTGTATGAAAATAAAGATCTTCATACTCAAATCTTTATTTGACCTTTAACAGAGCATGTGTTCACCATAGGTGGTAACTTTCTTATCAATATGAAGTTCACTATTAACAACTTCATCTTCATTAGTAGCAACCACTTCATATGTAGTAGGTTCGTCAACAATAACTTGTTCTTCATTGGCACTTATGTCTTTTTGAGCATCAACGTTACCATCAATAGTAATGTCTTTGTTTGTCACCATTCACTTGTTATTAGTACTAATTCAATAGTATGAAGTTGTTTTCTATCAAAAGAAAACACTTATCAACATCAATTAATCAACCCATTTGATCCATGCCATCAATACCATCATTAATAGCCTTTGATTTAGTTTTGCGTTATAATTAGTTTAGAATCATTACTAGAAAAAACCTTTAATGACGTGCATTGTGTGTCATAAAATGGGTTTATATGACACGTAAAAGATTGTCAAGGAAACCCCTGTCATAAAATGAAGATGACATGCATTTGTGTGTCATTTTTTTATGACGCGCATTTGAAACCCCCCAATTCATGACACACACTACAGTCAATGAAGCCCCTATCATAAATGAAGATGACACTAAGGGGCTGTTTGGCTAAGCTTATTTTTTTGACTTATTTACTTATTTGCTTATTTGAAAAGCAAATAAGTCATAATGGAATGACTTATTTACTTATTCCTCTCACATAATAAGTTAACCCAAACACCTTTTAATTTTTCAATAAGTAAATAAGTCACTAAAATAAGCTTAGCCAAACAGCCCCTAAATACGTGTCATGGTTTTAGATGTTTTAATTTTTTTTTTTTTTTTTTGTAGAATTACTAATTTTGACATTAAATGAAATTAGTGTCTCATAAACAAAATAAAATAAATATATAGCAAAAACAATCTATTTCATACAATATTTCATTAAATACTAACAAACGTTTCAAAGTTAACAATATTTCATTAATGCCGATACAAAATATCACCGAAAAATAAAGGTTGCCACAAAGATCGATCATTCTTCGTGAAAGCAACAATCAATAACAACACCTCCATGCGTAAACTCTACTCTTAACACATTCTCACTTGCATCATACAACCAAACAATCTGTCACCAAAGCAATCAAAACTTTTATTCTACATCATCAATAAAATAATGTATATTAAGTGCAGTCAATGTGACAACCCGAGTTTTCAAGGTCTTTCCTCGACACGTTACTCGTTTCGCAAAGTGTTTTCATAATTCGTTTGCATTGTAACTTGTACATGTTTGATATATGATTGGTGTATGGTATTATAGTTTGGTTAATTAATGAACTTATGAACTGTTTGAGTATAAACTTAACACATGCATCCTCGTCCTCATGACTACGAAACATAGGATTTTCGCCACAACCCTCACTCGACGAAACATAGGTGTTTCGTCATACACATCACGACGAAGAAGAGTCTTTCGTCGAGGCCTTTATTCGCCATGTGGGCCTGTGGCCCACATGAGGCCCAGGTGCGAACCAGTTATATTAACCTCATAGCATTACGTAAGACCATAATCGGCGAAACCCTAGACACTATTTTCCTCTCCCTTGCACCCGACGGCAATCATCATCCCTCTCGAAGTCCTTTTCGGTCTCATCTCGCATCCGGTTAGTACGTGATGACTCGATTGAACCTGTTTGTTATGTAGTTGGTAACCTGTTTGTTACGTAGTTGGTATAATCATCCTCACATGATTGCTATAACGTGACTGATCTGAATGTTATGAGTCATAGTTCGATATGAATATGATTAAGGACAGTTATGAATTCTGGAAAACTAATGAATTGTTGATGATGGTGATCTGATTGATTGTGGTTCTTAGTGTCATGATTAGGGTTAATGATTTATGATTTATGCGATTTGACCATATTGATGACGAAACCGTTTGAGCATGAGTAATAACTGTTAAAAAATCATAATGTTTAATCTGTTTTGGGAAATGGTAAACGTGTTTGCTGAGATCACGGATAATTGGTTATTGAGGAAAAAGGAAATTGGAACTGTTATCTATGCGACGAAACTCCCTCCTCGACGAAACATTCATGTCGACGAAACATGGGTTCTTCGTCGACGGGGAATACGACGAAACATGGGTTCTTCGTTGACGGGGAATACGATGAAACATGGGTTCTTCCTCGATAGGGTAAACAAACACCGTGGACTAAGTCGATTTTGTTGATGAATGATTATGATAATGCAATCATATTACTTACTGTTAATGGTGATTAATTATGATCAAGGAGACATGATTTGGTTCTTACGTATGGCTCAAATTAACTGTTAAGCGTTGTCATGAATCATAAATGTGAAGTATGGTTTTGCATGGGCTTGAATAGCTGCTATGTGTTACGTAGTAATCGTTGTTTTAAATGCACACTACGATTATAAACTTATACGTGTACAATGCGAACATAAACTGATTACGTGCACATGAATACCATAGGCTTGATTGATTAACTGTGAACAACTAATCATACCGAGCAAACCAAGGTGAGTTCACTTCTCTCAAAACAAGCATGCGTCCGGTGGGGACAATCAAACTGACAACACTTGTAAACGGACTTCCGTAAACCCATATCCTTGTAGGGGATATGAGGCAGTTTTCAAATACCCACATCCTTGTAGGGGATGTGAGGCGGATTTCACATACGCGTATCCTTGAAGGGGATATGCAACGGTTTTCAGTAAACGTTAATGTTGGATAATACACTCACTCTCTATCACTTAAGTCCCATCATACTACCGGGTTAGTTGCTTGTAGGGCAACAGAGTTATTAGTTGATAGCGCTATTAGGTTTGGCACCCTCACGACGTACCTGGATAGGACAGGCGTGAACTAATAACTTTAAATCATGACCAATGTTTGATAGAGCATTGGAGAAGGGCAAAAAGGGCCGTCTGCGGTATCGAGTTATTATCAACATAGCACAACATATCATATCATAAATCACTACTTGGTATTAATCGGTTAAAGCAAACTATGAACTCACCAGCGTGTCTGATACACTTTTTCTGCATGCTTGCGGGTCCTTAGGTTCTTGGATTGGAACTTGCTATCTGGGAGTGCTGGAGTGGTCATGGGTCGCAACTATTGGATATTTATTCTTGATTTAGCACATTGTTTTGAAACACTTGAACAACGAATAATCTTATGCTTCCGCTGAATGTTTACTTTGGTTTTAACGTATGGTTTGATACTATTTTATGAATGAATGGAATGGTTTATTTAAATACTTATTATAGTTCAATGTGATTAGTGGCTGGGTCCTGGTACGTCACACACCTCGTGGGGTTTCCGCATGTTGTATTTTAGGGGTGTGACAGTCAAACAATCTCACAAACCTATATTAAAAAAGATGAATCGTTCTAGATTTATTCAAAAAAAATCTCCATATAATTATGCCTAAAATAATCTGATACAAATCATGTTTACAATTAGGGCCTTTTTGCACACACAAATATAAGTACTTACGATCTCTAATGACTTACCATTATTAGTGAGTTTGCATAATCGATACTTTCATAGATGTCATAAACACCACTCCATGCATTTTGGCATGCTCCCATTGATCCGCATAACGGTAACGCCATTGACACTCTCTACACCATTAAAAGATCCAATATTAGAGAAGAATTGAAGATACAATTTGTTTGCAAATAAAACAAAAAGAAAAGCAAGGTTTTGATATAGTATGATTTGAAATATAACTTACAGTTTCTCTCTGATTTTCAAGACTAGGAATACCTGCAAATATCCAGTAGTATAGAAGTTGACTTCAAGAATTGGTCAAAATCATTGTAGTAATAAACTAAAAAGATAAATAGGACTCGCAAAATAACATCCTGTAAATTTTTTTTGAATCAAATACCATGCCTATGATCCTTACAATTAGCTACAAAATACATTAACAAACCTTAATCGATTCGATCAAGGCCTCATGTACAGCTCCGTTCCTACAATAACCAAGAGGTGGGTAAGGAAAGCACTGCGACATCTTTGATGCAATTTAACAACCAAAAAACTAAAATTGGAGATGAAATTGTCGGGTTTATTAGACCTGTTAATTCCCTAAAGAACCCGAGTGGACATTTATCTCGAAATTACAAAAAATGTGCAAATGGTGAAAGTGTGAGAGGATAATGAGGTTTTCTAGGGTTATGAAATGAAACTGGTAGTGTTCAGTGGATTTAAATATGAGTAAATTTCAAAACAAAACCATAATTTTTACCGCTGAAATGAATAAATTTAAAAGGATGACATACAAAATGTATATCATAAATTGTTCATATTTTAAAAAGGGTTATTGGATTCTATCACCCCCAACTATCGGCCTTTGGCTGTTGCCACCCGCAACTAACACTTTGACCCCCGGCACCCCCAACTTGACTTTTTGTTTGCACTAGCACCACTCAGTTAAATCTGCTCTAACTTGGTTAGTTTTTTGTCCGACGTGGCACCATTTTGCTGAGTTGGAGATGATTATGTGGCGCTGACGTGTATCTAAACCTCATCTCCTTCTTTACAATATTAAAAAAAAACAATAACAAATCCTAAATTCTAATTTCATTATTTTGAAGATCTGGGCGTATGTTCTTATCAATTTTATCATTTTCATAGCAAGAACATCTTCAAACATCATAATCACAGTTCATCTTCAGTCATCATCGTTCATCATCTTCAAGAACATCTAAAACCCAGAAAATCAAGAACATATTCAAAGATTATCATCAAATTTCATCTGCAAATTCAAGAAGCTAATTATAATCATCTGCAAACAAGAACAAATAAAAAAACAAAACCTAAATCTAATTCTAAAATTAATTTCTAAATCATTCTACAAAATCCAACATACAGATTCTATATTATCTTTCATCCCAAATCGTTTGCAAAACCCAACTTACAAATCATATATCATCTTCAAATCAAGATCTTAAACTCCACCACCACCACCATCGGCACCCTCTTTCCTCTTCAAAACCCACCACCGCCACCCTCTTTCCTCCTCAAAACCCACCACCATCGCCCTCATCAACCTACTTCTGTCTCGAAATTCTGTCTCGAGACCACAATCCACACCTGCCGACACCCCAACCCCACAATGGCAGACGGAGACGATAACGACGCCATACTGAGCGATGTAGAAGAAGACGACAATCCTCTGGTTCCGAACATCACCGGAACAATCAGAACTCGATCGTCAACAGATGACGTATGAGTGGTGGCAGTGGGTTTTTAAAGAGAGAGAGTGGGCGTGTCTGAGTGCTGGTAATAGATGAAGAAGGGGGTGGTTGCAGTTGGGAGGCGGTGGCATATGGTGGTGGTGAAGACGGTGGCGGCGGCGGCATATGGTGGTGTTGGTGAAGACGGTGGTGGCATATGGTGGTGGTAGGTGAAGTGAGAGAGAAGAAGGATTGAGGGAGAGAAATATCTGCATTGTTTGTTATATATATAACTGAGGGAGGAAGCTTATACACATATACACATAACCAGCCACGCAATCATGTACACATCAGCAAAATGGTGCCACGTCGGACAAAAAACTAACCAAGTTAGAGCAGATTTAACTGAGTGGTGCTAGTGCAAACAAAAAGTCAAGTTGGGGGTGCCGGGGGTCAAAGTGTTAGTTTCGGGTGGCAACGGCCAAAGGCCGATAGTTGGGGGTGATAAAATCCAATAACCCTTTTAAAAAAGATAACATTTTTTTACGATACACACTTTTGCAACTCATAAAATTCGTATGTGTCATAATTTGCGTGTCATTAAAAGCCTATTTTCTAGTGGTGCATGTTTTCCGACAAGACATAATTAGGGTTATAATGAAAAATGTCATCTTACGTGTTTTATTGCAAAGTTATTAAACCTCTAGGTTGCTACTAAGGAAAACTTGTTAATAAAAGTTACTATTGAGAGTAATTTTCTATTGACCATAAACTTCCTACCGCCAACATAATTCGTACTGACGAAATAGCTCAATGTTTGTTCATGGGAATTGCGATTTGTTTTCAAGGAATCATTATGTAAGAAGTGCATACAAAGGCTTATTGATAGATATCAACAACAACTACATATAGATTGTATATCAGCTTATAGTGCAAAAAATCAGACAGAGACAATCACTTATTTTGTTTTACATGATCATGTAATCAACTCATATAATAGAATAAAGATTTTGTTCTAGGTTGATGTAAATGATTACAATAGTTTGTATTATTCAACAAATGATAATTGAAGAATATGTAACAAAGAAATTCATTTTGTGTTCTTGTGGGTGTTAGTTTTTCATGAATCAAACAATAACCACTTAAGAAACCCTAATCATAATTTTTCTACCTAGTTGATTTAATTATGTTAATTACTATGGTCCTATCACAACATATTATCATTTATAAAATTTGACCATAACAAATTACAACAAAAAAAAAAAAAAAAAAAAAAAAAAAAACCCTCATAATGAAATGTATCATGAAAATGGTGAATGTTCACATCAATTTGTTTTTAGATATGATAATTTGATTTGGATTGAAAATTAGTTAGGAACAAAAATTTATGCACAAGCTAAAAATGTGTAGCGAATTGATAAATGCGTATGGAATTGTATGTATATTCATTTACGATGATAATATATATAAAAAAAACATTAAAAACCTTATAACCTATCATCAAACCATTTATAAATGGGTTAGTATGTTAGAACCTAAAGAATGCTTGGAGTGTTTCATCCAAATTTATCATTTTGAACGGAATCTCCAATCAATATGTTACAAGACATAATATCTTTCTTAAGCATTATGTGAAAGAGTGAGAACACGTAAAATGGGTCAACCATCATATGCATCTAGGAGTTAATTCATGAGAAATTTGATGAAAAGAAATCCATGCGTTGTTATAAAAAATGATGTTCCTATATAATTAAACTAAATATGCCTGAAAATAACTTATAATTATATATAAACACACACAGGTAGCAACTTATTCTATTACCGCGTTTCATGTATAATAAAAATAATGAGGATACATATAATCACATAATCCAATCTGTTGGGGTGGGAGTGGGGCATATTTAATGCATAGAGACGTCGGTTCGACCCCCTTTTATACTATTTCTTTCTTTTATTTTACACTTTTACTTTTGATAAATCTTAAACCAATCAAATCGATTTCAACAAGGGGTGAACAAATGGTGTCCAGATCTAGAGGAATAATATGAAGATAAGGAGGGTAATGTTTAAAACAAAAAGACGTACACTGATCTTCAACGTCAAGGCTTGATATAATAAATACCGCTTACTACAAGTAAGTTTATTATTTGATAGTCAATTACTTGATGAGTGCCACTTAGGTTATAGCCTAGTGGTCAAGAGGAATTATCTCTTGTGGGGAGACCAAGGTTCAATCCTTGGAAGGTGTAAGTATTTAAGGGGAAAAATAAGCCGTTCAAAAAAAAAAATTACTTGATGAGTGGTTGGATTTGGCTTTTGGTTTTATTCATCAACATTAATTATTGGCATCACTATGTTAAAAATAATTAGATTATAGTTGTTGTGTTACAATATTTGTAAAAATCAATCTTTCTTCTAACAATTCAATTTCTCAAAAACATCATATTAATTTGCCAAACATATATAAAATCTCATATCTTGAAGGACAATGATTTGATTAAAACCAGAAGATTCAAAAGCATTAAGAAATCAAAATCAGACAAAGGAATTATACAGCCTAAACCTCTTAAAGGTACACAACGAGTCTAACCGTTTCAACTTCGATTTTTATTCAGTACCGACATAATCAATTTGTCGATAAAGGTACACACAACGAGTCTAACCGTTTCAACTTCGATTTTTATTCCGTCGATTACAAAGATGACGAAGCGGAAAGAAGAAATAGAGAAAACGTGAGGAAGTCTTAGATTAAAATGAGCCCTCAAGGTATAGAAAATTTACAAGCTACACCATATGGTATGCTTAAAATTACAACAAATTCCAAAGTTTTATAAAACCAATTAACCAGAGTATCATTATTTACACCCTATAATTTGTTCAAAATTATATTATACCATAAAGATTTATAAAAATATTTAATCAATTAACTAATAAAAATATTATTATCATTATAATTATTTTCTGATTAATTTATTAAATAAGCATGCATTATTGTTGTAAATATGTTTATTAGATAGAATGTTTGGGATATAACAATGATTATTTAATCAATTTTTACAAAGTATTATACTCATTTAAGATCCGACATATTAATCCAATATTTATAATCAAACATACATACATACCGGAGACTTTCATAATTAACATCTCGTTGCAACGCGCGGGTAACATCAACTTATAATAATTAATAACTATAAAAAAGATAAATAATTCATCCAATACACACACACATATATATATATACATATATATAAATATATATGTATATATAGAGGATTGTTTATTTTTATCAAAAAATCGCTTTGAGATAGGCTGGTTCGTTATTTTTATATTAATCTTTAAAAACATAAATCTTTAAATTGTTGAAATGACTTGAACCAAACCAACTAAAAACTTGATTTGAATTATGAAATGAACATCAAACCAACCATAAATACTAGCAAAAATGTGTGGTTCTAGCCTCTAGGCCCATCATTAAATTGCGTTGTTACGTATCTATGTCATCCCATCCAATTTGTTACAAGGAGACAATATGGTCTACGATTTAAAACTTAAAAGTTCAATTATATTTTCTTCTTTTAACTCTTTCAAGTAACGAGTATAATTTCTTTTGAAGCCATTCCAATTTATTGAACTGTTGCTAGACTTCATGCATGGAACATGTATATATTTTTTTGAGCGGAAAACACGCTTATATAGAACCCACCAAGGAGCAACGAGTATAATTTCGTTATCAACCCGCGCCAGCGTGGAATCACACAGACTTCTATGCGTCACACGGGGCATCTAGTTGACCCATTCAACTGAGACCTCCCGCGCCACGTGACAATCCTTAGTCTCCTCCCTGCGGGGAGGCTCGTTACGTAGATAGATCGGTCAGTGACCGACCGAGCTTAATGTTTGACACCATTATTTCTCCATTAACTCGATTTTAAATTTCAATCTCAGTTACAATTCGATATCCATGAACCTAGACATGATATCTAACCAATACAAAGAATACAACCAAGTCGGTATTTGATTATATTCAATTCCTGGTCAAATATTATGACAATAAATACACCAAAAGTGCAAACGAGGGAGACATGTAACAAGATACATATATGGACTACATGACAAAAATAGAACTTGGTTGATGATCTCATATAGTCATGTTAGTCTTTTCTGACACCATTATAACGAGATAAAAAGAAATAGCTGATTACAATGTTTATCCATCCTTTAGTGTACCAAAAAAAAACCGTTAAGAGTTGTTGTCATGGTTACCTTTGTGTCCGCGGAGTGTATATATGTATATAATTAGAAATTATGTGTACAATACCTTTTTTTACGACCAACAAAAGTCCAATCACCCGGGTAAATCTAATGGCAACCCACACGCGTGCCGCCACCGTTTCATAGGAAACCCACTGCCCAAAAGTCCACCGTGATAAAAACCCATGGCTCAACCCAGAGCAATTTTGCTCCAGGCGAGACTCGAACCCATGACCTCAACTTTAGAAAGTCATGAGGCTAGCAATGCACTAAAAGGTTGTGTAGAATACTAATGATTGTTTTCATCCCTCAAGTAAGATGTATTTTATGAGCCACCACTAAAATCATGTCTTACTTGAGGAATAAACATGTGTTACATGGCCTCCATGACATGGTAACTCTTAAGTGTGTGGTGTAAAATTTCTTTCTTTTATGCTCTGTCTATGATTTGTTCGAGCTTCATAAGCATGTTCTAGGTCTAGCTCACAAGAGGAAAACCATCTAGTCTATTATTAAGTGTGTGGTGTAAAATGTTTTGATGTGTAGCGTTGTCCGTTGTATCTCTTTGTATGTTGTAGTTAGCGTTTAGCCTTTTGTTAGTTGCTTGCTAGCGGAAATGCCTTAATAAAATGTTATCCGTTAAAAAAAGTAAAATATGTTTTAGCACGAGTAAGATATTTTTTAAATCAATGCTAAAATATACGGCTGACAATTTTTACACAAACTATATAACATGACACGGACCTACACGAAGTTAACATGTTTTGTGTTTAACCTTAACAGGTTTCGTGTCTATGACGAGTCGACACATTAAGACCTGCTTAATTTTGTGTCTTAACATGTTAAATACATGTTAACATGTTAAGACCCGTTAATGACACACTTATAATTTTAAATAAAAAATATGTGGAGCTCCTGATTTTAAATAAAAAATATACTTGGAAGTAAAATTTATATATTTAAGCACAAGTCGTGTTCGTGTTTTAACATGTCGTGTTCGTCTCTTAACAAGTCGTATGATATGTTGGCAATTTTTTTCTTGTCTTAATAGGTCATTTAGTGTAACCTGTTAATTTCGTATTTGGAAAATCTGACACGGTAAATTTCTTGTCGTATTCGTGTTTACCTGTTTTAGGTTCATGTCATATCGGATCCGTGTCTTGACATATCGGGTTGACAGAATACCCCAGCCCTACTAAAATAAAAAGGACCATTAAATTGATGAACTTGCCAACTATATTGAAAGATAAGGGCGGTTATTGGTTGCGTCTCACAGTGACTCACACCTACTTTTCCATAAATTAATGACTTTATTGCTCCAACTGTATTCTCATTTTTTATTTATTACTCATCTACCCTTTGCCAAAATTCATACACATGATCTCTTACACACTCTCTCTCCATTGGGTTGGGTAAAGCCATGAAGGTGCACTCAATTTTGACACACCATATCTTTTAGTTTCATGAAATAATAGTGTCAAACTTTGAGGTTATCAATGTTACAAATCTTTTAATCATCTGTTGTGTGTGGGACTGAAGTCAAGACTTTTACCTTTCATTTTCAACCTAGGTGTTTTAAAAGTTTTGTCTTTGCCAATGGACCACCACCCTATTCGTTTAATGTTTTGATTTCTGGATGAACACCCTTAAATGAACCTCGTTTATTAGTGAGGTCTAGCAGAAAATATTATAAAAATCTGTCATTTAAGTACAACAAAAGAAAACGAGAATGCCTTTACATATGGGTTTGGGAAATTTACAATTACCTTTTTATCCATCAAAACTTAATGTTTTGATTTCTAGATGAATACCCTTAAATGGACCTCGTTTATTAGTGGGGCCTAGCAGAAAAATATTATAAAAAATCTGTCATTTAAGTTCCACAGGCAACGAGAATGCCTTCATACATGGGTTTGGAAAATGGAGGTCTTTGGTTCAAATATCAATGTATCATAGAAAACTTGATTAAAAGAAATTTACCGTCAAAAATATTATAAATGTGTCTACGTTTTTATATACTTTTACAAAAATATTCATGTTGGGCAAGATTTGTATGTTTATAGTCATAAAACACGAATACACTTCACACGTATATATAACACACATGATTTGTTTATGTTTTTTGAGTCGGTGAAACTTTTAAAGTGTATGAGATATTTTTTTTTAAATATGAAAACTTTCAAAAGTACGAATATACTATAAAATAGATTTATACATAGGTTTATTTTTGTCTAAAAAAAAAAAGATCTATTTCTTAAAAAAAAAAAATTTAGTAATTAATTAGGATGGTATCAGCGTCCCGCCAAGCCAAGTTTGTTATGGATATGGATTTAAATCTAAGTTAGGCCAAAAATTGCTAGATCAATTACCAAAATAAAAGAAAGGTCGAATTATACGATTTAATCTTAAAATCAATGTAAATATTCTAAAATAATTGAATATGTTAAAATTTAAAAATCAATGCCATCAACCAAATTAATTGCTGAATTTGGATTATAATTTAAAAAAAGGCGAAGCTGAATGTTCTAGTTTAACAATCAATGCCATCAACCAAATTAATTGCTGAATTTGGATTATAATTTAAAAAAAAAAAAAAAAAAAAGCGAAGCTGAATGTTCTAGTATTTTCGATTTTCCCCCTCGTTGAATATATTGTTTCTTTTTTAAATTGATATTACAAAAAGATTAACGACTTTGAAGTATGTAAAATACACATGAACGTGTTATAATATTAAATTTGTAAACAGGTTGATCATGTGTTAGAACTTACTAAATTTACATATTAAAAAATATTTATTCTACTTTTAACGTTTTAACGGGTAGACGGATTAATTTGTCTAGTTATAATACAACCCAAAGACAACGTTTTTTAAATAAATTGAACAGGTTAGTCCATACACAACGTGTTTAATAAACAAGTTGGCTGACTAACCTTAAGTTTGATTTTTTCGTGTCGTGTCAAAAATCGTCAACACTATATCTGTGTGTGATAGGAGATCATAAAGAAATAAGGAACAAATGAACACATCTAGACCATTCAATTATTCTAATACAAAAGCATAATTAAACATCTTTTGTACGCTTAAAGGTTATTTGTTGTCTTCTTGCGCGTGTAGTCAACATTCAATAATCCCCCTTTTGGTTCAGGTTCCAAATTTATGTATGTAAACTTACATGTCAATTTACACTTTAATTCAATTAGTCTTTTTTTTTTTTTTTGATGATTGAAACCCGATATAATTTCACTTGTGAACTATCATTAACGTTGATTCATATCTTATAATAAATTGTTTTGATTTACATTCAAAAGTAGGTTCATTAAAAACTATTCATAAGAATAATAATAACATTTAACAATCAATTAGCATCCCACATTGGTATATGCAGGAGTGGACCCATATTGAACGGGTCGGTGTCCCGAGACCCCAATGTTTTTAAAAAGATTAGCAGATCCGGTATAACAATTTTTATAAGGATCTCATAAAAAACATGAGGTGGATACCATATAAAGAAGAGGAAAGTTAGTATAGTGGTAAACCTCCATCTTTAACAACATAAGGTCAAGGGTTCAATCCTTGTATAGCTTGTTTTTTTTTGTTTTTTTTTTAAATCTAGTTTAAACCTCACTCTGACCCGACCCGAACGAGGACCGACTCGAAAATTTAACATTTTGTTATGAAAAGTTTGAACACCGAAAAATGGACACCACTGGAAAAAAAATTCTGAGTACGCTACTGAATACATGAATGATGTGTTTCGTGAATCGTGTCAAACTATAATGACACTGAAAAGGTCAATTCCATCAAACATTTAAAAGAGATGTATATGTTACACCAAACTATATTTTAAAATTCCCATAACACAAAAACTAGAAAATGGCATTTTGGTAATTACTATAAAATCCAATACCAATTATATATCCAATGATTTATATAAGCAGCATAACACACAACCCTACAACATCATACCATCCACAATAACAAACCAAAAAACAATTGTTAATTCAAACCAAACAAAAATGTCTCTTGTGACAGATGAAATCAGGGCAAGTGCATCAGAAATTTACCATGGGGATGCACTTGGTCAAGAAAAGTCAAAGTTTTTGCTAACAGAAATGGGACTACCCAATGGTTTGTTGCCTCTAGAGGACATTGAGGAATGTGGGTATGTCAAAGACACTGGCTTTGTGTGGCTTAAACAAAAGAAATCCAAGGAACACAAGTTCGAAAAGATCGGGAAGCTCGTTTCGTACGCGACTGAGGTAACCGCGGTTATAGAGAAGTTTAAGATCAAGAAACTCACGGGTGTTAAAAGTAAGGAGCTTTTGATGTGGATCACATTGAGTGAGATCACGGTTGATGACCCGCCAACCGGAAAGATCACTTTTACAGCCACTTCTGGCCTTTATAGAACCTTTCCGGTTTCGGCTTTTCAAATTGAGGATGTGAAGAAGGAGGGTGCACCACAAGTTGGTGTGGCTAAGGATGGTCAAGTGGTTGAGGATGTGAAGAAGGATGCTGGTGCTACACAAGTGGATGTGGCTAAGGAGACCAAAGTCCAAGAGGTTTAAGTGTTTTGCATCTAGTGATGAAGGTTTCACTTTTCATATCATATATAGTAATGAAGTAATCTTTGTTGGGGGCTTTTACTTTGTGTTGTACCATCTTATCAATAATTGAACATCTTATATGAAGTGTTTATTTGATTTTGTTTCTGTCTAAGGATACCGTGCACCTATCCTTTTTTTAAAACACAATCAGGTGCTAAGAACACTTTAAAAACACCTTTTAAAAAAAATCATATGTATACGTGTGCGTGCGCGTTTCTAGATTAGGTTTTTGGAGTTAGGGGTTTCCTAGGAAGCAACCCTATAAATAGCTTTGTTTCTTGGTGGGATTTTACTGGCTATGGTTGTTGGTGGTGGGTTGTGCGTGTGTATATGTTAAATATATTGGTTGGATTTCATGTTATCCACCTAAGCATTAGGTTTCATCCGTTTGAGCCAGTGGGAGGCGCTCTTATGCTCATTTGCTTATACTTTGACAATATCTCTTGACTCTTGCAATCGGATTAAACCCAAAACTCGTAGCCAAGTTTGCATTTGAACCATCGAACACATTGAGTGCGTTGTCGAGGTAAGGAAATATAGGCCAATGGTACCAAGGTGTTTGTTAAGGTGTGTGCAATCCCTCCTAAGTAGTGAGGGTTCAGGTCTCATTATGGACAAAATAGAGTATTTATTTTAGAAGTTAATTTGTTGTTAAAAAAAAGATTTTTAACCGGTTGAAATCGAACAACCATGACAAGATCGGTAATTAATGGGGGCAGAAGATCGGTAAACCTGCTCCACACGGTTCTTTTACTATCTATAAAGTTTGTTAAACACTACATCTATTTACCGACATCCTTGACTAAGACTTATGTAGTTATTTTCCTTGAAACCATTACCCGAGTTGGTATGATAACACTTTATTGAATCCATTAAATTTTGAGGAGTTAATTACACACATAGTCCCATGTGGTTTATTGAAAGTAACGGATTAGGATCAAATATAAAGACTCCTTATTGTAAGAAGGGTACAAAGGCTTTTAAAAAAACCCACTACACAAAAAAAAAACCTAAACACCTACCACCACCCAAAAACCTACCCCCCCCCCCCCCCAATCACCCACTAAAAGAAAATTTATTTATTTAATTTTTTGTCGAGAGGGGGTGAGGGTTTAGGTTTTTGGGTGGTGGTGGGTATTTAGGATTTTTTTAGGTTTTTTTTTTTTGTGGGGGGGGGGGGGGGGGGGGGGGTAGGTTTTTGGGAGGTTTTTTGGTGAGTTATAGTTTTTTTTTTTTTTTTTTTTTTTTTTTTTTGCCAGGGGGAGGGGGTTAGGTTTTTGGTTTGTGGTGGGGTGGGGTGGGGGTGGATGTTTAGGTTTTGGGTGATAGTGTAGGTTATTGGACACTTGTCACTCTATAAATCCTTCTTACACTTCTTACAATTGGGAGACTTTATAGAATAACTTAACCCTGAAAGTAACAATTTGATGTATTAACAGTATAAAATAACTTTTGATTTTATAACATCCTAGGGCCTTAAAGCTAACGATCGTTAAAAACTAATTGAGAACTTAAAACCCAACCTTGAAGTTTAGAGAAATCACAAGAACTAACCACAAAATTAACTCTTGCAATTTTTAAAACATAATTTTTCTTTTTCCCTTATTATTTAACTAATTTTTTTAATTATTTAAGTAAACAATTTTAAACGGTTATGCGTAATTAACATAATTAAAGCTATTTTAAAGCCACTTCCGTAATTAGATTACATATAAATTAACTAGCTTATATGTAATTAACGTATTAAAGCTACTTTAAAACCAATTTTGTAAAGATAATCATCATACAAGGTAACAAATAGATATACATGTGTGTGCGTGCGTGTTTCTAGATTAGGTTTTTGGAGTTAGGGGTTTCCTAGGAAGTAACCCTATGAATAGCTTTGTTTATTGGTGGGATTTTACTGGCTATGGTTGTTGGTGGTTAGCCACCTAAGCATCAGGTTTCATCCGTTTGAGCCAGTGGGACGCTCTTATACTTATTTGCTTATACTTTGACGATATCTCTTGACTCTTGCAATCGGCTTAAACCCAAAACTCGTAGCCAAGTTTGCGTTTGAACCATCGAACACATTGAGTGCGTTGTCGAGGTAAGGAAATGTAGGCCAATGTTACCAAGGTGTTTTTTAAGGTTCGTGCAATCCCTCCTAAGTAGTGAGGGTTCAGGTCTCATTGTGTGGACAAAATAAAGTATTTATTTTAGAAGTTAATTTGTTGTTAAAAAAAGATTTTTAACCGGTTGAAATCGATCAACCATGACAAGATTGGTAATTAATGGGGGCAGAAGATCGGTAAACCTGCTCCACACGGTTCTTTTACTATCTATAAGGGTGAGAGGGGCACTCCTCTCTTAGGGGAGTCCCCTCTCTTACGCACGGCCAATCAGCACGCGCCACGTCAACTCCCCTCTTAACTCCCCTCACACCCTCAATTTGATGGCGGCACTCCTCTCTTGGGGGACTTGTTTTTTTCTTTTTTTTTCTTTTTTTTATTTGTTGTAATTATGCATGTTTATAAATTTAAACAAATATTAATAAAAATTAAATAAAATTCAATAAAAGACATTTCATTAAATTAAAAATAAAAATTACATTCAAACTAGAAAATAAAAATTACAACGCAATACTACATAAAAATTTTATAAATTGCACGGTCACCCGTACTTGTTAGCGATCTCGCGCTTTCGGGCGAGGATGAACGACAACATTTCCGGCGGAGCATCGTCGTGCGGCTTGAGGAATGTTTTCATATCTCGATCGTGCGCGTAGTTTCTCATCGTCTCGCATTGTTCCGTTATGAGTTCGCGGGCCTCCGACTCTCTTTTCTTCCTCAATTCAATCGCCTCTAATTCAATTGTGTGCTTCGCTTCTTTCATGGCGGTGTACTCTTTGAATTGTGCCGCCAACTCAGCTGAGCCCTCGGACGATGTCGCTTGACGCTTGTCTCGCCGTTGTGTTCTTTGTGGCGAGGGGTCTTCGTTCAAATCGGGTATGGAAGGGTCCACGTCAACGGGCTTTCTTTATTGTGCCGAACCTTCCCCTTCCTCACCCAACAATGGGACTTGGGCCCATTTGTCGTGTTTTCGAACGACCTCCCATGCCTCGACATGTTGAAAACCGCTCGGATATCTATCTTTAAAATCCTTTAAAGCGACTTTCATCACGTTGAGATCGCTACACCCGCTTCCTCGTGTGCGATCCTACATATTATAAAATAACAAGTGTTAAAAACATATGAACTTAGTAAACAAAATTAAAAAATATAATATGTTATAAAATATAATTTTTACCGCTTGTTGGTATAGGCCGTTGAAAAAGTTTATTTTCGTCATCATCGGGGTCCATTTAGACCGTACTTGATGCACGGTCCGGCTACTTCCACCAACGGTGGCGTTATAATGATCTAAAATCCTACGCCAAAAACCATCGCGGGTTTGCTGATTGCCCTTCTTTTTGTTGGTAGAGCAATGTACCCACGCCTTCGCCAACGCCTCTTCTTGGTCTTTTGTCCATTTTTGGCTCTCCATTTTTCCCTTTTTCTCCCGAGCGTCATCTTCTTCGTTGCCGGCGTCTTCATCCACATTATATTCATCGTCGCCGGTGTCATCTTCATAGTCGCCCAAATTTTGAGTTTCGGGCACTGCTTCCTCGTCCTCGTCCTCGTGAATAGGTAGAGGACGTTCAACATTTTCTCGTGGAGATGGAACTTGTGGGGAACGAAAACCATACGGGTCGAAGGCGGGGGATTAAGGATCCATTGATAACAAATTTTGAAAATAGCCGAAAGGGGGTTGTGGTTGGGCGTTGTAAAAAGGAGGGGTGTGAAGGTTGTTGGTAAAAAAACGGGGGTTGTGAAGTATATCCGAAAGGGGGTTATGGTTATGCACTTGCACAGCTCGAACCACCACGAGACGGTTGCGAGCCGCGTCCCTTAGTGTTAGAGCCGACGGACTTTTTCTTGGCTTCGCGGGGTTGGTTCTCTGTTGATGCAACACTTAAGAGACCAAGGATGGTAGCTATGCTGGTTAGGCAAAAGGGTTGAAGGGTTCAACTTTGCCTAACGCAGGTCGTGGGGTCCCCCCACGTTTGCAAGACGTGGAAGGAGGTTCACTAGTTTATTGTTGTTGTTTGCTGAAGATCATTCTCTGAAGTATACTCAGATTCGGATGTGGGAGCAAACGGAATGTGTGTATTGGATGTGAAAGTGAGTGACTTGCATAAAGCAAATACTCAATGTGAATGACCAGAGTTTAAGGAAACAGGCCTGGCCAAGAATGTCCCAACTTTGTTAATGAAGTGTCGATTATATAGGAGAAGACATCTCCCAAATAGGCATTCATTTGACTAGTGTCCTTGCTTGCAGGGAGGGGCTTACCCTTTCGGGGGTTAAAGCCTTTTGACCCCTGGATAATAGCGTGTGCTCTGCAGACCTGCATTGTTTTTGCGGCTGTGGGTTGGTGAAGCAATCCCTGGATGTGACTGGCTACTGTTTCCGTATTGCTTTTCCCCTCTTCACAGCTTTTTAACCCTTGAACCATTTAACCCTTTGAGCATTTACGTATTTAGTCATTTTATTTAATCTTGGGCTACCCCCGTCATCAGTTCTCCATTGCTCGGTTTGGCTTTGTGTTGTATTTGAAAGATTTTTAGAGTAAGATTGAGAATGGGTGTGGTAAAAAATTAGATTTAAGTTGGTTATTTATATTGGTTAAAATTGATTTTTTTATTGTTTTCGAACGTTGCCCAACGGTAAAATGGGTTTGGTTGTGCGGTGAACATACACCGATCCCCCTCCCCGCTTACACTCCCCGATTTGATGGCGGCGATGTTCCCGCTCGGGGACTTCACTCCCCGCTCTCTTCCCCGAGAAGTGCCCCGCTCACCCTAAAGTTTGTTAAACACTACATCTATTTACCGACATCCTTGACTTTATGTAGTTATTTTCCTTGAAACCATTACCCGAGTTGGTATGATAAGACTTTATTGAATCCATTAATTTTGAGTTATGAAATATGTATGTTTAGTTTGAACGGCGAAATTCTATGATTATAGAACCGGCTAAAATATGTTATAAAACCCAATAAAATACACAAGCGATTACAAAGGAAATAAAACTTATACAATACACCCCCAATTATATTATTATATGTGGCGTGTTAATATTATATCCCTTGGTAAGCTATACAATACCTTTTTTTATAAACATGAATCCATGCTCGGACTTCTGATTAGATTTTGTTTCGTTTTTTGTATCATACCGGATTCACGAATCCTGTATCCAAAATTCTCAAAGCTTGATCTAGCCTTAGAAAATGTAATGCTGATGACTTTCTCTAGGGAAAGTCGTCCGTTGAAGTATCATCCGTGACAAAATGTAATGCGCGAGCTAGGGGTTTTACCATAGTCTTTGGTGGATTTTCTCTAGAATTGGTGATGGGTCGGGTCACCAGAGCTGTCTAAGATAACAGGTGTGGATAATCTTTTGCCTATGGATGTACCGGATGGGTACGCTTTGTTGGAAGTTCTAATAAAAAATATTATAAAGCAATCCTACAATTATCAAGCGGACTTGCAAAAAAACGAGACTAATTTTTTTTTACAAAAAGTGTCATGGAAACAAGTGGGATTGAGAGACAAAGGAGATGTGATATGTATTGTGTGTTTGAATGAGATTGAAATATTTAATTACTAGTATTAATCCCCTGTGTTGCAGCGGTTGTCATACAACTGTGTTAAGTAGTAGCAATACTATACCATTGTTAGCGAACACAACACCGGAAAAGCTCGTAAAAACAAAATAAATAAAAATGGTAAAAAATAACACCGAACGAAAAGCAGACGAAAAATCTTTGAATCATGCACGCTTGTTGCTGAGAAATTAAACGGAAACGTAAAATATAGAAAAAAATAACTAAGTCCATCTAGGACCCGTGTGTTGGACGAACTTGTCAAACGTAGAAAAATAGATGTGACGCGACGGGCCAGTCAAACGGGAAAAAAATACACGAAAAAAATGTTGAACCCCACACGTACGTTGCGGTGCGTTAACTCACAAAATTTAGAACGAAATGAAAAAAATTGGGAAACATGAAAAGTATGGTGGACTAAAATTGAAAATAAAAAAGAGTTGGGATTACATTGCAAAAGATTAAAAACTTTGGGTTAAAAGTAAAAAAAAACAAAGAGTCTAAATTGTAAAATTGAAGTTATTTATTAATTTTAGATAAAGATAAGAATAAAAATAAGTGATATTTATATATTGGTTATTAATTAATATTAATAGATATTTATTAAACAAATATAAATTAAATTTAGAGTTAATTGCCAAAATCATCCCTGAGGATTGGGTACCTTTACCATTTTCGTATAAAATGACACTTTTGTACCAAATTGCCCCCATCGTTTGTAACTTTTTTGCCATTTTCATGCAAACCACCAACTTATTTTATTTTTTCTGTTAAGTTGAGGATATTTGGATGAAACTGGCAAATATAAAACCACAGGGACAATTTTGGCAATTTACTCAAACTTTTTTTAATTTCTTTTATTTAATTATTTTTGTTACATATATAATAAAAAAGAATATACATGGAGTTTTTAGAAAGAAAAAATAATAGTTTTGTCACATAATTTTTATAAATTTTCATCCAAATCACTAACTCGGTTTATTTTTCTGTTAAGGTGAAGGATGTTTTAAAATTTATAAATTAAGATAGAAATTAATTTACAACTTCTTTATATAAATCAGTTTTATAAAGAGAAAACGTCATTGGTGTGCAACACATAACAATCGATTAGAAATTTTAGTATTTATCAGTTGTAGAGATAGAAAAAAATTGTAAAATGTTACATATTTTTTAAATGTGTTAAGCACCTAGGAGATATGTTGGTAGAAATAAAATATTTATTTAACTAAGATTATGAGGGTAATAACTAATACTTATTCTGAGTGGCTTGAGTAAAGAAACTTTTGGTTCATAGCATTATAATTACAATTTGGTGGGTAATTTTATGGTTTGGTAACGATACGTTGTTCTATAGAGGGGGGGGGGACTGGCTTCTGTGTTTCCTTAGGAGTGAATTTAAAAAAGTAGAAGATGAATTACAAACTTGGTACATATAATAAGATTTTTTTATTTGACATTTTTCAATAAGGTCACCAGCATTTTAGTTTTATAAAATTTAGAGATTTAAGTAGATTTTATTTTTATAAAACTGGTCTATATAAAAAATTAGAAATTCATTTCTGTCTTAGTTTATAAACATCCTTCGCCTTAATAGAAAAATTAACTTAGTTAGTGGTTGGATGAAAATTTATAAAAATTATGTGACAAAGCTATTATTTTTTTCATATACAAACTCTATGTATATTCTTTATTATTATATATGTAACAAAAATAATTAAACAAAAGAAACTTAAAAGAGTTTGAGTAACTTGCCAAAATCGTCCCTGTGGTTTTATATTTGTCAGTTTCATCCAAATGTCCTCAACTTAACAGAAAAACAAACTAAGTTAGTGGTTTGGATGAAAATGGCAAAAAGTTACAAACGTTGGGGGCAATTTGGTACAAAAGTGTCATTTTGAACGAAAATGGCAAACGTGCCCAAACCTCAGGGACTATTTTGGCAAGTAACTCTTAAATTTATGACGTTGAAGGAGAGAATAACATGTGTCATTATTTGTAGTTTTTTTATTATAACTTAGATTTTTCAGTTAAAAAATACTCTACAACCGTAGAGATGTAGATGCTAGTTAGGCCACCCGGGGCGGTCCCGTGATGGCATTGTACAACGCGTGAAATGGTCACGCTACACCGCCGCCGGTGGTTTCATCACGCGTGGAATTCACAACGCGTTAAGTTGGTCACGCGTTGAACTTTTGATTTTTTCGAACGTTGGATCCATTTGACCGTTTTAAAACGGTAACAATGTTTAAAAAAAAAAAAAAAAAAAAAAACCCTTTCAACCATTTATCTATTTAACATCTCCATTTCAAACAATTTTTCACACACCAATCTACATCCTTTAACCCATTTCACAAATTTTATATCTATATCTTTCTCAAATGGAATTCCCTACCGATTCGACGTTTCCGATGTCTAGCGACAGCGATACCGAGTCGTCTTCCGACAACGAGACGCTAAAGTATTTTGTTTCGGTGTATAACGAGCTTGATGCCGAGTCGTCTCGCCCAAAGAAGAAGATGGTCGACCGTGATCGTATACGTGCCAACGAAGTTTTGATGAACGATTATTTTGTGGAAACCCCGCTATACAATGCCGAAACGTTTAGAGATCGGTTTCGTTTACCCAAAGAATTATTTTTAAAGATTGTTGGAGACATCGAAGCAAGCGAGGAATGGTTTCAAGAAGGTTACGATGCGAGGGGCAAACCAAGTTTCACGACGAAACAAAAATGCACGTCCGCCATTCGCCAACTAGCGACAGGTAACCCACCCGATCAATATGATGAATACCTAGCTATGTCTGAAAGAACTTCACGTGAATGTTTGCAATTTTTTTGCAACGCGGTCATTAAGTTGTATGCTAACGAGTTTTTACGTAAACCGACGAGCCACGACATCTCACGTATTTACGCCGCACACGAGGCTAGATGGCATTTTCCCGGGATGCTCGGTAGCATCGATTGTACACATATCGAGTGGAAAAATTGTCCAAGAGAGTTGCGAGGGGCGTATGTGAGGGGAGACATCAAAAGACCAACCATCATACTAGAAGCGGTGGCGTCGAATGATTTATGGATTTGGCATTCGTATTTCGGTGTTCCAGGTTCAAACAACGACATCAATGTGTTGCACACGTCGCCGTTGTTCCAAAGCGTAACGGATGGTACCGCACCTTCCTCTCATTTCTATGTTAACGGTCGACATTACAGACGAGGCTTTTATCTTGTGGATGGTATCTACCCGTCTTGGTCTGTTTTTGTGAAAGCTCCCTCATTTCCTGTCGAGGCTAAAGAAAAGGCGTTCAAAAAATTGCAAGAATCGGCAAGAAAAGATGTTGAGAGGGCATTTTGTGTTTTAAAGGGTAGATGGGGTATACTACACCGACCGGTTCGTGCGATGACCAAGAAATCAATACATAGCATAGTGTATGCATGTATCATATTGCACAATATGCTGATCAAACACGACGGACGTGCAATATCCCCGGATTGGGTGCCGGATCCTCCTACACAAGTTCAAGTTCCACAAGATATCCATTTACAATTGCGTAACGAAGAAACTCACTTTCGGTTGAGATTCGATTTAATCGAACTAGTAGGTTCTCTAGGTTTGGAGTTTCCGGATTCGGACGAGGAGTAGGTTTTTTTTTTTAAATTGTATGTTTCTAGTATGTTAAATTGAAGTAGTATGTTTTAAATTTAATGAAATTTTTAATTTTAGTGTTTTATTGTTAATTTCTAATTTAAAATAAAAAATTAAAAAAATTAGTGAAATTTATAATTTTAAAATGAAAATTAAAAAAAAATTGGGAGTGATAGAATTCCATCACTAGTGATTCCACCCCTCCTACATTTCTATCACTAGTGATAGAAATTTGGTTGATGACCTGGCATGTTTTTATTGGATAGTTGGAGTGATAGTTTCTATCACTAGTGAACCACCCCTCCTCCCCTTACTAAGAGATTTTCATCACCAGCAAATACGGTTGTTTATCGTTCTTTGTCACATGTATATAAGAACCAACTCATGTTGTACATGAGAAGCTATCAGATACAAAAGAAATAAATGGTGAAATCACACAATGAACAAATGTATAGATATAATAGTTAAATAATTAGAGGTTGTGTGAGTTAGGGATAAAAAAAGACAACTAAAAAATCAACCTAATTGGAAATTAACATTATAACTAATGTTAAAATACATCACGAATTACACTCTAGTGCGCGAGTACACTTTTCAGAGTTTTTAAATAAGGCTACAAGATAATATGTTTTTTTAGAATGCCACGTGACTTTTTTTCTTTTTACAACTTTGGTCCTTCATAAACCAGAAGAAACATTAGGAGGCATTGCTAGTGACTCATTGGCCAAACATTTCTTTAAATTCGATATATGGAACACATTATGTATTCCGCTTAGTTCCTCGGGAAGCTTAAGATTGTAAGCCACGGAACTGACCCCTTCGATAATCTCGAATGACCCGATGTATCTTGGGCTTAACTTGGCCTTCTTTCCAAATCTCATGACACGTTTCCAATGTGATACTTTTAACATAACTTTATCTTCAATTTGGAATTTAAGAGGTTTCCTCCTCTTGTCAATATAACTCTTTTGCCTATCTTAGGCAGCCTTGAGCTTATCTTAGGCAGCCTTGACACGTTTCAAGAACTATCTCAGGCCCAGATAATTGGCTTTCTCCAACTTCAGCCCAACTTACGGGCGTTCTACACTTTCTTGCGTATAAAGCCTCAAATAGAGCCTCAAATTGGCTTTCTCCAACTTCAGCCCGACATACGGGCATTCTATCACTTTTCCCTGTTTTTCGATACCGAACGGGTACCGTGCTCATCCCTAATCCAAATTTTTACAGTATTAATTGCAAAGATAAAGAGCTGTTAACTTAGATTGTTATTTTCTTCAGGTTTGTAACAGTGACTCGAACCGAACACACTGGAATGCCATCTTCCAATGACCGAATCCGCCTTGAAAAGGTGACTAAAATGTAGTTTATTTGGTTACTTCAAATTATTTATATCAACAATCATTCATAATTCATATGATGAAATACAGTGGTTAACGCATTACTTTTTATTGCAGCTTATAGGAGGTGCTGATACTGCAGTTAACAATACACTGCCAAGCAAATTGGTTGCAAACAATAGTAAAAAAGATTCAAAAGGAACCACTGATTTGAGCCCGTTAGACTCGAGATTAACAAAAGCGAAAACTTCTAGTGAATCAAGCAGCAAGCAAAGAAAAGAAAAAGACAAGACAGTCACTTATGCTAAACAACCCGTTTTATTCATCTCGTGTGGTAATATGGAACCCGAACCAAACGTGACCACTTTGCCCATTGACGAACCAAAACCGAGAGACCAGACCACCAGCTCATCAAGCTAGGGTGCTTTCGAGAACCACACAACCGGCTTTGGTTCAAGAATGATGGCAAAAATGGGGTATGTAGACGGAAACGGACTGGGGAAGGAAGGTACAGGAATAGCCGAGCCTATTGATGTGTTCCAATGGCCCAAATCACTTGGGTTAGGAGCCGAGCCAGAGGCTCCTGAAAACATAACCCCGCCACCACAAAGGTTAAAGGGCCAAAGTTCTAGGAGTAGCGAAAGTAGGGGAGATTCGGATCGGGAAATGCACGTGTTGGGTCGTTTGAAAGGCATACGAAAGGGTTCGGGTCGAAAATGATGGCGAAAATGGGGTATGTTGAAGGGTCAGGTCTCGGGAGAGAGTCCCAAGGCATTGTTGACCCTCTTGTGGCTACCAGGCTTCCTAAATCTAGAGGCTTGGGTGCAAATGTTTAGCTTTTATTCACCCTTGAAGTGGTTTTTGTTGAGTGTGACATTACTGTTAATTGATTTAGTTTTAACTTTTAAGTTATTGTAATTAGTGGTCAAGTGATACTAAAGATTCTTTTTAGTGTTACTAATTCTGATTATCATTTTGATGTGTAATATATGAAGAGTGGTCCTGATTCACGACACATTCGAAGAATGACCCTAATAAAATAATTTTTGGGTCCACAATGTTGGAAGCAACAATCGGTACGAGTAAAACACACGAAAAAGAACACTTGATTTTTGGGGGGACTCCCTCGACTCTTTTGATTTTATTAAATAAGAAGAAAACTGACTATTCAATTACAATGTTCCTATCTCTATATATATACTGCAGTAACTTGAAAATAAAGCTAAACAAATATGTATTTGACTCAAACTAGACTCCTATTCAAAATAAAAAATAAAACTAAATTTATCCGATTGATTTAATGACCAAGCTTATCTTCCAAGCTTCCTTAACCGACAAGGATTAGAACTCTTCATTCACCCCCTTGATCCTTGCATCGTTCCACCCAAATCCACCACTCCGAGCATACTTCGCATTTCTTCGAACTTTACTCTTGGCAAAGCTTTAGTCAAGATATCTCCACGTTGTTCTTCACCTCGAACATACTCTACTCGAACTTCTTCTCTTTCAATGCATTCACGTATAAAATGAAACCTTGTATTTATGTGTTTACTACGACCATGAAACACTGGATTTTTCATTAAAGCTATCGCAGACTTATTATCCACATGAAGCACAACTACCTTCTCTTTACAACCCGTTAGTTCACTGAGTAGCCCTCTCAACCACAATGCTTGGCAGGCGGTAGCTGCGGCTGCCATAAATTCGGACTCGCACGATGAGAGTGCCACCGTCTTTTGTTTTTGTGAATTCCATGAAACAAGCGATGTGCCAAAATAGAAAGCCATACCAGTAGTACTTCGCCCATCAGATTGATTTGTGGCATGACTACTATCACAAAAACCAGTTAAGCCATCTTCACCTCCTCGTTCATACGTTAATCCATAATTAATAGACCCCTTCACATAGCGTAATACATGTTTAACTAGTTGCAGGTGACTTATTTTCGGTTCTTGCATGAACCGACTCAATACGCCAACGGAATAACAAATATCGGGTCTCGTATGCACCAAATATCGTAAGCTACCGATTATTCGACGGTAATTTGTTGCATCAACTTTTTGTCCAGCCTCATCTTTATCCACTTGTAAACGATTTTCCATGGGATATTTTGTGGAATTGCATTCATGCATGCTTGCAATTTCCAATATTTTTCTTGCATAAGCAGATTGCTTCAAATCAATTTTGCCTTTTCTTTGTTGAACTTCGATTCCTAAATAATAGGATAAGAGACCAAGATCTTGCATTTCAAATTCTGACATCATTTGTTTTTTAAACATCTCGATCTCGTCATGCTTATCTCCGGTTACGATTAGGTCGTCTACGTAAACACCAACTATTATCAACGCTCCATTTGTGTTTCGTCTATACACCGCTTGCTCTCTCGGACACCGAGTAAATCCAAGATTTTTTAACGTCTTATCCAGCCGTTCGTTCCAAGCCCGTGGTGCTTGGCGCAAACCATACAACGCTTTTCGCAATTTATACACCATATTTTCTTTTCCGGGCACCACGTAACCTTCTGGTTGCTTTACGTAAACAACTTCCTTTAGCTCACCGTTTAAGAACGCCGATTTGACGTCTAAATGATAAACTAACCATTCCCTTTTCGCGGCCAATGCCAAAATCAATCGAATAGTTTCCATCCTAGCCACCGGAGCAAAAACTTCTTCGAAATCCACCCCCGGTTGTTGAACATACCCCTTGGCTACAAGCCTAGCCTTGTATTTTGTTATAACTCCGTTAGCATCTCGCTTAATCTTAAACACCCACTTTAAACCAATAGCTTTTGATTCCTTAGGCAAACTTGTTAATTCCCACGTATAATTTTCTTATATTGAAACTAATTCATCTCTCATAGCCTTTTCCCAATTTTTATTACCTTTTGCCTCCACGTATGTTAAAGGCTCATCGTTGAGCAATAAGCACTCTTCTGCCAACATAACAAAGTCCTCAAATCTTCTTGGTAATTGAGTTTGTCTTGTTGACCTCCTCAATTCATGTTCATCTTGTATTTGTTGCTCATCTGATTCTTCTTCGGGTTCAAATTCTGGTTCGATATTATTCATCTCACTATTATTATCGGGTTCATCATTCGCGGCATGGGCCGGATTGATATGGGCTGGATCGGCTTGGGCCGGTTGGTTCGTGTCATGCGACTCGGTAGCTACTGGTTGTGATAAATAATCATCCAACTGAATCGTGAACTCAATCCACTCCCTTCCTTCTCCAATATTCATTGTCTTCTTGTAGTTGCTCCATTCAAACGGGGTGCGTTCTTCGAACCTTACGTCTCGACTTACATATATTCTGTTTTGTGTCGGATCGTAGAGCCGAAAAGCTTTTGACCCGGGTTCATTACCAACGTACACAACTTGTTTGCTTCGGTCATCAAGCTTCGCCACGTTTACTGACGGGATTTTCATATGGGTTTTGCATCCAAACACCCTTAGGTGTTTCACTGTTGGTTTTCGCCCATAAAGAACTTCATATGGTGTTGTATTTTTTAAGGCCTTTGTTGGGACTCGGTTTAGGATGTAGACCGCATGGCGCACGGCTTCACCCCATAAATTTTGTGGCACTTGCATTGCTTTCATCATACTTCGAGTCGCATTAAGAATTGATCGGTTCCGCCTTTCTACCACCCCGTTTTGTTGAGGCGAGTACGGAGCAGTAAAGAATCTTTTAATACCGCATTACTAGAAAACAGGCCTAATGCAACTTTTCAGAAGCAACTTTTTTCAAATGAGTTGCATTTGATTCTAATGCAACTTTGTTGAACATAAGGGTTACATTAGAATATCTAATGCAACCTTTATCGCAAAAAAGGTTGCATAATTATATTGAAGTTGCAACCTTTTTATATAGAAGTTGCAAATTTTATTGGAAGTTGCAACCTTTTTATATAAAAGTTGCAAATTTTATTGAAATTTGCAACCTTTGCTAAAAATGTTGCATTGTGGACAGTTAAATGTAACTCTTATTTTAAAAGGTTGCATTGTTAAAAGTTAAATGCAATTTTATTTTAAAAGATTGTATTATTGAAAGTTAAATTCAAATATATTTTAAAGACGTTGCATCCATATTACCTTGTTAAAATTTTAATGGAGATATATTTAAAATACGTTGCATCCATATGTATGCGCGGTGCCATGTCATAACGTATCTACATAATAACTATTATTATGTATATAATTATGATAAAAAATACTAAATAATATATATTAAAATTGTTATCAAGAATACATAAAAAGTATTACTAATGTATAAATTAAAAACTAGTGGAGATTGAGTCAAGCTTGAAGACTACTCACGAGTCAAGCTTTAGAAACACGGCTTGAACTAAGCTTAACTCGAGTTCGAATCGATTCGTTTACACCCTGTATGATCTATTAAGATTGATAAATTTGATAAGTTAATTTTTTGTTTTTTTTTAACGGTGAGAATCTATAACAGTTGAGAGAGAGATCTCATACCCTCTCAAACAAAGGGTCCTAACCCCACTCTGGCCGGACTATGTTGTCTTAACCGGGTCCACGCTGGCGTCAGAGTTTAACCAATGGCGTTCCCCGGGAAACCATACCGCTTGCGCCGCCACAAGAGAGAATCGCTCCGGCTAACGCACGGTGGACTAAAAACCAGGGGGTGGTTCTGGCTCGAACTCTTGACCTAAGGTCTGGGAGAACTAGCCTTCATTGCCTTTATCCACCAAATATGACAATAGTGGAGATTGAACTTGAGTATAAAAGGAGAACCCAAGTGTTTTCACTTTTCAATCACTAGAGAATTTATTTTATGATTTTTAAAATACGTTATATTTTATTTCTAGTTAAAAGATGTTTGTTATTTTAAAATTATAAACTTATTAAAGTCATGATTGTGTGAATAATTTAGCCTAATGTTTAATTCCCGCCCCCAATTCACCGGTTCCTTCCCAAAAAAATTTCAATCCCCTCCCCAATTCTTGTTTCCCCCTAGAAATTTTTTTCTTAAAGGGGTTTTCCCCACTTTACCTAAATTTAGGTACCCATTTCATCTATCTCAACCTCTATTCCCCCTCTTAGGGCATGTTTGGCTAAGCTTATTAGAGGTAAAAATGACTTTTGGGAAAAGGACTTTTGGGAAAAGGACTTTTTGAAAAGGAGTTTTTAAAAAAAAAGTGTTTGGATTAGCTTTTTGATGTAAAATGACTAAAATGGGCATTATTTTAGATATAAGGGGGTAAAGAAGGGGTATATTGGTAATTTCATTTTTGAAAAGTCACTTTTGGATCCAAAAGTCAGGAATTCTTGGCTTTTCAAAATCTCATTTTCCTTCTTTGCCAAAAGCTATTTTCAAAAGTCCTTTTGGTCTATCCAAACACAAAAACAACTTATTAGCTTCTTGATAAGTCAATAAGCTAATAAGTTGTTTTGAGAAGCCCATCCAAACATGCCCTTAACCTTAAATCGGCCCACATCTCCAATACCGTTTCATTGATTTCCTTCTTCTATATAACCGCTATGGAAGAGGGCCGGCAAGAGGAACCGTAATTGTGATGATCAGTGGTGGTTCTCTACGATGATTCTTGTTTCGTCTACCGCCGTTATTTTGAAGGTGAGGGGTTTCAAGCTATTAATTTATTCATTGAAACATCTGTTTTGCTTATTTTTTTTATTGGATTGTATTTTGATTTATGTTTGTTCACGGTTTTGAGCTATGTACAGGAAATTCTTAACTTCTTGTTTATAAGAACCACAAAGCCCCTGATTTCACCTTCATGTTTGCATTCATTTTCAGGTACCCGAACAAGTTTCTACTTTACTTGATCGACTTGTTTGGTTTTATAAGATAAATCGATAGTTTATAAAACATGGTATTAGATTCAATTGGTTTTGTTTGATATGTTTTTATGGTTTTCATGTTTGCCTTTTCGAATGCTAACTTTGACCATGATGTTAGTGTTTACTTGAACCAACTCAATTGGCAAATCACAAAATTATGGTTTTGTAGTCTGTAAAGAAAATATAATTTGTAGGTGTTTACTTTTTAAACTAATTGCATGTTTTTCTCTTTTAGTATGTTACTAATAGTACAACGTGACAAGTTTGAGATATGCATACCACTTTGGCCGATGCTTACATACTCCGTCAGTGGCGAAGCTTGACCCGAATGACGGGGGTGTCGAAAATGTATATACCCAAAAATTTCTATAGAACCGGGGGGGTCGAAAACGTATATACCCAAAAATTTCTATACGGAAAACTACATATATAACACTACTGAGCGAAAAGTTCGGGGGGGGGGGGGGGGGGGGTCGGGCGCCTCCCCGGACCCTTCTATACTTCGCCCCTGTACTCCGTCCTTGGGGCGGATATTATGGTTGCTTCGCAGTGTTTTCTTGCTTCAGTTTGGCACCCTGGTTACCATGTGGCCTACTGTTTTCTTGGAGGTTCTGTTTGTTGATAATATTGTTGGATTGAGGCTTTTTCTGTTTGAAGGTTGCTTAAAGCAAGCTGCGGCCTTCATCTTCCTAGTCATGAACGTGTTTTGTGAACATGAGAAAGACGAGTCTATCAACCATCAAGTTCCAGTCACGTCAATAAGATTTAAACTTTCTTTCTTTCACAATTTCAAAAACCACAAGGTTTTTGCATATTTTCGTTTCTCAAAAGTGAGGGATTTTGACTGGCAGTACCTTGATTCTGTGTTCAAGCCATATCGTTTACTTTCAAAACACCTGTCTCTTTCTGAGTGCACATCTGACAACATTAAACTACTGCAAGGTGTACCACAAACAAAGCATATACCCTATGTTGTTCAAACTGAGGTATTTGTCTCTTTTCTAAGTATACACTTATAATACTTGCGATGATTCGATTCTATTCATAGCAGTCATGTTCATAGTTGAAAAATAGAAACTTGTAGACGCTAGAGAAGTATAATCTGAATGAGTAATAACAGTTACAATCACAGTTGTTAAAAGCCATCGCCTCTTGTGCCTAGGCCCATTTTTTCAGGCGATGCGAGGTAGTTGCGCTTTAAGTCGAGGAAATAACGCTTTAACTCTCTAGGTGATGGTTCAGGCGCACATTCTGGCAAGATTCCTAGATTCCAAAGAGTTTCCGGCTAAATTCCGACAAGATTCTAGCCAAATTTCTACTTTTAATCAAGGAAAACTACTTTTCTACACTAATACACTAATATTTTGATACTAATTAGATGTTATAAAGTGTTACATAATAGACTTTGTTTATTTTATTTGAAGAATAGTATTCTTTTTTCTAATACATAATATATCTTTTAAATTTTTTCATTATGCGCTTTATTTTTCTTAGGCCCTCGCTTTTTTGCGCTTTGCGCCTAGGCCCTAGGCAAAGCCTATGCGCCTTGAGTGCACCTAGAGCCTTTAATAACTGTGGTTACTATCCAAATCATGAGTATGTTTTATACGCACCATTGCTCTAGTTTACGTTCTAAATTAATGTTTTAGTTTTTCTTTTTTGTTATTGGCAGCGAATTACCCGAAGTATAAAAGTTCTTGAATGCATCAGCAGGTAATCTATACTCATGCATTCATCTTGATTTTAAGGTCTTTTTCTTCAGGGCCACTATTGTATTACATTGTAATCATATTTGTGAGTGTTTATCATTTCGTTTGTTTCAAAACAACAATAATAATATTTATTCAGATTAATATGAAAAATCTTATTTTTTAACGAATCCCCCTCCCAAAAGGTTGAGTTGGCCCTTGTGTCATTATTTTTATTTTGGGTTTCTGCGATCAATTAAAGTTTAGTTGAGAATCTTTTTATCTCAATGGTTTTTTCTAAAAAAAATATGTTTTATACACTGCATCTTTTTCACTGTTAAATGACTTAACTATTCGTTGATGGGGTGAGGCTAAATGTCTATTTTATTGGCCTTAAGACGTGATCTCGTAAATTAATTTCATATGGAAGTTGACTTGTTGAAAGTCAAACTGATATGATAGAAATTTGGAATCTACATTTGAATAAAATGGCATACAGATTTACGTAGGTGGAGTCTTCACAAGAGCAAAGCATTCAACAACGGTTAAAACGATTTGAATATTTAGTTTGATGTGACAACTTCGAATCCCTCATAACTTCTGTTTGTAAATTGTTATTGGTATTATGATTTCATAGAAAAGCAAAAGTAAAGATACTATTAGCAAGTTGGAATGATGTAGTTTGAATTCTTAGTATGTGTGCTTATAAACTAAACTGATTTTAAATTTTTACTATGTTGGCTCTTTGTGTGCACATAAACAATAAATAATTAAAAGATTTATTTCTCTTTATGTGGATGGTATCGGGATTGGAACCTGCTGGTACTCATTCTCTATAGATAGGGCTGAAATAGGAATTTCAAAAGATCAGCCCTATCTTTTCAAAAACAGGTTTGATCAATTGAGTCAGGGACGATAAGGAACGAAGATTGTGACAAAGCTTGAAACCAAGGTTAGATTTTGTCATCATAACGGGACACTTTTTTTTAATCTTATTTTAGGTATGCATTTATCTTAAGTTTTACCCAGACAATACTATATTAGTTTACTAGTTATTTAGATATGGATGCTGCTCTTGTTAATTATTAGATAATGTAATCTCAAATCATGTTGGTCTCTTAAGGTTAATGTCAATTTGGATGCTGGAGAGTGGTAATTTTGGATTCCCCTTGAAATTATTGATCATTTTAGTTTTTTAATTTTTGTATATTGAACTAGTTTGTATATGGTTAACGATTTATATGATTTGCATTTATATATCTTACATTGTACTAGATGTTTTATACGCAAAAATCAACTCAAACCTTGAACTATTTCATAAACAACATTACCTTTTTATTTCAGGTTAATCCAACTCACCATTCATTAATCTTTCTTTAATTAAAAGATCATCATTATTCATACTTGTATTGTTTGGTTACTAATTTCAGGGGCATATGTTAGGATAAACTTCAAATATGATGCAGTACACCGAGAACCGTTGAGCAAATATTGTTCTTGGTTGACTAGGCTGCAAAACCACTACCCAGCCAGTCATGTTCTGTTCGTTTTTTTTTTTCAGGTATACACTATATCATGTAGTAGAAGCTCACACACATTAGTAGTCACACACATTATACTTTCAAACATAAGTATAGATTTTTAACAATATTTTCTTATTCTCTTCTGAACAATATCTAAGGAACAAATAAAGAACTACAATATCTATAAGATAAAAGTGTTTCAGCAGATTCTTTTGTGGTTTTGACGAACACAGAGCATGATGGATGTCGTCGACTTTATGGCAGAGGTGTTACCAATAAATTGTTAAAAAAAGTGGATGGTGTTGAAACATCATACATGATTTAGGGGGGCTTATGGATATGCATCAAGTGTTAAAGAGGACCATGAAAGAAAACAAAGTCAAGCTCCAAGCTGAGCTAGAAGTTATGTAGAAAGATTTTGACAACCAACGAGCAAACATTGAAGCTACGATGCAAAGTATTATGGAAAAGCTACCTATTGGAGTACTTCAAGATCTTAGAGATGAGTAGGGGGTTTTTGTTACTTTTTATCATTTTAATTAACTTCATTTTTATTACATTATTATTTTGAGTTTGGAAATATGTAATTACGATATAAGATTATCTATATTTATGTTACTATTGTGTTTGTGTAATTGAGATCCTATTGCATAATAATGGAAACTTTAGTACTTCAAACAATAATGTTATAGAGTTGCATTTGACCTTAAAAAAGGTTGCACTTATTGTAACAAAATTCTAAAAAAGGTGTTGCATTTGATCTAAAAAAGGTTGCATTCGAGTCTACTAAAGGTTGCATTTGAGTGTAGCAAAGGTTGTATTTGTGGTATTAAAAGTTGCATTTGAGTATTAAAAAAGTTGCATTATCATGTAAAAAAGGTTGCATTGTATAAAGGTTGCATTTAAATACTAAATGCAACTTTTCTAAAAAAGGTTGCATTAGATTTTGAAAAGGTTGCATTAGGTCTAATGCAACTTCGCCTAATGCAGCTTTTGTTAAAAGGTTGCATTAGACCTAATGCAACCTTTTAAAGGCCTAATGCAACTATTTATCGAGGTTGCATTAGCTTCATTTTCTTGTAGTGCCGGTTTCATCACAATACCTTGTAAACAACTTATTGAGAAACTCCCCGCCTCGATCACTTCGAAGAGCCTTAATTTTTAATGATAATTGAAGTTCCACTTGTTGTTTAAAAACTTTGAATACCTCCAATGCATCAGATTTATTCTTGATTGTATATAACCACATAAAGCGTGTGTAGTCATCAACAAACAGAATAAAATAATTATTTCCTCCTAGTGTAGGCGGATTTATAGGTCCACACAAATCGGTATGAATTAATTCTAACGGTTTTGAAGCTCTATACATGGCGTGTTTAGGAAAAGGGTCACGACTTTGTTTGCCGAGCATGCATGCATCACATACATGCTCACCGTTTTTAGTTTGAATTTTGCCATGTACCAACTTCTTTGTTTTCATTTCTGTTAAAGATGGAAAATTTATGTGACCGAGTCTAGCATGCCATAGCCATGCTCGGTCATTAATTGAGTTCAAGAAACATACCGGGGATCCAACTTTTAGTGCAATCTTGTAGAGTCGGTTTTGGCTTCTCGGAACTTTCATCAACACTTGTCCTCCTTCTTCGTAAAGCCACAAAAGATTGTTCTCCATCCACACTTTGCATCCGTTTTCGGTAAGTTGTCCAAGACTCAAGATGTTGCTACACAGTTCCGGAATGTAGTATACATCTCGTGTCACCCTTTGTTCTCCATTTTTGCAATCAAACACGACCGATCCTTTGCCTTCGATCCTTACTTTTGAACCATCACCAAACCTCACCAACCCGGTAATTCTCTTGTCTAATTCTGTAAAGTGAGATAAGGTTCCCGTCATATGGTTTGATGCACCATTGTCGAGATACCATATTGAGTCGTCATGGCTATCGTTTGCATATAACTTCGGATGCACCTTTTCCTCGTTTAACAATACTTCATCTATTGATGCCATCATAAGTGCCGGGCCTCTTTCTTCAGTTCGATTCAGATTTGCTTCATTCTCAGGTGTCTTTGTACACTCCCATGCGTAATGACCGAGAGTGTTACAGTTGTAGCATCGAACACCTTGTTTATCTCGTCCCCTATTACCTGTTTCTCGTCCTTGTTCAGTGTTATTTCTATGTTGATCGTTGCCTCGGTTATCATTTGAACGGTCATTATTGCGGTTATCATTGGAACGATAATTGCCTCGATTATCATTGGAACGATAATTACCTCGATTATCATTGGAACGATAATTACCTCGTCCTCGGCCATTGCCACGACTACGTCCGCGACCATTGCCACGACTACGTCCGCGACCTCTACCTCGTTGGTCCATCCCTCTTCCACGTCCGCCTTGACCTCGCCGGTCTTGATCATTATTTCTGAATCTGTTATGGGGTTCGGCTTGTGTATACAACAGTTTACCATCTCTTTCTGCTATAGCTTCATGGCCTTTAATTCTCTCCTCGAACGCCTTCAATCTACCAATGCAATCTTCAAACGTCATGGTAGTGAGATCTGCAAATTGTTCAATTGTGGCAATTATTGTGATAAATTTTGGCGGCATACTATCAAGTAGCTTCTTAACTATCGTAGTCTCCTCCAAAGTTTTTCCTAGTGCATTGAACTTGCTAACGAACTCCGATACTTTACCCGCAAATTCCTCTACGGATTCTTTTTCCCCCATCTTTAGTTGTTCCAGTTCCCGTCTCAAAGTGGCTAACCGAGCTTGTTGAACCCGGTCTGCTCCGAGATATCTAACCCGCAAAGCTTCCCAAATGTCTTTTGCACTTCGGGTTGTCGCAACCTGCATTAGAACGTTCTCCGGTAACGCTTGATAGATTATCGCTCTCGCCAACTTATTTTTCTTTTCGTCAACGGCTTCTCCGGTCACGGGATCGACCGCCTCCCATAATCCTTGAGCATCAAGATTAGCCTCCATCATCACGGTCCATGTGTTGTAGTTTGTACTTGTTAACTTCGGACAAGTTAAAATCGAAGTACTCGGTTCTCGTTGGTGTACTATGATTTGTTGCGGTGCTCCGGCGTCAGTCATGGTTTTTGTTCACGGAAAAAAACGGATGTGGTTATTCGCCCCACACGTTTTGAATCCTGTGTGTCCTGGTTATTCGCCCCAGATACACTGTTCTTCAATTCGTCGACTTGGTTAAACACCCCAAGTTCGGAACTGATCAACACCTTCAATCACAGCCACAATCTTTGATCAAGAACTAGAATCACCTTGTGCTCTGATACCAATTGTTGGAAGCAACAATCGGTACGAGTAAAACACACGAAAAAGAACACTTGATTTTTGGGGGGACTCCCTCGACTCTTTTGATTTTATTAAATAAGAAGAAAACTGACTATTCAATTACAATGTTCCTATCTCTATATATATACCGCAGTAACTTGAAAATAAAGCTAAACAAATATGTATTTGACTCAAACTAGACTCCTATTCAAAATAAAAAATAAAACTAAATTTATCCGATTGATTTAATGACCAAGCTTATCTTCCAAGCTTCCTTAACCGACAAGGATTAGAACTCTTCACACAATGTTATATAAATATGAAAATGTGTTAAAAATATCAAACTAATAAAATTGCTTATAATTGATTTCATAATAATAATATGAATACAACAATCCATGTGATGGTCTCTAGTATTAACAAAATTATAATTACAGCTAATAACACACAACTAGTTGATAATTAAACAATTTCGAGTTCAATAAAGAATTTGAGCAGTGGCAATATACAACAACAATAACAATAATGATAACAATTGACTTCTGTTATAATCATGGACACCGACCATCACCAAAGAACCCGTTAGAGAGAGAAAGTTGTGAGCGACAGAGACAGAGCGCAGAGGGAGGCCGATGACGACAGTCAGATGGTGTTACAACCTGCTCATCGGCGTCAACAACACTCGACGACGACGTTCTGATCAATGTGGTGGCGGTAGTCTTTGGTGCGCAGAGTAGGGTTTGTGACGGTATGATTGTCGTGGTCTTTGGTGGCGGCAAACATGGCTTGTTGGGATGAAAAGGATAAATTGTATGATGTACCTAAAAATGAAGCTAAGAAAGAAAGAAATAAAGAAAGATAAGTTTGTCACTAAATTTTATTTTTCTACGTGTAGAGAAAGGGTTATTGGATTTTAATAATTCGAAGTTTCACCCGTTGGCCACTAATAATCCCAATTTCAAAAATTCCCTGTAACAATCCCAATTTGTAAGATTTTGGCCCCCAATGATCCTTTGCTAACTGGGTTACCCAGTTAGTTTTTTTTTGCTGACGTGGCTGATGACGTGGACACAACTTTGTTATTTGTTGACTTGGCTGCTTATGTGGCACCATCACCACCTCCACTTCCTCCTCCTCCTCCTCCTCCTCCTCCTCCTCCTCCTCCTCCAATGCCACCACCCACCACCATCACCTCCGACCACCTCCACCCACCACCATCACAACCTCCACTTCCTCCACCACCACTGCCATCTCCACCAACACCGTCGTCATCTCCACCCACCACCACTGCCATTTCCGCCACCACCTACCATTGCCATATCAGATTCATCCCCACCTTCGTCACCTGACCGACAACCATTGCCGTATCGGCGGTTCTCAAACTTGACCTAACCGTCACCGATGAAGGATCCAGAAATGTGGGAATAGGGTTAATTCCATTATTGTTGTTGGAGCAGAGGTCAATATGGTGGAGCGGATATCGATATGGTGGAGCGGAAATAGGGATAATTCCATTGTTGTTGTTGCAGAGGTTCTGATTTCATTGGAGATTGAAGGATTGTGGGAATGGATGGTAGCTGGTAGTCGGAGGGGATTGAAGATGGTGGTTGTGCGGTGGGAGCTGGGTGGTCGGAGGGGGTTAAAGATGGTGGTTGTGTGGTGGGAGTTGGGTGGTTGTTGTGGTTGTGAGGTAGTGGAGTGGTGGTGGTGAAGATGGTGAGTGTCTGTGTATGTATATATATAATTAAAAAAATATATTTTTTTCATATCAATATCCACATCATCATCCACATAATGAACCAGTTTATTCTTTTACACATCAGCGTCCACGTCAGCATCCACGTCATCAAAAACTAACCCCGTTAGCAAAGGATCATTGGGGGCCAAAATCTTACAAGTTGGGATTGTTACAGGGAATTTTTGAAGTTGGGATTATTAGTGGCCAACGGGTGAAACTTCAGATTATTAAAATCCAATGACCCTTAGAGAATAAAGTTCTAAGATCAACCCTTTGTCATGGGTTTAAAAATTAATGAGTGAAAGTTATTTTAGCAAATTGGTGTAGGGTTTACATATTGTTATATGGTCGATAACTCGTCTTAGATATTGACCTTGGCTGATTTTTGGGTAGCGCATGAAATTAAACTTATTGAAGGCGTCAATGAGTGAGCTCACCTTGGATCGAGATTCATACGAGTTTTTTTTTTAATCAATTTTTTACTTTAAAAAGAAGCTTAAAAGTTAAATTCTTATCTTTTTCTTCTTTTATCAATTTTTATTTTCAAAAGAAGCCTAAAAGATAAATTTCTATCTTTTGTGAAGATAAGTGGCCAACAAACGGAAAACATGGATATACATTAGAGCCTTAGAGGTGTAAAAAAACAGGTTTTAGCCCGATGAACCGTTTCAGAGCCTGTTCTATAGCGTCCAGAAAAGTTGGTTTGGGCCAAGCCAATTTGAGCCGACTCCGACCAGGTGGTTTGGGACAGGTTTGTGTTTTTTATTTGTTGAACCGGTTTCACCCGAACCGGTTTTGGGCCCAATAGGTTTTGAACCCTATCCAAATTGGTTTGAGTGGGTTGGGGTTTTCAATCCTAAACTCGGTTCTCAACCCGAACCGGTTTGGGCCAAACTGGTCCGATTTACAACCCGAACCGGTTTAGGCTGAAACGAGTTTTTGTACACCTTTAATATACATGCTGGAATGTGAAACTGAAATCTATTGATTTATCATGATTCATTTGATTTTGGGCCTTATCTTACAGCCCAAATAGTTAGCCCAATACATGTTTTGAGGCTAGTTGAGACTTGAGCCCACGTGACATTGTATAACTAGTTTAATAGTTAATACCCGTCCGGTGGACGGGTTACGTTATTGTATTATATAGTAACAACATGAATGAACCTATGAACACAACTAACTTGAATTTAAACCTTACCAAGTCTCATAAGAGCCACTAACCATACATCATTAATAGCTCATATGATATAAAGATGTTGCAAGACATTTAAAATTGGAAAAATAACAAAAATCCTATCTTAACCTTTTATCATAAACGGTGTTGTGAAGTTACCTGTGGATTCTCAATGTTACACGTGCTTTTTAGCTCCATACCCTATCATCTTGTACGCAATCAAGAAAATACTACTTTTCAGGCATAAAGTATAACACATCTCCCCACCTATTAAAGGATATAATGAATATAAAAATGGATTATAATTACCGAGAAATTAGCATGCAAATCTTTACGGTGCACGTATTCATGTAATATCCACTAGAAACTCAACAAAAAAAATTAAATAAAATAAACTATAAAGAGAAGAAAGACCAAATTTACATATTTCCCATGATGTATGTGACAACCCTCATAATTACATGTATCCGTACGATTAATTAATATTAAATTGTGCTTAATGACTGTGCTTAATTACAACTGATGACGTAACTGCTTTATGATTTCTGCATTTTTCCAGCTTTTTAACATACTAGTCTTGTGCAGAAAATTGACAAAATGGTCATGTATGCTTTCCTAAGTGTTGGGAATTAAAAGTGTTACAAATAGTTACATAAAAGACACTATACCGGAATAACTTAGCACTTTAACGGAACGATATCAAACCGAACAACCGGACATTACCCGGGACACCAAAATTTTGCCAGAAACATTTTTGTATTATTTTTGAACTAGTTATGGTCCCCGAATACCCCAACACACTACTTAAAGTGCCCATACACATATAAGACTTGATATTTCACTTAACCTCCTAAATATTTACCAACTTACCATCAAAATTTTACAATTAACCCCCCCCCCCCCCCATATGTATTTACGGTCCAAGGGACCCACCAAATATCACCACCATACTTCTAAGATTTAATCCCTTATTTTAATTGATTTGTTGCTTGATATTGTGAACAAAATATTGGAAGGATGATGATTACAAGTATGGGTCATATATTCTAAGATCATATCATATCTTCAACACAACTTCACTCATCTCTCTCACTCTCTCCTCTCCCTCTCGGCTCACTCTATAACCGCCACCATCACCACCTTGTCACCACCATCATTCCATTTTTAAGCCTAATTCAAGTACAAGAAGGTGATCCATGGAGCTTGGTGTTTGAAGACCTTGAAGAACCTTCATCCTTAGCTTTCATCCATCATTCTTCATCATCATTTTCTCTAGTGATCTTCCCTAGCTTTGAGCTAGTTGTAAGTTCTTGATTAACCCTTGTTTACTTCTACTTTAATGGTTAAAACATGTAATATGTTGATTATCACTAGAACCCTAAAAGACATGAACATAAATCTTGAGCATAAAGATGTAAGATGATGAAATCTTGTTAAAATAATGTTGTTAAATACATGCATGATCTTGATTGTTCGGTATGATGAATCTATTAGAAAGTAGCATACAACTGTTAAGGATGATACGAAAGTATTTATACAGTTGCTGAACATGATAAAGAAACCCAGAAACTTGTTTTATAAAAGGGTATGTGAAAACAGAAAATTGTTCGGTGTTTACAGCCAACTTCAGTTGGCTGTAACCGGGTCATAACTTAATGAAAAATTGATTTTCTTGAGTCTATAACGTGTTATTTCGAAAAACGCTTCAAATGGCACTGGAATCATATTTTTTTGAGGTCGTTTGCTATTTTTAAAGGGGCATTTTTCACAGCAGCAAAAGCTGTGTTTTTACTGCAGAAAATTTGTGTTATATTTTTCGTCATAACTTGAAATCTATGTAGAATTAGCTCATGAAATTTGTACTGTAGATGACCACTGATGTCGTTGTAATCCTCCAACTGGAATTTCATCAATCGGACTTACGATGAATTTTAAATGAATTATTCCGTGGACAGCAGTCAGAAAGTGACGAATCTGATTGCAGTCCGGTAAATGAATTTTTATAAAATATTGGTAATGAATTGGATCCCGATATTTTTACACAATAATATTTGGATCGTTTAAAACATTTTGTAAACATTTGGGATTTTTTGGAGTAAGTTAACTATTTTATTAAAATTCCCGAAAACAGCCCAGTTTTAGATATTAAAGCTGAAACGACATAAGTAGTAATTTGCGTGTCTAAATGTCGGGTATGTTATCTAAGAATGATCTAACATGTTAAATGTCAATGAAAGTGTTATGTGCAATATAGTATGCTTGCTTTTGAATGGTAATAGATGGGAAGTTTATATGGGCGTGAACTGTTAAAGTGAGTGCATGTTATGTGGTAGATGCGTGTAGGAATTTCGTGCTTATTTGAAGTCACTAATAAACTAAGTGGTAATCATACTAGGACGTGATTGACCAATACCGGTTGTTAGCTATTTTAAGAGTTCAACCGAGCAACCAAAGGTGAGTTTACACTCTTTCTAAGGCATGGGATTCCCGGTGGTTGGGAATGGGTTAAAGAACTAAAACGGAACCTGCATATCCTCCTTGGGTAGGATATGTACCGCCATCCTCCATGGGTAGGATGCCAATATTAATCCTGCATATTCTCCTTGGGTAGAATACGTACGTTCGTCCTCCTTAGGTAGCACAACAACCTTAACTTACTAGACAAAACTCTATCATTAAGTCCCTCATTTTATATCGACTTAATCGCCGAGGCCGATGGCGAGCGGGTCATTAGTTAATAGCGCTATTAGGTTTGACAAACCTCACACCGTGTCGGTCGGACGGGCGTGTACTAATGGATCATGGCAAACAGTCAATGATGATAGACATTGACTTAGGGCACAACTTACTTTCGTCAGTAGTCGATATGGTAACGGTCTAGTGGTTCACATGGGGAAGCCCCCACTGATTATGGATATGGTTTGGGGAAAAACAAAGATACTGGTTAACTCGTGGTTTACGAAACAACTTATGGTTTTCAAAACAAAGTTGTAAAACTAAACAACCAACTGTGAACTCGCTCAACTTTGTTGTTGACTCCTTGTTACATGCCTTGCAGGACGTTAGGTGCTTATGGAGCTTGCACAGGGAGGAGTGGTCGTTGTGGGGACATGGACTGTTGAGTTCCATGTTAAACATTTAAACTTTATAAACTTATTGCTTATGTTTGGGTCTTAAAATTTATGCTTCCGCTGTTAACTTAAAGTTGGTTACTTTCTTTTGGTCACCAATTATATTGTGGTTGGCTTTATTTACTTAATTACGTTATTCAATATGATTGGTGGCTTGATCCTGGTCATGTCACGCCTCCAAGCGGTGATACTCCGCTTGTGGATTTTGGGGGTGTGACAGATTGGTATCAGAGCCATTGGTTATAGTGAACTTGGTTTTAAAAAGGGAAAAGCTTTTTGACAAAACCAGACTATAACCTGTACAGTGCTCAACGATCCACAACGACGCTTCGCTCCACGTGTAAGACTCGACACAATAGGTGGTAAGATTTATGTTTATATTGTCTGTTTGATAGATCACATAGTGCATTAGTTAACGTGTTAACTGCTATTTGAGCCATGTGTGCTTACTCTCTTCTGTCGTCCCACGCTTACACACTTTCGCGACACTTTTCTCACTTACGTTGCTTCGTTGTGAAGATCATGAGTGGACGTTTGAACTTGACTCAAGCCCAGCTGACGGCTCTAATCAACGAACGAGTAGCTGAGGCACTCGCAGCTGTCCCCGCAGGAGGTATAACCTGCCATATCAACCCATCTTATGACGTTTAGATCCTACCCTCGCGAACCAACTCTTGTGCTTAACCTTGTCTTTTATTCTCGCGCCACAGGCCAATATGCTCAGCCTCCCGTATGTACGTTCAAAACATTCATGGATTGCCGACCTAGTACTTTCAGCGGCACAGAAGGAGCTGTAGGTCTTCTTCACTGGTTCGAGAAGATTGAGTCTGTTTTTGAGATGTGTGAATGTCCTGAAGCTCGTAGGGTGAAATTTGCTACTGGAACACTCGAAGGTGTTGCGTTAACCTGGTGGAAAGCACAGGTTCAACTGCTAGGGTTGGCGGCTGCTAATGCCACCCCATGGAACGACTTCAAAGATTTGATCAAAGAAGAGTACTGTAGTCGTGACGACATCCACAAGCTAGATGTGGAATTTTTCAATTTGAAGATGACGGCGTCTGAAATCGAGGCATACACAAAGAGATCGAACGAATTAGCTATCTTGTGTCCTACTATGGTGGATCCTCCTATCAAGCGTATCGAGTTGTACCTTAAGGGTTTAGTGCCAGAAATTCAGAGCCACGTGACCTCAGCTAATCTTGGCACCATTCAACAAATCATCCGGTTGGCTCATCGTCTCACTGATCAGGCAGTTGAGCAGAACAAGCTGCCCAAGCGTATTAACGCTACTACTACTTCTGATGCCCCCAGTGATAACAAGCGCAAGTGGGATGGAAGTCCGGGCAAGGGTTCTACTTCAGTTCAGTCTCAGTCCCAGCAGCGAAAGACATATGAGTACAGGAGCTCCAGTCAGCAGACTTCTGGGAATCAAGGTCAGGGTGGATACAGGGGAAATCACCCTAAGTGCAATCGATGTAATTTGCACCACAGCGGGCCATGCAACAATGGTCGTTGTCAGAGATGTAACAAGCTGGGCCATGAAGCCAAGGATTGCAGGAGCTCACGTCCTACGAACCAGAATCATCAACAGCAGCCACAAGCTCCACAGAATCAACAGCAGCAACATCAGGGTAACAGGGGATGCTATCAGTGTGGTGCTAAAGGTCACTTCAAGAGAAACTACCCCCAGTTGAACCAGAAACAGAACAACAACAACAATCAGGGGAACGGAAACAATAATGGGGGAAACAATGATGGCAATGTTGCCAGGGGACGTGCGTTCCTGATTGGGCAGGGTGATGCAAGGAACGATCCCAACGTTGTGATGGGTAAGTTTCTTCTGGATGACTTCTTTGTTACTGTTTTATTTGATTCGGGTGCCGATACTAGTTATGTGTCCTTAAAAGTTAGTCAAATGCTTAAGCGCACCCCAATACTTTTGACCACCAAACACATGGTAGAGCTAGCAAACGGTAAAAGTTTAGAGGCCACACACATAGTTAAGGGTTGTAATCTTGTTCTTGCTGATCAGACCTTTTCTATCGACCTCATTCCTATCATTCTGGTAGTTTCAACGTTGTTATTGGGATGGATTGGTTATCTCATCAGCAAGCGGAAATTCTTTGCAACGAGAAGATTGTCCGCATCCCTCATTTGGGTGAAGAACCCCTCGTGATTCGTGGCGACAAGAGTGGTGCTGTTGTGGGCATCATCTTTTTCCTTAAGGCCCAGAAGTGGTTGCGAAAGGGCCACACTGCTATTCTAGCCCTCGTTTCTGATACATCCTCGAAGGAAACGAAGATAGAAGACATTCCTATTGTGCGCGACTTTCCTGAGGAATTACCTGGTCTTCCGCCTCATCGACAAGTCGAGTTTCAAATCGAGCTAGCTCCTGGAGCAGCACCAATAGCTCGTGCACCTTATCGTCTAGCTCCATCAGAACTTGAAGAACTGTCCACGCAACTACAAGAACTCTTGGAAAAGGGTTTCATACGTCCTAGCTCTTCGCCTTGGGGAGCTCCAGTGTTATTCGTGAAGAAGAAAGACGGTACCTTCAGAATGTGTATTGACTACCGCGAACTCAACAAGGTAACTGTGAAGAATCGTTATCCCCTCCCGCGTATTGATGACCTATTCGACCAGCTGCAAGGGTCGAGCTTCTACTCTAAGATTGACTTAAGATCGGGCTATCATCAGCTGAGAGTCCAAGATGAGGACATCTCCAAGACAGCATTCAGAACTCGGTATGGGCATTACGAGTTTCTGGTTATGCGTTTTGGATTGACGAATGCACCTGCGGTCTTCATGGATCTCATGAACAGAGTGTGCAAGTCTTACCTGGATAAGTTTGTCATTGTATTCATCGACGACATCCTGATCTATTCTAAGAGTCAGGAGGAACACGAACGACACCTGAGACTTATTTTGGAACTTCTTCGAACAGAGCAGTTGTATGCCAAATTTTCGAAATGTGACTTCTGGCTTCGCGAAGTCCATTTTCTAGGCACGTGGTAAACAAGGATGGGATTCATGTGGATCCATCCAAGGTCGACTCGATCAAGAACTGGCCTGCACCCAGTACACCAACAGAAATCCGCCAATTCTTGGGTTTGGCGGGCTACTACAGAAGATTTATCAAGGATTTCTCAAAGATTGTGCAACCTCTCACTTCACTAACTCATAAGGGTGTCACCTATTGTTGGGGTGATGCACAGGAATCTGCTTTTCAATACTTAAAAGATAGACTTTATAGCGCGCCTATTCTTCCGTTGCCTGAAGGCACAGACGATTTTGTGGTTTATTGCGACGCGTCAATCCAAGGACTGGGTTGTGTGTTGAGGCAACGTGACAAGGTCATTGCCTACGCATCGCGCCAACTTAAAGTTAACGAAAGGAACTACACTACACACGACTTGGAATTGGGAGCAGTTGTTTTCGCACTTAAGATATGGAGACATTACCTGTACGGTACCAAGTGCACCATTTACACCGATCACAGGAGTCTCGAGCATATCTTCAAGCAAAAGGAGTTAAACATGCGACAACGTCGATGGGTCGAGCTCTTGAATGATTACGAATGTGCGATCAAATACCATCCGGGCAAAGCCAATGTTGTGGCCGACGCCCTCAGTCGAAAGGATACTACACCTAAACGTGTGCGAGCGTTACAACTTACCATCCAATCTAGTCTTCCTACTCGGATACGAGATGCTCAGGTTGAAGCATTGAAAGCAGAGAACATCAGGGCTGAGTCCCTACGAGGATCAAGGAAACGGTTAGAACAAAAGGAAGACGGCGCCTACTATGTAAACGGGCGCATCTGGGTTCCACTCTATGGTAATCTACGTGAGCTTGTGATGGATGAGGCACACAAGTCTCGTTATTCAGTACATCCTGGTTCGGATAAGATGTACCACGATCTCAAGACTACGTATTGGTGGCCTAGTATGAAAGCCAACATAGCAACCTACGTCAGTAAATGTTTGACTTGTGCGAGAGTCAAGATTGAATATCAGAAACCATCAGGCCTACTCCAACAACCAGAGATCCCGACATGGAAATGGGAGCAAATTTCCATGGATTTCGCTACTGGCCTGCCTAGATCTCAACGTGGAAATGACACTATTTGGGTGATAGTGGATCGATTGACTAAGTCTGCACACTTCTTGGCTATCAAGGAAACCGACAAGTTTTCTACTCTAGCAGATATCTACCTAAAGGAAGTAGTATCAAGGCACGGAGTGCCAACCTCTATCATTTCTGATCGTGACTCACGTTTTACATCAGAGTTGTGGCAAGCTATGCACAAGTCCTTTGGTTCTCGATTAGACATGAGCATGACATATCATCCACAGACGGATGGGCAATCTGAACGCACCATCCAAACCCTTGAAGACATGCTGAGGGCATGTGTAATTGATTTTGGTAACGGCTGGGAGCGACATCTACCTCTAGTAGAATTTTCGTATAATAACAGCTACCACACCAGTATCCAGGCCGCTCCGTTTGAGGCATTGTACAGACGTAAATGCCGATCACCTCTTTGTTGGGCAGAAGTTGGTGACAGCCAAATCACAGGCCCAGAACTTGTGGTAGACACGACTGAGAGGATTGCTCAGATACGACAACGAATGGCGGCAGCTCGTGACCGTCAGAAAAGCTACGCTGATAAGCGCAGGAAACCACTCGAGTTCCAGGTTGGGGATCGGGTGCTACTCAAAGTCTCACCTTGGAAAGGTGTAGTTCGTTTTGGCAAACAAGGCAAACTCAATCCGCGTTATGTCGGACCGTTCGAAATCATTGAGAAAATTGGCAAAGTTGCTTGCAATTTGAATCTACCGGCAGAACTCAGCGGAGTTCACAACGTATTCCATGTGTCGAATCTGAAGAAGTGTCTGTCAGATGAGACCCTCATAGTTCCTCTCAATGAGCTCACTATCGACGATCAGCTGCGATTCGTCGAGGAACCAGTAGAGATTACCGATCGAGATGTTAAGGTTCTCAAGCGTACCAGAATACCTCTTATTCGAGTTCGTTGGAACTCCCGTCGTGGCCCAGAGTATACCTGGGAACGAGAAGACCAAATGAAACACAAGTATCCCCAGTTGTTTGAGAAAAGTGCAACCACTACTGAGGCTGAAGCTACTGCGGAATTTCGGAACGAAATTCCAAACCAACGGGGGGATGATGTAACACCCCAGGAAAACCAGGAAACCACGCAACTTAACTAGCTTCCATAGTAACCACGTGATAAATTTCGGGATGAAATTTTCTTAACAGGGGGAGAATGTGACAACCCTCATAATTACATGTATCCGTACGATTATTTAATATTAAATTGTGCTTAATGACTGTGCTTAATTACAACTGATGACGTAACTGCTTTATGATTTCTGCATTTTTCCAGCTTTTTAACATACTAGTCTTGTGCAGAAAATTGACAAAATGATCCTATATGCTTTCCTAAGTGTTGGGAATTAAAAGTGTTACAAATAGTTACATAAAAGACACTATACGAAATAACTTAGCACTTTAACGGAACGGTATCAAACCGAACAACCGGACATTACCCGGGACACCAAAATTTTGCCAGAAACATTGTTGTGTTATTTTTGAACTAGTTATCGTCCCCGAATACCCCAACACACTACTTAAAGTGCCATACACATATAACACTAGATATTTCACTTAACCTCCTAAACAATTCAAGTACAAGAAGGTAATCCATGGAGCTTGGTGTTTGAAGACCTTGAAGAACCTTCATCCTTAGCTTTCATCCAGCATTCTTCATCATCATTTTCTCTAGTGATCTTCCCTAGCTTTGAGCTAGTTGTAAGTTCTTGATTAACCCTTGTTTACTTCTACTTTAATGGTTAAAAGATGTAATATGTTGATTATCACTAGAACCCTAAAAGACATGAACATAAATCTTGAACATAAAGATGTAAGATGATGAAATCTTGTTAAAATAATGTTGTTAAATACATGCATGATCTTGATTGTTCGGTATGATGAATCTATTAGAAAGTAGCATACAACTGTTAAGGATGATACGAAAGTATTTATACAGTTGCTGAACATGATAAAGAAACCCAGAAACTTGTTTTATAAAAGGGTATGTGAAAACAGAAAACTGTTCGGTGTTTACAGCCAACTTCAGTTGGCTGTAACCGGGTCATAACTTAACAAAAAATTGATTTTCTTGAGTCTATAACGTGTTATTTCGAAAAACGCTTCAAATGGCACTGGAATCATATTTTTTTGAGGTCGTTTGCTATTTTTAAAGGGGCATTTTTCACAGCAGCAAAAGCTGCGTTTTTACTGCAGAAAATGTGTGTTATGTTTTTCGTCATAACTTGAAATCTATGTAGAATTAGCTCATGAAATTTGTACTGTAGATGACCACTGATGTCGTTGTAATCCTCCAACTGGAATTTCATCAATCGGACTTACGATGAATTTTAAATGAATTATTCCGTGGACTGCAGTCAGAAAGTGACGAATCTGATTGCAGTCCGGTAAATGAATTTTTATAAAATATTGGTAATGAATTGGATCCCGATATTTTTACACAATAATATTTGGATCGTTTAAAACATTTTGTAAGCATTTGGGAATTTTTGGAGTAAGTTAACTATTTTATTAAAATTCCCGAAAACAGCCCAGTTTTGGATATTAAAGCTGAAACGACATAAATAGTAATTTGCGTGTCTAAATGTCGGGTATGTTATCTAAGAATGATCTAACATGTTAAATGTCAATGAAAGTGTTATGTGCAATATAGTATGCTTGCTTTTGAATGGTAATCGATGGGAAGTTTATATGGGCGTGAACTGTTAAAGTGAGTGCATGTTATGTGGTAGATGCGTGTAGGAATTTCGTGCTTATTTGAAGTCACTAATAAACTAAGTGGTAATCATACTAGGACGTGATTGACCAATACCGGTTGTTAGCTATTTTAAGAGTTCAACCGAGCAACCAAATGTGAGTTTACACTCTTTCTAAGGCATGGGATTCCCGGTGGTTGGGAATGGGTTAAAGAACTAAAACGGAACCTGCATATCCTCCTTGGGTAGGATATGTACCGCCATCCTCCATGGGTAGGATGCCAATATTAATCCTGCGTATTCTCCTTGGGTAGAATACGTACGTTCGTCCTCCTTGGGTAACACAACAACCTTAACTTACTAGACAAAACTCTATCATTAAGTCCCTCATTTTATATCGACTTAATCGCCGAGGCCGATGGCGAGCGGGTCATTAGTTAATAGCGCTATTAGGTTTGACAAACCTCACACCGTGTCGGTCGGACGGGCGTGTACTAATGGATCATGGCAAACAGTCAATGATGATAGACATTGACTTAGGGCACAACTTACTTTCGTCAATAATCGATATGGTAACGGTCTAGTGGTTCACATGGGGAAGCCCCCACTGATTATGGATCTGGTTTGGGGAAAAACAAAGATACTGGTTAACTCGTGGTTTACGAAACAACTTATGGTTTTCAAAACAAACTTGTAAAACTAAACAACCAACTGTGAACTCGCTCAACTTTGTTGTTGACTCCTTGTTACATGCCTTGCAGGACGTTAGGTGCTTATGGAGCTTGCACAGGGAGGAGTGGTCGTTGTGGGGACATGGACTGTTGAGTTCCATGTTAAACATTTAAACTTTATAAACTTATTGCTTATGTTTGGGTCTTAAAATTTATGCTTCCACTGTTAACTTAAAGTTGGTTACTTTCTTTTGGTCACCAATTATATTGTGGTTGGCTTTATTTACTTAATTACGTTGTTCAATATGATTGGTGGCTTGATCCTGGTCATGTCACGCCTCCAAGCGGTGATACTCCGCTTGTGGATTTTGGGGGTGTGACAATGTAGATTATATGATCATTATAAGTTGTTGCCTTTCACCCTCCACCTCTGCCAACTTTAGGCTTATTGCTAAATATCTTTCTTGCATTTCCTTTAATTGTACTTCCATACAATTTTTTTTTTATTTAATAATTCAAAGATTAGGCGAGTGATTTCTGAATGGTGGTGCTCTGGGTGATCTAGGCGATTTCGTGAAAACGCTAAGTCTTTCAATCCAATCTTGGTCTTGACTGAACACATCTAGACCATTCAATCATTCTAATACAAAAGCGTCAATTAAACAACTTTTTTACGCTTAAAGGTTATTTGATGTCTTCTTGCGAGTGTAGTCAACATTCAACAATCCCCCTTTTGGTTCAGGTTCCAAATTTATGAAATGTAAACTTACATGTCAATTTACACTTTAATTCAATTAGTTTTTTTTTTATTTACTTTTTTTTTTGTGTGTGTGTGTCTATGTATGATTGAAACCCGTGAACTATCATTAACGTTGATTCATATCTTATAATAAATTGTTTTGATTTACATTCAAAAGTAGGTTCATTAAAAACTATTCATAATAATAATAATAACATTTAACAATCAATTAGCATCCCACATTGATAAATGTAGGGGCGGACCCACATTGAACGGGTCGAGGTCCCCGGACCCCAATATTTTTTAAAAAATTAGTAGATCCGGTATATTAATTTTTATAAGGAAAGTTGGTATAGTGGTAAACCTCCATCTTTAACAACATAAGGTCAAGGGTTCAATCCTTGTATAGCTTGTTTTTTTTTTGTTTTTTTTTAAATCTAGTTTAAACCTCGCTCTGACCCGACCCGAACGAGGACCGACTCGAAAATTTAACGTTTTGTTATGAAAAGTTTGAACATCGAAAAATGGACACTACTGGAAAAAAATTCTGAGTACGTCACTGAATACATGAATGATGTGTTTCTTGTCAAATTATAATGACACTGAAAAAGTCAATTCCATCAAACATTTAAAAGAGATGTATATGTTACACCAAACTATATTTTAAAATTCCCATAACACAAAAACTAGAAAATGGCATTTTGGTAATTACTATAAAATCCAATACCAATTATATATCCAATGATTTATATAAGCAGCATAACACACAACCCTACAACATCATACCATCCACAATAACAAACCAAAAAACAATTGTTAATTCAAACCAAACAAAAATGTCTCTTGTGACAGATGAAATCAGGGCAAGTGCATCAGAAATTTACCATGGGGATGCACTTGGTCAAGAAAAGTCAAAGTTTTTGCTAACAGAAATGGGACTACCCAATGGTTTGTTGCCTCTAGAGGACATTGAGGAATGTGGGTATGTCAAAGACACTGGCTTTGTGTGGCTTAAACAAAAGAAATCCAAGGAACACAAGTTCGAAAAGATCGGGAAGCTCGTTTCGTACGCGACTGAGGTAACCGCGGTTATAGAGAAGTTTAAGATCAAGAAACTCACGGGTGTTAAAAGTAAGGAGCTTTTGATGTGGATCACATTGAGTGAGATCACGGTTGATGACCCGCCAACCGGAAAGATCACTTTTACAGCCACTTCTGGCCTTTATAGAACCTTTCCGGTTTCGGCTTTTCAAATTGAGGATGTGAAGAAGGAGGGTGCACCACAAGTTGGTGTGGCTAAGGATGGTCAAGTGGTTGAGGATGTGAAGAAGGATGCTGGTGCTACACAAGTGGATGTGGCTAAGGAGACCAAAGTCCAAGAGGTTTAAGTGTTTTGCATCTAGTGATGAAGGTTTCACTTTCATATCATATATAGTAATGAAGTAATCTTTGTTGGGGGCTTTTACTTTGTGTTGTACCATCTTATCAATAATTGAACATCTTATATGAAGTGTTTATTTGATTTTGTTTCTGTCTAAATTCTGTCAAATTCTGTCTAAATCTTGAAAAAAGAAAAGGCATAATTTACTTGATTTAGATGGGTAAAGTAACCACTTGCTAGAGCATCTCGAACGCATCCGGTTTTAATCACTCACAAACGTGACACATCAACTGACAAAGTTGATTTTTATCCATCGTTGAAACACAATCATTTTTTATCCGGTGCTAAGCACACTTTAAAACACCTTTTTTTATAAAAAAAAAAAAAATCATATGTATACGTGTGTGTGTGTGCGTGTTTCTAGATTAGGTTTTTGGAGTTAGGGGTTTCCTAGGAAGTAACCCTATAAATAGCTTTGTTTATTGGTGGGATTTTACTGGCTATGGTTGTTGATGGTTAGCCACCTAAGCATCAGGTTTCATCCGTTTGAGCCAGTGGGATGCGCTCTTATACTCATTTGCTTATACTTTGACGATATCTTTTGACACCTTCTTACTTTATCTTCTTGAATCTCGTAGCCAAGTTTGCGTTTGAATCATCGAACACATCGAGTGCGTTGTCGAGGTAAGGAAATGTAGGCCAATGGTACCAATGTGTTTGTTAAGGTGCGTGCAATCCCTCCTAAGTAGTGAGGGTTCAGGTCTCATTGTTGACAAAATAAAGTATTTATTTTAGAAGTTAATTTGTTGTTAGAAAAAAGATTTTTAACCGGTTGAAATCGAACAACCATGACAGGATCGGTAATTAATGGGGGCAGAAGATCGGTAAACCTGCTCCACACGGTTCTTTTACTATCTATAAAGTTTGTTAAACACTACATCTATTTACCGACATCCTTGACTTATGTAGTTATTTTTTCTGAAAGGCGAAATTCTATGATTATAGAACCGGCCAAAATATGTTATAAAACCCAACAAAATATACAAGCGATTACAAAGGAAAGAAAACTTATACAACACACCCCCAATTATATTATATGTGACGTGTTAATATTATATCGCTTGGTA